>JAWMRF010000059.1:1960029-1970747 GCA_035221435.1 Sphenopsis melanotis | reverse complement strand
AATTGTTGTGTCTGCCCCAAATGGGAAAGCAGCAGCTCACACTGGACATGGAGTTTAGAGTTACACACTGAAGAACTGCAGGGTTACAAATAGATGAAAAATATCACAGCTAAAATCCTGAAGCATCAGCACCTTCCACAATCGCCCATCATAGAATGGAATTATTCAGCTTCTCCTCCTGTACCTCCCCTGGAAGGATCTGAAAAATAGAAAAGCTGAATCCTGAGGCATGCAATCAGAGATCAGGTTCAATCAGAGATCACTTTCAATCACAGAGTTCCTCGTGCCCAGCTTTCCACAAGGAAACCATGTGGGACAAAGTTTGTCGCCCTCATTCCCTGAATTGTGGCCACCTCCCAGGGTGGCACCAGGCCAGGCCTCCTTAGGACAGGGAAAAGGAAGGATTTAGCGAGTTTTTGTGGATTGGTGATGTGAGAGGAGCAGGTGCTTGTTAACCTTGCTGAAAAGGCATTGAAATGTGCAAGGGAACCATGTGGGACCAAAGTTTGTCACCCTCATCCCCTGAACTGCGACCATCTCCCAGGGTGGCACCAGGCCTGGCCTCCCTAGGACAGGGAAAAAAGAAGGATTTGGAGAGTTTTTGTGGCTGTAGATTGGTGATGTGAGAGGGGCAGGTGCTTGTTAACCTTGCTGAAAAGGTGTTGAAATGTGCGAGGGAACCGAGTGGGACAAAAGTTTGTCCCCCTCGTCCCCAGGGTGGCAGCAGGCCAGGCCTTCTTATGACAGGGAAGACAAAGGATCCTCCTTAGGACAGGGAAAAGGAAGGAGTTGGAGAGTTTTCATGGCTGTAGATTGGTGATGTGAGAGGGGCAGGTGCTTGTTAACCTTCTTGAAAAGGCATTGAAATGTGCAAGGGAACCGAGTGGGACAAAAGTTTGTCCCCCAAACTGCAGCCACCTCCCAGGGTGGCACCAAGCCACCTTAGGGGAGAGAAAAGGAAGGATTTGGAGAGTTTTTGTGGCTGTAGATTGGTGATGTGAGAGGGGCAGGTGCTTGTTAACTGTCCTGAAAAGGCGCTGAAATGTGCTGGCCTTGCTCTGTGCTGTCACTGTCACCTGCCCGCTCCATCAGGGCCTGTCACTGTCACCTGCCCGGCCCATCATGGCCCCAAGGAGCCCTTCCAGGCTGGCAGCACCTTGGAGGAGCAACAGGAGCCCTGGGTAACCCAACTCCTGCAGGACTGAGTGAGCAGATGCCAAAGCAGTGACCTCCAAAGGTGTCCTGGAGAGGGCTCAGAAAATCTTATTTCTGGAGTGACCTTTAGCTGAGTTGTCTTCGGTGACAGCTGATAGGGGACAACACTGGAGCCTCAGGATGTGGTGTCAGAAAGAAATACATACATAAAGAAATAGGAGAAGCTCGTGACTGTGCAGTCACAGAAGTCAACAATGCAGGGCTAGAAGTTTCTACATCAAAAATACGAGAAATCTCAGCATGGAAATGTTGAGAGTGGGAAATAACAAACCAGTCAATTAGGCCACAAAAATACAACTCAGAACCAATGTCAGGATCATTGAAAGAGAGGGAAGTCCAAGCTGAAGTGGATTTCCTCGTTGACCTCGTTAATTCTTCTAAGGTCATGGAGTAATCTCCAAGAATGAGAGGTTTTCTTGTGAATGACCCACTGGAGAATTCCAGGGACCCTTTGTTGGCTGAGTGTGGCCTTTCTGCAATTGTCCTTTCCCTAAGAACACTCACAGGGCAGGCAGGAGGTGGGGTTGGGGTTTTGGTGGCTGAAAGGAGATTTGGGAGCTTTAATCCCACATGAGAGAGCTGTGGGCTCTGTTTGCTGTGTCCCCTCTGTTGTGTCTCTCCTGTCCTTCATCCTCAGAGGTTCTGTCTCCTCTTCCTCCTTTTGGCCAAGCACCCACGGCCTGTGGCAGTTAAAACGAGCTGGGATAGTTCAAATCCCAGGTGAATAAAGAGATAATAACAGTTAAAACGAGCTGGGATAGCTCAAACTGTTTAAATCCCAGGTGAATAAAGAGAAAATAACATTATTGGGGATTTATTCTGTGAGGCTGAGCTAGGGCTGGAGGGTGGTTGCTGCTGTTGGGTCACAAAGTGGGAATTTCACCAAAATATTCACCAAAACTCAGCAGCTGTAGTCTCAAATGAGCCTTGGTTTGAGAAATCTGACAGAGAAACCCGGCACAGACATTTCAGCCCCCACTGTGGCATTTGTGAGAAGATTTGGCCTTCCCAGCCGACTGGAATTGCCTCTTAATTATTGTCAGGGCATTAAATGGAGTTGGTGATTTTGGGGAGAAATGTGTTCATACTCTGCAGGAAACAAACAGGTGAGAAAAAAGACAGCAGTGCTGAAAAAATGGGGATTTTTCCTCTGTGGTTAAAGGGGAACTAAGTGCATTATAAGCTGCAGAAAGTATTTTGTGCTGCTAATTAGCAATTATAAAAGGAGATGACTTATTAATATAAAAAATACTTTAGAAATATATTTATTAATAGAAAAATACTGGTTAAAGCTGATGTTCTCAGGACTTATTCATATTGAAATATATAAAAATATATGAATATATATTAATATAAAAATACTGGTTAAAGCTGACGTGCTCAGGACTTATTAATATTAAAAATATCTAGATATAAAAAAAACCTTTATATATTATATATATTTTATAATAATATAAAAATACTGGTTAAAGCTGATGTGCTCAGGACTTATTCATATTCAAGTATATATATTAAAAATATTTGTATATATTATATATATTTTAATATTAATATAAAAATACTGGTTAAAGCTGATGTGCTCAGGACTTATTCATATTAATATATATATTTAAAAAATATATATATATTACTTTTTTAAATACTAATATAAGAATACTGATTAAAGCTGATGTTCTCAGGACTTATTCATATTAATATATATATTTAAAAAAATATTACTTTTTTTTAATAATAATATAAAAATACTGGTTAAAGCTGACGTGCTCAGGCTGGGATTGGAATACAAAGGGAATTTCCTGCCCAGGATTTGGAGCACAACGTGAGGGATTGACTTAACTGCTTGACTTCGCTGATCCTGTCTGTGAGAAGTAGTTAAAGGAATTAAGTATTTATAGATAAATTCCTGCATCAAAGGGGAGCAGCCTCTGGCTGAACCTGCTGGAGGTGGGCAGAGGGAATTTGATGTCACCACAGCGTGTTTGGAGGTGCCACCTCCCGGCGTGGGATTCCTTTTTCTCCAGTAGAGCATCCCACAGCACCACGCTGAGGAGCAGAGGGGAAATGCTGATAAAAACGGGGGAAATGGTGATAAAAATGGGGAAATGCTGGTAAAAATTGGGAAAATGCTGATAAAAATGGGGGAAATGGTGAAAAAAATGGGGGAAATGGTGAAAAAAATGGGGGAAATGCTGATAAAAATGAGGGAAATGCTGATAAAAATGGAGGATTTATACACCTGTCCCGTGAAGGTCTCACACCTTTCCCCTTGGTGTCCACTGCTGCTTTTTCCTTAAAAAAAATTCAGTGGGTTGAGTTTGTATTGGTTTCTGCATCCTTCCTCCAGTGCAGGCATCCTCCTGGTGATGCTGCACCCATGAGGAGTTTCATTAATGAAGTTGCTGTAATTAATCAAGATTTATGGGATTTAGGTGCTCATGCAAAAGAGGGAAAGCTCCACGGAGAGGATCATGGAATGGGCAGGGCTGGAAGGGATCTTCAAAGGTCATCCAGTGCCACCCCAGCCATGGGCAGGGACACCTTCCAGAGCTCATCCCAACCCTCTAGATCTCATCCTAACCCCTTCTAGAGCTCATCCCAACCCCGCAGAGCCCATCTCAACCTTCCTAGAGCTTATCCAAACCCTGCAGAGCTCATCCCAGTCCTTCCAGATCTCATCCTAGCCCATCCTGAGCTCATCCCAACCCTCCCAGAGCTCATCCCAACCCTCCAAATCTCATCCTAGCCCATCCAGAGCTCATCCCAACCCTCCAAATCTCATCCCAGCCCATTCAGAGCTCATCCCAACCCTCCAAATCTCATCCCAGCCCATCCAGAGCTCATCCAACCCTCCAAATCTCATCCCAGCCCCTCCAGATCTCATCCCAGCCCATCCAGAGCCCATCCCAGTCCTCCAGAGTTCATCCCAGCCCTTCCAGATTTCCCAGCCCTCTAGAGCTCATCCCAGCCCATCCAAACCTCATCCCAGCCCATCTAGAGCTCATCCCAACCCTCCAAATCTCATCCCAGCCCATCCAAACCTCATCTCAGCCCTTCCAGAGCTCATCCCGGCCCTCCAGAGCCAGTCCCTTGCTGCCACCATGTGTCGAACCAGCACTTGGAACACCTGAAGTCTCCAAGGTGTTTTTTGCAGGCAGATTTCGCAGGCAACGGCCGATTTCTCCTCCCCAGAGCCTCTGGAATTCTCCTGCTGAATTCCATGATTTCTAAGTGCTCCATTTTCTCCCTGCCCCTGGATTCCAGCTGTTTTTATTCCTTTTGACATGCTCCACCCCCAAGGGATTTAAATCCATTTTTAATTTCAATTGTTATGTGTCTTTACAACTTTAACACAAAGAATCTCTGATGGGGAATGGAATTCTATCCCAAGATAATCTAAATCCATTAATAGTTCCCTTTTCATCCATAAATGTGATTTTTTTTTTGTCCTATACCAAAAAGGATGAATTGAAATATCAACAGGTAAATTTCAGTTCCAAAAGCGACCTGAAGGATGAAAGATTAAAGGATATAAACATATAATGTAATAATCTATTAAAAATGGCCTGTAGGTAAATAATAAATTCAATTAATTTTATTTTTTTTTTTAATCAGTGAGTTAATTTTTGGGAAAATCACAGGAAGAAGAGCAGGGAAAGGCTGGTGAGAGCTCAAAGAGTTAAAAGAGGCTTCACCCACAAGAGGGAGCTCAGTGAACACGAATGGAAAGAGCCTAAAGTCTTGGGATTGCCATGAAATCTCCTCTCTGCCCGGAATTAAATGGAAAAAGCACAATGGGAAGCACCATAAATTCATATTTTAGTGTTGTTTGTGCTTTAATTCCCAGAATTTCCCTGGAATGATCAAGGGCAGTCGTGGCACAATCACAGCTCTGCTAATCCAAGGATTCCCAAGTTTGCTGGAGCAGAGGAGTTTCTTAGAACCACCAAATACAGGTTTAGAAGAGATAAAATCAGATTTTTTTTGATAGATACAGCCTTGTACAGATCTGTAAATCTGCTGCAGGTTTATACTTGAAGAAGGTTTATGCTGTGGGCCGTGAAAGCATTTTTTCCCTTCACTTATGTAATAAAAAAATTAATAATTCTCACAAATTTGGGCATAAAGGGAAGGTGGAGAAGGCCCTGGGTGAGTCTTTGTTGGTGTTGCAAAGGTCAGGCTTCATCTTCCAGGTTATTTGTGCAGCTCCCTGGGTTGGCTTTTTGCTCACAGCAGTAAATTTGTAAAGAAAAAAAAAAACCATCATCCTTTTTAGTCTCTTAATAATATAAAAGGCACCAAACAATGGGAATTTATTAAAGTGAATACTGAGAGGAGAGAAAAACAACAACATCAGAGGAATAGAGGCCACTTTGTAGAGCTGCCTGGTATTTTGGTGTCTAATTTTCACATGTCTGGGGTGTTTTTCTTTCCACTCTCCCCATTCTCATCTGGCTTCTGGCTTTCCAGAGCTCATCCCAATCCTCATCCAAACCCAGAAGCAGAATTATTCCTGAAATGAGGCAGGCAGAGCAGCACCCTCCAAAAGCAAAGCAAAAACTTAATTCCAGCCCTTTTTATCCCCAGAAAACCCTGATTTCTGAAGATCTGGCTATCTCAGAAGACTCTTTGAGTAACTCCTGGATGGGACAGGGAGACGAGCTTGGACAGGAGCATTCCTGGGCTGGTTCTCCTGTGCAGGGAGCTGGGTTTGGAGCCAAACCCCCCCAGGCTGGAGCTTTTTCCCCTCCCCATGGAGCCCCCGGCGGGTCGGTGCCCACGCTCGCCGGGGTGGTCGGCGCTGGGGAAAGGCAAAAGCAAACAAAGGCCAGCTGCAGCCAGATGTGGGAGTGTTCAGGGTCACTGAGCCTCCCCCGGGCTGGGCAGCACGTGGCCCTGCTCCTGCTCCCTGGGAGAAGCCCCAGCAGCCATCCCTTTCCAAAGGGAATCTCTGATTCTCCTCCTGAACCACCGGAGAGTCGCCACACTTCTCTTCGCAGAGAAACGGCGCAATTCTTCCCAAGGCACAATTCCTCCCAAGAACATTTCACATTCTCTGAACCTCAGAGAAAGGAAAGCAGAATGCAACATGGAGATTGTTTACCCAAATTCATGGTGTTTCCTTGGCCTACCAGGGCCAGGTGTGTGTGTGAAGGGAATCTCTGATTCTCCTCCTGAACCACCGGAGAGTCGCCACATTTCTCTTCACAGAGAAACGGCACAATTCTTCCCAAGGCACAATTCCTCCCAAGAATATTTCTGGGTTTCACCTTCTCTGAACCTCGGAGAAAGGAAAGTAGAATGCAACATGGAGACTGTTTACCCAAATTCATGGTGTTTTGTTTCCTTGGCCTATCCGGGCCAGGTGTGTGTGTGAAGGGAATCTCTGATTCTCCTCCTGAACCACCAGAGTGTCGCCACATTTCTCTTCACAGAGAAATGGCACAATTCTTCCCAAGAATATTTCTGGGTTTCACATTCTCTGAACCTCAGAGAAAGGAAAACCAATTCTTATCTCATTTGTTGTGCCTGTGTTTGTGTAAAAGTAGAATGCAATATGGAGATTGTTTACCCAAATTCACGGTGTTTTGTTTCCTTGGCCTGTCAGGGCCAGGTGTGTGTGAAGCGAATCTCTGATTCTCCTCCTGAACCACCGGAGAGTCGCCACATTTCTCTTCACAGAGAAAAGCAAGGCACAATCCTTCCCAAGAATATTTCACATTCTCATACATATTTCACACACATATATATCTCTAACCACACTCTATGTGTGTGGTTTATAGAAAAAGGTACATTGGTAATGTATAATGCATAATTATTAAAACATTCAATTATACATTTGCATACACCCATAAATATATATGTCAGTATCATTATATCTACATATATTGGTAATACACATAACTCATCAAAACTCATATACAGGCATAGATATTCTATTTCAGATGTACTTACCTGTCTTTTATGCAGAGATTCCCAAAGCCTCAGGTAATGAATTTGGGGTGATCCCCAAATTTGGAGAGGTTCCCCAAATCTCACCAGATAGATTTGAGGTGATCCCCAAATCTGGAGAGATTCTTAAATCTCACCCAACAGATTGGGAGTGATCCCCCCAAGAGAGATTCCCCAAACAACAAAATTAGACAACAAAATTTGGAGAGATTCCCCAAATAACATCTTTTAAAAGTCCCCCCAAGAAGAAGTTTCTATGCTCTCCTTGCCCTGTGCAAGGGGCAAATCAATGTTTATGATTACAGCCTGATCGTGTTCAGATCACAGAGACTGGGGCAAGAACAGAATTTTCCTTTAAAAATTTTGGTTCATAAAGTACTTCCTTAGGAAAGCATGAAGGAAAGAATAAAAGGAATGACACTGGAGGACAGCAAGAGAAAAAAAAAAAACATTGCCAGAAAAAACTGCCAGAATTTTTGCCAATTTCCAGGATTACAGATCCGTGTCCTGAAGTTACATGATCCATCCAGGATTGGTAATGGCACAATAAATCTCACTCAGACATGGGAGAACCTGACCTGATGTTTCTGTAGAGAACATATTGCAGATGGACAAACATGGATTTCAATTCCTTTTTCAGTCTGCTGCAGAATTCTTGAAGGTGACCAGACCCATTAATTTTAAATTTTTTGCCAGTAACAACCAGAATGTAAAAATATGAAAAATGTATTAATTCAATGATATTAAATATTGAAAATAAACATAATAATTCACATGAAAAACTTCTTTTTCCACTTAGTCATGGGCATATTTAGGCACTTAAATCATGCCTGAGATTGGGAAAATTGTTGATGCATTTAAGATTTATCAGATAAATCAAAGTCAGTACCATTAATAAGCAGCCCAGGATCTCCCTCAAGAGAAAAACTAAGAAAGGAATATCCAAACACATTGGGATGATGATGTGACACCACGGTTGCTCTTCTTCTCCTATAAAAATATAAATTTACATCACAAAAGAGAAGGAAGATGTTCATCCTGCTCTTCCTTGACCTTGGTCCCGTGGATTACAGTCAAATAAACCCCTTCATTTCCAAGGCTTTCCTGGGATGTAGTTGAGGCTCCTCACACCCCTGATCAGACAGGTTATGAGCAGGAATTGGGCAGATTTAAGGATGGGATTAAGTTGTGTATTTGTTGTGAGCTCCTCAGAGCTCAGATTTGCTTTTGAGCTTCATCATTTTATGTTGCTTCCAGCTGTGCTCCATGAACTAAAATTTGATGCCAGCAGGATGCCAGTGAAATGTGGGAATGGGTATGCTGGGGCTTTTTCCAGGCCAGATCTTCATCCAGATTGGTGCTTAGGGCCCTCAGAAAGAATTTACTCTTCAGCTCTGGAAATGTTATGAACTGTCCCACACGAAATAATTAAGGAATATATTATGACAAGAAATGCAGGTAGCAATGAAGACACAAAGTCCTTTCTTTTCCCTGCCTGTATCTTCTCCACTTTGTGTTTTCCCTCAACTCTGCCTCCCCCAGGGCAAGAGGAAAGGCAGGAGGAGGAGGAGGAGGAGGAAGGACCATCTGTGGTGGGGTGAGCACTGAACCCTGAGGCAGAGCTGCCTCGAGCTGCAATTCTCACGATCCCAGGGCTGAACTTTGTAAATAGACTTGGCAAGGGCTCCTGCCTGCAGAAAACAGCCTTGGAGAGGGGGGAAATAAATAAACAAACAAAAACAACCCTCCTTCCTCCCCTGCAGTCCCTGCCCTGCCCTCCTGACCCACCTCCAGAGCACACATGTGGCTGCTCCGTTGAAAATTGGTTTGTGGGGTTGATTTTGGTGCTGGAAAAGGCAGAGCTGCTGCTTGTCTTTATTTCTGGTCTGTCTCTGAGGGGCAGAGCTTGTCCTCAGCAAACTGCAAAGGGGACAAGATGCTCATTTTATCTCAACTCTGATTTAAAGTCTCAGGATTGAGATACAGAGTTTGGGTATGAATGAGGATGTGATTCCTTCAGGGCTGGACAGTTTGCTATTAATTTATTTAATTAATTAATCACTGATTTTGTACTCCAGAAATGCCACGGGCCCTAAATGCACCCCTCCCATCACCCCAGTGTCCCCTCATGGCAGTAAATACGATGGAAATGGGCAGTTGGGGACACAGAGGCTTTGCAAGCCTCACTCAGGGCTGGAGAGAGCTCTCCCCACCCTGATCTCTGGAATTGCTGAGAATCCTCCTGGAAAATCAGCAACGTGTTTTTCCAGCTGATATCCCTTGAAGCTGAGCTCAGGAAACTCCACACTCTGCAATTCCAACCCTGATGCAGCAGCCAGGGAATTCCTGGAGAACACCAAATGTCCCTCAAGGTGCTGAGCATCCCTCTGCAGGGGCAAATCAATGTTTGTGATTACAGCCTGCTCGTGTTCAGATCACAGAAACTGGAGCAAGAACAGAGCTTTCCTTTAAAAATTTTGGTTTCACAAAGTGCTTCCTTAGGAAAGCATGAAGGGAAGAATTAAAGGAATGACTTTTCAAGTCAAAAAGAATCATCATCCCTCTGCAGATGGTGCCTCACTGGTCTGAGGACAGCAGAAATCAGAGGATACCAGGATAATTTGGGCTGGGAAAGATCTCTGAGATCATCAAGCCCAACCTCTGCATGAACACCACATTGTCAACCACTAAGTGCCACATCCAGCCATTTCTGGAACACCTATTGCATGAAAAGTGTCCACAATTCCCAGGAAAAGACTTTTCCTGGGAAGGCCTGGGCCCATGGAGTAGATCCAGGTGTCCTCACACAGGGCACCATTAAATGCCGATTTTCAGCTTCTTTTTCTACCTCTGTCAAGGTTGGCATTGAAGGCACTGGAGACAGTAGTTCGTGTTCAGACTCAGGTGTTTATTATTTCTCATCTGTTACAGTCTCACTGCAGTGAGTTCTCCAGTTCTTCACTAACAAGGCACAAAATGCCCAACAATCTTTCGCTACAAGGTCTTTTAAGGCCAAACTGTCCAATTAAGGAATGACACCTAAATTATTTTCACTTTTAACTCAATAACTAATCACTCAAAGTCCACAATGTGGACTTTTCTGTCCAGTTACACAAAACCACCCAAACCCATGGAGAAGAAGAAGGTGAAGAAGAAGATCTCTGCCCTAAAACCTCCATCCTGATTTATATATATTACTATATTCTAAAATCTTAAACTCTAAGTTTCCATTGGAAATCAGACATCCTCTGCAAATTTTTTGCTTCTTTTAATCCCAAGGTTAGGATTAAATGTGCTAGAGGGTATTTCTTGTTGGGACTCAGATGTTTATCAGTTCTGATCTATGTCACAGTCTCACAACCCCTGAGTTCTGCAGCATTTCACTCTAACAAACTAAAACTGGAGCCCCATCTCTCTCTCTACAAGGCTTTTTAAGGATAAACTGTCCAATTAAGAAATGACACCTAAATTATTTTCACTTTTAACCCAATAACCAACCACCCATGCCCGCAATGGGGACTTTTTTATCCAATTACACAAAACCACCCAAACCC
>JAWMRF010000059.1:1941049-1951136 GCA_035221435.1 Sphenopsis melanotis | reverse complement strand
AAAACACAGGAGAAGCAAATGAGATAATTATTGTTTTCCTTTTTCTCTGAGGCTTCTCAGCTTCCCAGGAGAAAAATCATGGGGAAAGGGATTTTTCAGAAAACGTGAATGTCACACTGGGGACCAAGGGACACCCACTGAAATCAGCTTTTCACTGTCAGAGCCTGTAGATTTTTACTCCATCTCAATCACACCACCCACAATCGGATTATTCCTAAATGCTGCTTTCAGAATATTCTTCAACTCCTGAGCGAGCAAGTTGATGTCTCAATGCAGTTGAGATTAATAATTGAATGTTAAAATGTTAAATGATAAATAATTAAATGTTCTCCCAGCAGATCCTCTCTGAACTCCACAACCCCTCATCCACACAGTGACTCCAGCACTGGGAATGCAAATTTACCTTGGATTTAAATCTGATTTAAACTTCAGCTCTGCCACAGCCCTCCCAGTCTAAAAGTGATTTTATCAAGTCACTCAATCCATCAGGATCTCGGCTTGCCCAGCCAGAATTCAGGAAGAGAAGTGTTCTCCTCCATCCCATGAAGTGTTTTGCAAAGAGGCCTCTGTGATGTACTTAGGGATTTCCTCTGTGGAAGCTGAAACACCTCAAATCCTGTCAGAACCCCTCCAATCGTTCCAGCCCAATAAAGTTCAAATGGGGAATAACACATTTGTTAAAAGAGGCCCCATTTTATGCTGAGAGGATGACATGGCCAAGAGACCATACAACCGTCAAAAATTTAAAAAAAATAAAAGAGAAATAAAAAATGAGGACAAGATTACCCAGCCAACGTAAACTGGAGTGGCGTGGTCGAGGTTTTTAGGATTTTTAGAGACACTTGGAATGAAAGAGGGAAAAATGCCACAGCCAAGTCTCAGGCCTGTGTACACTGCAGGAGGAAACTTGGGTTCTGAGCAAATATTTTAGTACAAATCAAATGCCTTCCAGGGATCAGCAGCTGGGGAGGCGGGAAGAAATTAATATTGGAAGCTTTAGAACTTCCCAGAACTATTCCCTCCCTCCTTGATTGAGGGAATTAACTTTTATTTTATTAACTTTTTCATGCCCTTCTCCCATGCAGGCTGCTCTGAAGGGCTTCTCCCCTCCTCCAAAAGGGCTGCCCTGGGGATGTTGCTCTTCTGAGGCTTTAAGTAGCAGCTGGCTGTGATTAAGTGGATTGGGAGGATCAGTGCTTGATTAGCTTTGTGCTGCTCTTGCCTTGCTCAGGTTCCTGCAGGAGAATTCATCCCTGGCTTTGGGAGAATGTTGGGCTCTAATGGATCCCAGGCCTGGGAGCCCACCCAGGGCCAGAGCCCACCCTGGGCATGGTCAGGTCTTGTTCCCCTGTCCTGCAGAGGTGAAACTCCTGTGGGGGCTCTGCTAGTCTGGGTTTTAGTCTAGGTGTTCATAAACCCACTGGGGGAGCTTTGCTAGTCCAGGTTTTAGTCTAGATGTGCATAAACTCGTCAGGGGAGCTCTGCTAGTCTGGCTTTTAGTCTAGGTGTTCATAAATTCACTGGGCAAGCTTTGCTAGTCTGAGTTTTAGTCTAGGTGTTCATAAATTCACTGGGCAAGCTTTGCTAGTCTGAGTTTTAGTCTAGGTGTTCATAAACCCACCCAGGGAGCTTTGCTAGTCTGTGTTTTAGTCTAGGTGTTCATAAACCCACCCAGGGAGCTTTGCTAGTCTGTGTTTTAGTCTAGGTGGTCATAAATTCACTGGGGGAGCTTTGCTAATCTGGGTTTTAGTCAAGGCGTTCATAAACTCACTGGGGAGTTTTGCTAGTCTGGGTTTTAGTCCAGGTGCTCATAAACCCACCAGGGGAGCATTGCTAGTCTGGGTTCTAGTCTAGGTGTTCATAAACTCACCAGTCTAGGTGCTCATAAACTCACCAGGGGAATTTTTAATCTAGGTTTTAGTCTAGGTATTCCTAAACTCACCAGGGGAGCTTTGCTAGTCTGGATTTTAGTCCAGGTATTAATAAACTCACCAGGGGAGCTCTGCCAGTCTGGGTTTTAGTCTAGGTGTTCATAAATTAATCAGGGAAGCTTTGCTAGTCTGAGTTTTAGTCTAGGTGTTCATAAACTCACCCAGGGAGCTTTGCTAGTCTGGGTTTTAGTCTAGATGTTCGTAAACTCACTGGGGAGCTTTGCTAGTCTGCGTTTTAGTCTAGGTGTTCATAAGCCCACTGGTCTAGGTGTTCATAAACTCACTGAGGGAGCTTTGCTAGTCTGAGTTTTAATCTAGGTGTTCACGTCTTGGTTTGTTATTCTGTTGTTGAATTTTTCAGGGCTGTAGAGAATCATGGCATGGGTTAGGTTGGAAAGACCTTTAAGATTATCCTTCCAGATTATCCTTCCAGATTATCCTTCCTGATTGTCCTTCAAGATTAGGAAAGCCCTGAAAGATGATGTTAGCCTTAAAGCCATGGGCAGGGACACCTCCCACTGTCCCATGGTGCTCCAAGCTGGCCTTGGACACTTGCAGGGATCCACAGCTGCTCTGGGAATTCTGTGCCAGGGTTTCCCCACCCTCACAGGGAACAATTTTTCCCCAAATCCCATCTAAAACTCCCCTCCTTTACCTTAAGGCCGTTGCAAATATCTGGGTGGGCAAAGTTTTCTTAAGCAGAAGGAATTTCTAGGTAACACCAGCAGAACTGAGGGCTGTAAGGGATGTTTATTTTGCATAATGAGCAAATAAACAAACCCTGGAAAAGATAATTTTGGAAGGAATCTGCAAGGATCCTTGATCTACCAAGGGTCACTTTGGGCCAGAGTTGTTTACTAATTACAGGGATATAACAGGGACTTCACACGGAAAATCAGATTTTCTACATTGAAAGTACAACAGTGATTGAATGAAACCCCAAAACTTCGACCACTGTGATTTTAACAGAAGAAACAGCAGGCTCTGAGTGAATAAAATATTTTTTTATTGCCCAAATGAGGGGGACACACCTTCCTGGAGGGAGATCTCTGAGCAGAGCTCCTTGTCCAAGCCCTGGAAAAACAAGAGATGTCCCTTCAGCAGTGACAGCCACGCAGGGGACTTGATTTTCTGCAAAGACAGGAGGATTTATCCACCATGTGCAAATTGTGATACTTGCTGGCCAAAACCTCGCTGAGTGTCCCCCGTTGGCCAAGCCTAAGCCAGGTTTACAATGTTCTTTTCCCTTCCTGAACTGAGCCCAGCAAGGGGCAGGGAAAGCGAGATGAGCTCAAAGCAAATCAAAATTCTCCTATTAACAGGTGTCATTAAGTAGCTGTAAAATTGCTGTCATTTCCCACTGCAGAGAAATCCTACAACAATCCTCAGTCAATAACTGAGCTGAGGAAAGCTGCTCTCCCAAGGAGCTTCTGGTTCATTGAAGCTGTAATGTAAAAATAGTAAGAATTAAAAAAGAAATAAAAATCAAGAGAAAGCAAATGGAGGCTTGGCTGGGCTTCTGCACTAAATTCTGCCTTGATGGAAACGAATAAAGCTCAAGTGAAGTCCACAGGCGTCTCCTAATTACATCACAAGGTTTTATTCCACTTAAATTTTCATGAAAGACTCCTGATTTCTTTTTATTATTCTCCATGGGAGTATAACATGTTGGTTAACCAGGAGAAAGGAAGCCAGAAAAAAAAAAAGATGAAACTCTTGATGGCCGTGTTTGTCGGGATAGATCAATTGTGGGGTTTCAACTGGGTATGGAAATTCCCTGCTTGCAATATGGCTAAAAAGAAAGAGCATGGATGATTTAACAATTTACATAACCTGAGAGACTCAGCTGCAAATTGAATGAATGGGGCTCTTTGTTTTCTCTAAACTGGAATAAAAAGAGGGGGAGAACAAAAAAAAAAAAAAAAAAAAGAAAAGGGAAAAAAAATAAAAGGTTCTTATATAATTGTCTCTGTGACTGGCATGATAGGAAGTGTTCTGGCTATTGGTGGAATTAAGACTGGGAATTATGAGAAAACACAAAGCAATCAAGGGGCAGTGGAGCAATTGGACAGAGGGACTAATAGGGAGTGACAGAGCCAGGCCTGGCCAGGGCCAGGCTGGGCTTTGCACCATTGTCCTGAGCAGAGCCGGGTCCCTCTGGGGCCACCCGGCCCCTCCAGGACATCCCTGCAGAGCCTCAGCCCGTGGGATGCTGAGCTGGGATTGAGCTGGGATTGAACCGGGATTGAGCTGGGATTGAACTGGGATTGAGCTGGGATTGAGCTGGGATTGAGCTGGGACTGAGCTGGGATTGAGCTGGGATTGAGCTGGGATTGAGCTGGGATTGAACTGGGATTGAGCTGGGATTGAGCTGGGATTGAACTGGGAGCAGCCTGGGCGGCTGGGGCTGCCCCTGCCCACGGCACTGGGGGGTCTCTGAGGGCTCTTCCCACCCAGAACACTCCAGGATCCCAGGGGAACATTGTCCTTCAGGATTTTGTGGGCTCACAGGCACAAATCCCTTTCCTGGGGCAGCCCAGGGGTTGAATTATTTGTCCAGGGGAAGCTCAATTATTCCATTTGTGCTGATGACTTTTTGGGGCTACCTAAAAACAGAGATCAGACAAAATTAAGGGAATAAAAAAATGATTTTGCATATTGAAGGGCCTTCAGGTACTTTTAAGGCAGACAAAGCCCACCCAAAATGGACATGGGGTCACAGGTTTTGACACTTTTATAAGTTTGGTCCATTTGCATATTGGGGGATATTAATCTTCCAATTACAGCTTCAGGTAATGAAGTCATTTACCCCAAGTTTGCTGCCCCCAACTCCCTTTTGTTTCCATCTCTGGGGCCTGAGGCAGTGAGGTTGATTTTAGCTTTTATATTTTTCATCTGTTTGTAATCCTGCAATTATTTAGTGTAGAACTCAATCCTTGATTGCCAGGCCTGGACAGGAATTGTTGTGTCTGCCCAAAATGGGAAAGCAGCAGCTCACACTGGACATGGAGTTTAGAGTTACACACTGAAGAGCTGCAGGATACAATGAGTTAAGAGTTCTACAAAGTTTAGAGTTACACAAAGAATTGCAGGATTACAAATAGATGAAAAATATAAAAGCTAAAATCCTAAAACATCACCACCATGTCCCCTCTGGCCTGGCCAACACACACCTCCAAAACCAGAAATAATTTCTGTCTCTTTCTTGTGGGCACCTGCTCCTCTGTTAAATGTGGATCCCTCCAAAAATCCAGGGAAATCCTGAGCTGGCCCCAAAGCTCAGCCCTGTAAGGATGGCCTGGGACTCTCCCTGCTCCCAGCACGAATCTTTAATTTTTAGGGCCTCTTAATCCAGCAGGTTTGTACCAGGCTGGAAGGGGCCTCTCAAATAAACAGCTGGAAATGGGGATGGGAATGGGAATGGGGATGGGAATGGGGATGGGAATAATGGGGATGGGAATAATGGGAATAGGGATGGGAATAATGGGAATAGGAATGGGAATGGGAATGGGGATGGGGATGGGAATAATGGGGATGGGGACGGAAATAATGGGAATGGGAATAACGGGAATGGGACTAATTGGAATGGGAACGGGAATGGGAATAATGGGAATGGGGATGGGGATGAGAATGGAATGGGGATGGAGATGGGGAGGGAAAACCCTCTGGCAAACATCTGGCAGCAGAGCTGGTGGCACATGGGGCGTGTCTCCTCCCTGCACTGCTGCAAGAGGGAAAAACAAACTTCACCTCTTGGACTGCAACCAGCAGATGAAAACAAATTAACCTTTTTTTTAATTATTTGTGTGTGTGTGTGTGTGTTGTATATTTGCAGCCAGTGTCTGTTTGAATGCCCTGCTTTAAAGCTTTGGGTTAGAAATTCCTCAGTTTGCCCCCTCCCCTCTGAGCAGAACCAGCTCAAATCAAGAAATTCTCCCTCATCAATCATGGCCAGGATTCTTTTTCCTTCTTTTTCCTGCCCCAACCCTTGTATTCACTGTGGAGTTCACATTTTATTTCCACACCAGGCATTAAAATTATCAAATTGTGGCCTCTAATGTGCCTGTAAATTTTTTCCTTTTTTTGTTTTGACCAAACAGATTTTTACCATTCAGTGAAAAAAAATTTAATTAAAAGTTCATGGCACAATGACCCTGGGTGGGCATCATTTATTTCAGAGCAGAACCTGACCAGAAAACCTTCATCATGATGATGATGGGAGCTCAAGTTCCTTATTAAACTCCAGAGATTTCACACAGAAAATCAGATTTTCTAAACTTAAAGCACAACAGTGATTGAATGAAACCCCAAAACTTCAACCACTGATATTGTAACATAAGAAACACCAGGCTCTGAGTCTATAAAACATAAAAAAAAAAATAAAATATTCTATATCCAGCATAAAACATACATAGATCCATGAATTCTGGTCAAGTTTATCTCTTACTCTCCAAAACTTGATAAAGCAACAGTGGTTTTTTACCCACAGCCTGGTCCCAAAAATAATCAAGTATTTCGAGGGCTTCTTTCAGAGTACATTTTTTTCTCATAAAAAATAATAAATGGCAATATCTGAACAACATTTAGGTATTTTCTTCGCTCTCAGGCCTGCCAACTCAAACAATGATTTGTGTCTTTATAGGAAGGCACTTCACCATTTTCAAATAAATATTTAAATGCTCCTTCACAGGAAAAAATATTCCTGTGGTTAGGTGAGATACGCTGGAAAAATTAAGGCTGGTCCTCAAAGGCCTGGTGTTGTTACACTTTCCTGTTCTTAATTTGCATGATCCTTCCTCAAACTCAAAAAATTCACATCAGAGCAAAAGAAAAAGTGTTTTAAAAGGAGCTTTGATGCCCACAGCAGATTTCTTGATGAGTTTTATTTTAGCAATTTGCTGCAGAAAGAGATGGGGATGAAATAAGGGCTTTCATCTTTATAATTTATCTCTTTACCTGGTGATGGTGCTACACAAATTCTCCGTCTGCCAGGCAAAGCCTCTCCATCAAAACTGGGAGAAGGAACAGATTTGAAAGGGATAAAGTTTTGGTTTTTATGTGTGTTTGTAATCAAAGAGGTGCCACTTATGTATTAAATTTCCATTTTTCCTCGAAAAAAAAAACAGGGGAAAATGATGAGAGGGAGGATGATGAACACCCTGACACAAATTTGTGCTGTCACAGGGAAAATCAGCACCTTCTATTTAAGTAACTCTCAGAAAAAGGCTGAGTAGGGAAAAATAAAAGTAGAAAAAGGGAAGTATTTGCAGCCCATGCACTGTTTGGTGGGGAGAGAAGTGAATCCTGCCTTTCTGCCTGCCAATAAAAAAGCTTAGATGGGAAAAATCCTCTAAAATTTTCCATTTCCAGGAGGTTTTTAAGTCCTGTCAGACCCGTTCCTGCTTTAAACTGGTAGAGAAGCTCATCAGGCACAGAGCCACAGTGGGGGTCAGGTTCAGCCTGGTGTCCCAGCCAGAAAATCCCTCTGAAGCCATGGAAAAACTGGGATCAAGATCGTGGAGGGCTGAAGGAAAATTTCCCTTTTTCAGGCAGCACCTTTTGCTCTTGATGCTGGAACTTCCCAGCATTTGAACCTCACCCCTTCTGTCCTAATGAGCTCCTCATACTTCCCAAATCCTGCTAACTCCAGAAATTCCCATCCTGATACCCCTGAAATTTCCATCCCGATATCCCTGATCTCCAAATCCTGATAACGCCTAAATTCTCAACCTTATACCTCCAAAACTCCCATCCTGATACCCCTTAATTCCCATCCTGATAACTCTGAAATTCCCATCCTGATAACCCCTGAAACTCCCATCCTGACATCCCTGATCTCCAAATCCTGATAACTCCAAAATTCCCATCCTGATACCCCTGAAATTCCCATCTTTATATTCCTTATCTCCAAATCTTGATAACCCTGAAATTCCCATCCTGATATCCTCTGAAATTCCCATCCCACTGTCCCTGATCTCCAAATCCTGATACCCCTGAAGTTCCCATCCTGATATCTCTTATCTCCAAATTCTAATAACTCCTGAAATTCCCATCCTGATACCCCTTCTCCCCAAATCCTGGAAACCCCTAAATTCCCATCCTGACACCCCTGATCTTCAAATCCTGATACCTCTGAAATTCCAATCCTGATACTCCTGATCTCCAAATACTGATATCCTCTAAATTACCATGCTGATACTCTTATCTCCAAATCCCTGATAATCCCTGAAATTCCCATTCTGATACCCCTTATCTCTAAATCCTGATAACTCCTAAATTCCCATCCTGATACCCCTTATCTCCAAATCTTGATATTCTCTGAAATTCCCATCCTGATATTCCTTATCTACAAATTCTAATGACTCCTGAAATTCCCATCCTGATACCCCTTAATTCCAAATCCTGATAACCCCTGAAATTCCCATCCTGATACCCCTTATCCCCAAATCCTGGAAACCCCCAAATTCCCATCCTGACACCCCTGATCTCTTTTTTTGGGCTCTTTTTCAGCAGCCCAATATCAGCTTTCAGAGCTGCACCCCCTGCACTGCAGGGCTGGGAAAGGATATCCCAAATCTTTCTTTGGGATGATAAAAATCCCCTTTTCCCCCTCGGGCACTGAGGCAAGTGTGAGGCAGCAAATCCCACATGACTCTGTTTCCAAATCAGATCCTTTTGGTCCACCTTTAATACCATTTTCCCCCTCCCAATGAATTAAATATCCGTTCTTTTACCACCCAGTTTATTTGATCATCCAGGAAGATAAATGGCTTCTGCTGAAATATTAAACAAAGGGAAAATTAAAGTACTGGGAAGGGTAAACAATACGGCAAAGCACAATTTCCTTTCTGCTACGTGGAGAAAAGAATTCTCTTTTTCTTGCTAAACAGCAGCACACAGGCTCCAGTTCTGGCCCTGGGCACACATGGAGCTTTTCTTCCCAAAATCAATAGGATTTTTACCTGTCTGGGTGAATTTTTAATTGAATGGGAGCAAAGAAAGGGTTTCTAGATAAGATCCGCCCCAAATATAAAATTTATCATAAAGTTTAGCACAGGAAGTTTTTAATATCAGAGCTTTGGTTCTGTTTCAAATGAAAAATGTTATTTTACTTGGGTTTTGGGCCCAGCACCAAGAAGTGGCCCATCCCCTTGGACCACTAGTCCTTCCAGCCCCAGGGATGCATCCTGGAAGGACCCAGCTGGAAGGTGAGGAGCACCAGATCATCTTCTGAGAGCTGATTGAGGTTGGATTCCTCCCAAACCATCCAGAGAGAAGCAATTCCCTTCCTGGGCCACTCCTCCCTCCAAGGGATGTCACATTCCAGCAGGGACATCAGCCCCAGCCCAGGCCAGGATGAAAATTCCCAGTTGAAAATAACAATTAATTAATATCCAGGACTGACAAATTCCCTCAGCCACAATTTCTCCTGACTGCTGGGTGCTCTTTCATTTCAGTTGCTCTTTAATTACGAATTTCAAAAAGTCATTTCTTA
This sequence comes from Sphenopsis melanotis, assembly GCA_035221435.1. Classification (NCBI taxonomy): domain Eukaryota; kingdom Metazoa; phylum Chordata; class Aves; order Passeriformes; family Thraupidae; genus Sphenopsis; species Sphenopsis melanotis. The sequence continues at coordinate 1,941,710 of JAWMRF010000059.1, read as the reverse complement.
CAATATTCCAGGAGCTCAGTCTTGGAACTCTGAAATAATTGACTTTGACAGGTGATTGATGGGAAGGAAGGACTCATTTCTTATGGGCTTGCCTAGGAAATACCTGAGTATCACAGGAATTTTTCTCCTTTTTGCATAGTTACAGCCCAGATTCTGAGTTCAGTCTGAGCAATCACTGAATAGTTCTGATGGGAACCTGACAAATGAAGCAGATCAGGATTTGATCCATGGATATTGGTTCTCCTCAGAGTTTTACTGTGAGTCACTGTGAATCAAAGCCACCTATGGATCAAAAAAATTCTGCTCAGTGTAGCTGAGGCATTTCTTGGTTTCTTATTGCTGGATTCTTCCTGAGGATTTGTCTTGGTTTGAAAAGCCAGGTGTCTGCTGAGAAAGGCAGGCGCCTCCCATAAAATGGAAAATGTAAACCCCCTCCCTCCAAATTATTATAATTTTGAAATTAAGGGGCACTCGGGCAAAGATGCGGAAGCAGGAATAACAGTTCTTTATTAGGGAAGAAAATAAAAAGAAAATAAAAATGCAGTGATACAAAACAACCATGCCAGAGTCAGAACATGCCCTGTCCCCCTGTGTGTCAGGGTGGGGGCACAGCCCCATCCCATGGGGGCTCAGCCCTCCTGCAGTGCCAGCTGTGCTTCTG
>JAWMRF010000059.1:1909505-1925999 GCA_035221435.1 Sphenopsis melanotis | reverse complement strand
AGAATCTCCAGATTCTATCCAGGTAGGAATGCTTGGCTCCTCCCTCTGGGCTCACATCTCCCAATGGGATGCTGTAACTCTTATCAGCCAGGCAGTGACATTCAATGGCCTCTTATCAGCAGGTGTCTCCCCAGAGGGAGGAGTGATTGTGATCACTCAGAGACAGATAAGGAAAGCTGACAAAAGACAACTGCCATACAGAGTGTAATAGAATACATTTTGCCTTGCAATCTGGAACAGAGGCCCTTGCAGGTGCAAGAGGCTCAAACAGGATCAGATCCTGTTCCTGCAGGTCCCTCCCCAGCTGCTAATCCCTTGTCACAGCTTTAGAGTAAAGAGCATCACAGAAAATCCCCACTCCAGGCACCCAGGACTCCCTGCCAGACCCCACGGGAGGTGTTGTGACTCTCCAGATTCCTGCACGAACATATTCCTGGGCTGCTGGGATGGTGTGATGGGTATTTAATAGCCCTGCCACCCTTGGGGATGCACTGAGAGACTGCAAACAGAAAAATAGAGGTTTTTTCTTCTTTTCCCCTTCCTTTTTTCCTCATCCTTAAATTTAGGTGACACTGATGGATTGCCCAGAGCTAGGGCAGTCTGCAGAATTCTGTGTCCTCACAATCCAAACAATTCTTCTCTAAGAAGACAGGTGGGTTTGTGTATTTCAGAATTCCCTTTTGCACAAGATTTCCAATGTCTTGCACCCCTCACTCAGGGCTTGGGTGCTGGATCTTATCCTTGGATGTTACTCCTGAAGGAATTTGTGCCTGCTCACTGCAAGATTTTGTCTTTAGAATCCAAATTATTTCCTATTTCAGTGAAAATTTTAAGTTTATTCGTGAGCAACAAGAGATAAATCTCTGCCTTCAATAATTTTTTTCTGGAAACCAGGAGTATGGCAAGGAATTGTTTCCTCCCTGTGAATTTTTCTGTTTATTTTTTGCAATAGAATTAAAACTCGCAATGTTCACCTGAGGTAAAAGTTTGTGTGTTACAAAAATTCAGGAATTCACGGGGAAATCAGAGAATCTTCAGCTCTGCCTTTAATCAAATCCAATTTCTCTGTTAACAGTTTCCAGATTCTCATTGTACCTGGTGTTAATTTTTCTCCACTTGTGACCAAGCAAAGCTCTGCACCTTTCTGTGCAGCCTGAAAAAAAATTGATGAACAGCTCAGATTTAGTAAATGGACCTTGCTGCTTTTAAACCCCCTCATAAAATCAAATATTATCTTAAGAAATCCTAATCAAATTAATCTTCAACTCCATCTTCCCTCTCCTCACCCTATGACTTCACCCCGAGCTTGCCTGAATATGACCTGAATCTCATTTACTTCCCATTAGAAAAAAAAATGCAGTGAACTTGTAAAAAAAATAACCTTTCAATTACCTTTGAAACTGCTCAAAGAGGACTCGTTTGGGCCATGACATCATCCCCTGATGGTTTTAGCACATGGGCCACATTCCCTGCTTGACCTAATTTATCTGAGGGAACACAGATAAGTAGACAGGGAAATATGAAAGTCCTTTGCAGCCATGGGTGAATTTAGGTTATTTTTCTATATTTATAATTAGCTTATATATATATAATTATTATTAAATAATTATTAAATATATAACAAATAATCATACAATATATTATATAGAACTATAATATATATTTCTGTATAAATGCAATATATTTTAATATATTTTATATATATAATTATATATTGTATTTTTATAAATATAATCATACTTATCTTATATATAATATAATATATATAATAATAATGATTAAATAATTAATAAGTATATAATGCACAATTATATAATATATTATATAGAATTATAATATATATTTATATGGATATAATATATTTATATTTTCTATATATAATTATATAAATTGTATTTTTTATAAGTAGTTATTTTATCCTATATATTATATTATGTAAATAATAATTATTAAATAATAAATATATAATACACAATTATCTAATATATTACATAGAAATATAACATATATTTGCATGTAAATATAATATATTTATATATTTTTAATATATAATTATATATATTGTATTTTTCTATAGATATAATTATCATTATCTTATCTATATATAAAATATATATATTTATCTCCTGTCAGATTACCACTTTTCCTGGAGAGCAGCACCAGGAGGTTGGGTGGGTGTGCAGTAGGCACCTGCAGGGATCCTGGGCCATGGAGAAGATTAATTCTTATGCAATAATTTGCTTGGGCATCCAGAGAAACAATCCCTTCCCAAAATCCTTCCATTCTCCCTCTCAGACATGGATTTTAACGTGGGATGGATCCCTCTCCAGAGGGATTTCCTTCCCCTCATGGAAACAGGAGCTCTGATGGCAGAATTGGCAATGTCCAAATCCAGGGACGTGGTTCCCCCCCAGACAACTTTTAGGGTGAAAAGATGGGTTTTTAGGAGCTGGTCAAGCCTCAGAAGCAAACGGTGTTTAATCAGCAGAGGATAAACAGGATTGGGTTCAGCTCCAAGCCAGGGGCTGAGTGAAAGTGTCAGCTCAGCCTGACAGGAGTTTTTATGGTTTTTATAGTTTTTATCTCGTTAAATCAGCCCAGCCCTGGCTCTGTGCACTCTGTGCCTCACTCACGGCTGGCTGGGGGCAGCCTCACAAGAAACCCTCCAATGCATCCTGAAAAACACTGACAAAGGTTAAATTGATGTCATTGTGACTTTTTCACATGCAAACCCTCAAAATAGGGCTGCACCTCTGGCCCAGAGACCCAAAAACAAACTGCTGAGAGTGAAGCTGTCAGTGTTCTACTTTCAGCAGAGGACTTCTGTATTTTCCATGGTTTTGTTGTCAAATTGTTGTCCCAGGATTGTGCCCATGCTCAGAACTGCAGCAGGGGGATGGAAAACATCAGTCCTTGGTGCCCACTTTGCCTCCTGGAAGGGTGACAGTCACAAATACAAAAATACAACAAAATCCATCATGTTCTGCACATGATCTGGGTTTGGAGAGGGTTTTTGTTCTGGTTGAGGAATTTTTTGATTCTCAGGAGAGTTAGATAACAATTTACTGAAGCTGTGGCAGACTCAGCTTGTGGTGCTGTTTGAAAATCTGTCCCTGCTGAAGTTGCCAGCCAGGTGTTGGTAGCAACCCCAACCTTTGCCATAAATCCCTGGATTTTACATTGCAGCGGCACATGGACAACACTCAAACCCAGAAATAATGGCAGAAATAATGCAGGGTTTGTTCTGCCAGGTGGCTCCTTTGCTAAGCCATCAAAAACTGTCCCCTCCCCAGTGTCCCCAGCCCTGTGCAGCTGAGGGGAGCTCAGCCATGAACTCCACTTGTGGCAGGATTAAAAACTCAACGAGATTTTTATTTCCTCCTTCCCTCCCTTGTCTCTGCTGCCTTTCTTTCCTCACCCAAGGCAATCCCAGCTCCCCTCCAGGCTGCCCTGCTCTGCAGGAGCCACTGCTGAGCTCCTCCTGCCACACACCAGGGTGTTTATGGGGCATTATCATCAACATAATTAATGTGTGTCATCATTCCAGGTAACTCTGCCAACCCACTGCTCCTGGCTTTAAATCTGTTCTCCGCTCCCAACCCTTTCCAGGCTGTTCAGGTGCTCCTTAAAACACGCCAGGGAACCTCTTGTTTTGTGACTCTCCATGGATTTTCTCCCTGATTTTCCCTCCCTCCAAGAGAGGTTTAATCATTTTGATACAGCACCAGGAAGGCTTTGCTGGAGAGAGAATTAAAGGGTGCTCAACACAGGAAAACCCTGACCTAGAAAATGCCATCTATCAAGGGAACAGCACCAATAAAGGTGGCCAGGCTTCCAGCACAAGCAGCTCTAACATCACCAGGATTTCCTCCTGAATGTGCTGTTTGGAAAAGGTGAGTGGAGCTGGGGGTGATGGGTGGAATTTGTTTTTCCATGGTGGGGAGTAATCTGCCACTCTTGGGAATGCTTCCCCTGCACCAACTGCAAAAACATCCCTGCTGCCAGTGGCCATTAGGGATAATATTGTGACTGCATTTAAACTGGGAGAAACCACTCCATCAGTCAAAGGAGGATTTCAGGGCACGGACCTTGAGTAATGTTCTGGCTTAGGGAAAACTCTGGATTTGATCATTAATAATATTTTGCATGATCCATATTTTTTTTTTAATTTTTTATTCAAAGCAGACTTTGTCAGCCAGGGGAGCAAAACACTCTCTCGTGTTCCGTCTTTCTCCATTTTAGCACAAGCAAGAGGAATCTCTAAGAAAATACCCCGTGTTTGCCAAAATTGAAAAGATAACATTCCTGAGAGCAAGGCTGGATTCACCTAAGGTCTCTTTGAGTTCTAGGATGGTGAAATTTGCAGCCTCAGCAGCTTGGATGGCAAAACAGGGCTAAAAAAGAGGGAATTTTTTCCCTCCTGGAAATGCCTGGTGGATCTGGCTGCGAAACATTCTGTGGTTGATATTTCATGGGGATGCAGCATGGGAGAGACTCCTGCACTGTTCCCAAAGAGCTGATCCTCCAACGAAGATCCTCCTCAGCATCTCACAGCTCCCTGGGAGAATTCCATCAGCTGGAATGGTGGGAAATGCTGGAACTGGCAACCCAGGAGACTGAAGCCACTCCTGTCCCATCCCAAGGGATGCTCTCCTACCTCTTGGAGGGTGGCTGGGTCCTTGTAGGCTGCAGCACAGGGAGATTCATTCACAGGCCCACCTGCAAGTGGTTTATTTTTTATGTTGAGGTCATGGAACTTGACCCACCAGGCTCCTTGGCCTCGTTGGGTGATTGATTCACCCATTGGCTTTGCTCTCCTTGGATCCCCTGTGTTGTGTTTCGCTGTTTGACACCTGAACAGCTGCTGGCTTTTCCTTCAGAGCCTTGGAAGAGGCAGAATATAAATAGGAAATCCCATCCCTAAAGGCTGGATGCACAGTAGCACACAGAATCCACATCCAGCCCGCTTGGCCTCCGGCACAGAAACCCCTCAAACGCTCATCCCGCTGCCTCCGGCGATCCCGGGATTCCCTGGAGCACCAGAGCCCGGCCCAGCAGGGTAAGTGATCAGTCCAGATTCCATGAAGGATGAGTCCCTGTGGGAGTTTGGTTCCTCTATTTTTCATGCCATTCTGCTCCAGCCAGATTTATGTGTCAGGAAAAACATACAAACGGGATCCGATTTACTCGCACGAGTTCCTGTTGGGTTTGATTTATGTTTGGGTAAATAAAGACATATGTCTTGGAGGGCTTGGGCTCTGGCTGCCTTTCTCCTCGTGGATCTCCGGCTAATTTATCAGCCTCTTTCTTTGCTGCATTCCTATTTGTGAGACTTTGCAAGGAAAGCAATGCTGCCTGCAGGGAATGCCGTGGACGATTTGAGATTTCATTTTGGAATCGTTTTGCACTCAAATTTGCTCTTCTGTCAACCTTTAGCTGCCCATCCTGAAAGAACTTCACAGAGACTCCCTAAACCATGATCTGCAGGGAAAGGAACAGCCCTGCTTGTTGTTTTCTGAGCCATGTGGCAAATTAATTATCCAGTGAGGCCAAAAAGTCCTGGCGGGTCAAGTTCTGTGATCTCAACCAGGCCAAAATCCCATTGTTACACCCCCTGATTAACCACATCCCCATAAACCATTTGTAGCTGTTTCAGCCACAACAAAATAAAGCAAATCTTTATTTCAAAAACTGAAATTTGAAATAAAGAAATGCAGTAATTTTATTTGCAGTTTTTTCAACAGAGGCTGGCAGGATCTCCTCCCTCTTGGATAAACCCTGGAACTTTCCTGAAAGATGGGAATGGTTTCCACCCAGCTGTCGAGTTCATGGACATTCTGTGAGACTTTGTTTAAAAAGAACCTTTTGATTGGTCTTTTAAATTTATTTACTTTGAATAGGATGGAAATTTAGAATGGCGCTTTTGTTTTAAGCTGCCTTGGCATTTGGTTTGCAGGAGTGGGATGGGATGGGATGGAATGGGATGGAATGGAATAGGATGGAATGGAATGGAATGGAATGGAATGGAATGGAATGGAATGGAATGGAATTTCCCTTCCAATAACAGCTCCAGGTTGAGTTTAATTCAGAGTAGAATCCACTGTGGGACAGGAGATCAGGGTGTATCAGCAAAGGGATTCAGGATGGGCATTGAAACATCTCATGGATGGAAATAAGACAGGAAATCATCCATTCCATTCTTTTGTTGAAAATTTAGATTCATATTTTTTAAATATTGTTCTTGAAGACTGGAAACTTCCAAACAGAAATCACCATTTCTGCACAAAGTCAAAATAGTTGAATTTTTGATGTTAGATGCTAACAGGAACCTGAGTTCCAAATAAGGAGAAAGCCAAAGAATTTGCAGGAATTATCTAATTAATCCTCTCTAGTGATGAGAATATTGAGGGAATCAGCATCTGCTCATGGGTAATTCATGAACAGGAACTCAGACAACTCCTTCAATGTGAATTTCTGTATGAATTATTCACTGGGCTTTATGTCTTGTTGCATTTAGTCCCTGTTTTTGTGGCAAAAAGGGGATGTAGACATGGATTCCAGGGATACTCAGAATCTCAATCTCCTCTGCTTCCCTGTGAGTGTGGGGCATGAGGAGAAGATTCTCATTCACAGACTCTTTCCTGCCCCACACAGAATTTGGGTTGGTGACACCACTCTGGGCTCTTCCCAAAATGATTCCAGCCTCATAAATTCAAAATACTCATCCCTGCAGTGGGATCAAGTGTGATGGGAGGAGAAGGTGGGGCCCTGAGGGGGAGTAACCACTGGTTTTATGGCAAATGCCTGTGATAAACAGCAAAGGTAGCAATGGGAAAACAGAAAAAGGAGAATTTCGGTGTATTTAGTGCTTCTTTTGCATATTCATATCATAGTAACCTCCAAATAAATTTCCTGGCAATTTATAAGATGAAAATAGGGAATAAGAGATAATTAATCTTGAACTATGAATCTTGAGGAGCATTAATGCTACTGTAGAGCAGGATTTCATACCTGTCCATTCTGGTGGGTGTAAATAACTCTCCACCATCCCTAACACCATTTACTGGAGCGCAATTCCCTGCAAGCTCAGGATGGAAATGCTGAATTTACCCCTTTCCCTTATTCCTGCTGGGCTGCTGGATGTGATCTCTGGTTGCCAGATAATCCCCAGGGCCATTGCACACCAGGCTCACACCCAGTTTTTGGGGGTTGAGTTAAGGAATATCTCAGATCCCACTGGCAGAAAAATTATTGGATGTCAGCAGTGAGAATTCCTTAGGTAGCAAAGTTTATTTGCTGTGACACCAGATCTGAGTCGTCCTCAGGATTGATCCAGAAAATTTTCCGTGGGTTTGGCATGGAGGGATCCATGCAGAACACCTGGTGTGCTCCTGTTCTTACAGGACAGATTCCAACCCCCAAACGCTCCAGGAGTTCGGGGTTAGGGGATTTTCCATCTCAGCATTCTCTCATTTATGAAATGATATTTCCTTGGACCTGGTCCTGGTGGATTTGGCTCTGTGGTGGTGGCTCCAAGCAGAGCTGATGGCACTGGAACACCTCTTTTCTTTTCCTCTAGGGAGCACAGGGCAGGGAATTCCAGGACATCAACACCAAAAATTACGGCATCACTTGATATTTTGTGCATTTCAAACTCCCTCTATCGTGGCCTCTCCATTCTGCCCACTGGAAAAATCCTCATTTTAATCCTCTGGAGAGAGCTGGAAGGAAACATTTCCCTGTCAGCCCCAGTGCCAAAAGGGAAGCGGGAGAAATAGAAGGAAGCTGCAATGATAATACCAAAATAATCCTGCCAGATGTTAGAGCCATTACCCGCTTCTCCCTCCATCCCCAGATGTGTTTGAAGAGAGATTCATGGTTACATAATGAATCAGGAGGGAAAGGATGTGAGCCACGAGGATGATGTAAGGAAAAGAGAAAAATAAAGGGGAAAAAAAAAGAAAAGAAAAAAAAGAGAGGAGATTGTTGAAGTCTTTTGGAAGGGAAGGAGGAAGGCTCAGGGTTTTGGAAGTCTCCCATCAGTCAGATGAGCAGATTATTGCAGCAGGGAGGAGGGGAATCAGGAGTGTGTGAAGGCATTGAGGAGAGGAATGAGAGCACGGCAGCAAATCAAAGAGCTGCTGCAAATCCAGAGTGGCAAAGAAGGAATTTTCAGGCAGACTCTAAAAAAAAAAAAACAACAAGAAGATGCAGTTTTTAGCCGGATCACCAGGAATTGTGGAGTTGTAGCTGCTAGCAAAATTAGTCAAAAATAGGGTGGGATCCAGTAGCTCCAAATTTGGGCAAATTTGCCTGGGAAACCCTTCCACAAACAGGATTTGTGACTTAGGAGAAGGGAGACCTTTGGCTAATTCTCCTGAATGTTTCATTTCCTCCAAATCCTCCTAAACTTTCATTTGAGGGGCAAATATTGGCAAATGCCTGAGGGGAGGGCAACACTTTAACATTTTTAAATTACATTTTTCTCCCTTTGCTTCCAGCGAAGTGGTGGAACTGTTTTTGAATGAGCAGGAAATGAACACCAACCCTGCCCACAAGGAGAAAAATGAAACTTTCTCCTCAGCTTTGGGAGCAGCTCTGATGATCCTCTATATCTTTATTAGCAAAAGTTGGGCTTTGACCAGAAAATGGTTTCTCCTTTGGTTATTCCAGCAGGATTTTCAGCACTTCTCATCCACAGTGTGGATATTTGCTCAGTGGGGGGTTCTGAGCTGTAAAACTGAGAATAAATCTCTTCTTTTGGGGATGAAGAGCTCAGAGGAGAAGCTTTTGTTCTCTGTGAATAATCAGCTGAGGTGAAGAGCTCCGGTGGAGGCCAAAATATTCCAAAGGCTGAGGGTGGAGGTGCAAGAGGAACTTTTGGTGGGAGCTGAGCTGCACCTGCCTCGTTTGGGACCCCAGGAGCTGTTTCTGTGCCAAAATCAGAGTTTGCCGTGCCCTGGCCACACAAATTCCCTGCTCTGAGGACGGAAAATCTCATCCCCTCACCTCACACGGGTCAGGGAGGGCTCAGAAGCTGCAGGAGATGGTTCCAACCTGATGAGGAAATAGAGGGAGCAGCAGAAACCAGGAGCACTGAGAAAAATTGCAGACATTTCGTGTATTATTCTGGGTTTGGGGTTTTGTTGTATTCTGAATTTCAGGGCGATTGTCCCAACTCAGCCTAAACCTGGGCTCCTGAGTGAAAGTTGTGCAGAAAGCAAAGCTGACAGTGCTGGACATCATCTGCAGAGCTCAGCAGGAGCCTGACTCAGGGCTCGGTGCTGTGGCAAGGAATTCAGAAACACGGGATGATTGGGTTACATTTTCCTGGAAGGAGCCAGGCTGGAGAACAACAGGGAGCAAAGGTATTACTGGAATAATAAAAAAGAAAAAACCCAAACAACCCCCAGTTATTTGTGCCATTTAGAATATCTGTTAGCAAATGATTATTCTCTTATCTGTGGCAGTGCTGGCTGTTCTGACAAACCCCTTCTTTAAAGGAAAATAAGAAAAAGTGACTTTTTAATTTGTGTCCCTTCTGTTTTCTATGGCAAACATTAAACTCCCCCTTCCCCAAGCTCCAGATCTCCCCAGTATCTCATCAGCTGTGCTGGGAGATAAATTCTGGCATCCAGCTTGAGTTTTTAACCTGTCTCTATGTTGTGGTGTTGTGAGGGTCCTCAGGACGAGGTGAGAGATGAGAATTTGACTCCTTGTTCTCAAAAGGCTGATTTATTGTCACATAATATAATATAATATAATATAATATAATATAATATAATATAATATAATATAATATAATATAATATAACATAATATAATATAACATAATATAATATAACATAATATAACATAATATAATATAATGTGATATGATATATAATTATATAATAATATATTATAATTTAATATACAATAAATATATTAAATTTATTAATTTATTATATTTATTTAATGTACAGATATTTACGCTGCATTCTCCAGTATTTGTCATTTTAGCAGCTCTCCCTTCTCCACGTCACCACCCTGAAAAGAGACAAGGAAGGAGCTCTTCCCTTCCACTCACCAGCAGTGGAATTTTGTCCTGGATTTCCACTGCTGTGAATCACTGCTGCTGGGATTGCTCATATATCAATATATTCCTACATTTCAACCGAGTTTGCAAATAAAAAAGTTGCCAAATGAGGATCAGGATCATCATTTCTTTGGCTGAGGCACAGACTCACTGCAGCAGGGAGGGATTGTCCAAGTGTCCTCCTGCATTTTCCAGCAGCATTTCTGGAAGAGCAGAGATTCTCCCACCACTGCTCCATATTCATTTTTTTTCCTTAATTTTTAGCTTATTTTGCACAATTCCCCTTTTCCTGCAGAGATTGTCCCACCTCTGCTCCATCTTCATTTTTTTTCCTTAATTTTTAGATTATTTTGCATTATTCCCCTTTTCCTGCAGAGATTCTCCCACTTCTGCTCCATCTTCCTTTTTTTCCTTATTTTTGAGTTTATTTTGCACAATTCCCCTTTTCCTGCAGAGATTCTCCCACCTCTGCTCCATCTTAATTTTTTTTCCTTAATTTTTAGCTTATTTTGCATTATTCCCCTTTTCCTACAGAGATTCTCCCACCTCTGCTCCATCTTCCTTTTTTTCCTTATTTTTGAGTTTATTTTGCACTATTCCCCTTTTCCTATAGAGATTCTCCCACCTCTGCTCCATCTTCATTTTTTTCCTTAATTTTTAGCTTATTTTGCACTATTCCCCTTTTCCTATAGAGATTCTCCCACTTCTGCTCCATCTTCATTTTTTTCCTTATTTTTGACTCTGAAGTTCATCCCGGTGGCTGTGACCTGCTGCTGAATGGAAATTCATAAATCATTATAAATATAATTAAATTATATATTAGATTAAAATATATATTATATAATTTAATATAATAATATAATAAATTTACAAAAATTATACATTATATTAAATTATAAATATAACTACGTATTATAGTAAATGATAAGTATAATTATAAATTTATACATTATTTCTAAATTTTGGGTTTGGTTTACTGAAGATTTGAACATTTTGGGGGTTTTGGGGTTTTTTTCCTTCCTTTCTGCAGCAGTGAGGCACAAAGTTGATCAGGTTTGGGCAAGCACCCAATGTAAATTTATAAATTATTATAAATATAATTAAATTATATATTATATTATATTATATTATATTATATTATATTATATTATATTATATTATATTACATTACATTATATTATATTATATTATATTATATTACATTATATTATATTATATTACATTATATTATATTATATTATATTATAAATGTAATTATAAATTTATAAATTACTTATAAATTTTGGGTTTGGTTTACTGAAGATTTGAACATTTTGGGGGGTTTTGGGTTTTTTTTCCTTCCTTTCTGCAGCAGTGAGGCACAAAGTTGATCAGGTTTGTGCAAGCACCCAATGGCTTTTGGCTCTTCTGGGCTAATTAATGTTGATATAAGGAACCTGCACAACTTCAGGACTTTATCATCTTTTCTCCAGAGGTGCTGAGAAATGCTCTGAAGCCCAGAGGAGCTTCTGGTTTTCTGTCAAATCGAGATTCTGACTGATCTTACCTGGTAAACTTCAGCTGCTGCCACCTGAGCGCGTCAGCTCTGTCTCAGTTTCAAAGCAGGACCTTTGAAAAAGGCAAAAGTGGCAATGATTCCTCTCCTTCCCATCTGCTCAGCAGCCAGGAGCTCCCTGTGCTTCCTCCCAGGCCCCAATTCGTGAATTTTCCTCCCTGATGAGATCAGCAGGGCCCACATTTCATGGATCTGAAGGGGTGTAGGTGATCCTGCTCCGAGTTATGGTAACAAGGATTTCAACCTGAAGGCTCTGCTTAGTTAATGATAATGCCTGAGCTCGTTACACCTTCCAGGAGCTGTACAAACATGAACTAATTAGTACCCCCAACTAATACATCGTGTTATGCACTGTAATTATGCATTGCTATCAGAGCTGGAGGAATTATTCATTGAGAACAATTTACCCCACACTTTTTGCTGCTTTTTTTTTTTTTTACCCCCCACCCACTTTTCCTGTCGTGAATCTGTTTGCAAAATATTCCCAGGTGCGGTTGTAGCTGCTCCAGTGGGAGTAAAATCCCCTTGGGATTCTGTGCCGTCACTTCCCCCTTTTGTTTGATCCCTGAATGGGTCGGGAGGGGTCCTAAAAATCATCCAGGTCCAACCCCCCAGGGCTGGTTTTGGGGCTATTGATAATTTTGGGGCTGTGACTTATTTTGGGATTTTTCTTATCCCATTTTCTGCAGGTTCAGGTGAGACAGGCCCCCAGAACATCCCTGAGTGGGAATTCATGGCTGAATTCTCTTGGAGGGCTTTTCCAACCCCAATAATCCCAGGAAATTGTTATCAATTGTTATCAATTCATATCAATTGTTATCAATTTTTATCAATTGTTGACTATCACTTATTTTAGGATTTTTCTTGTCTCATTTTTTCCAGGCTCAGGTGAGTCAGGCCCCCAGAACATCCCTGAGTGGGAATTCATGGCTGAATTCTCTTGGAGGGCTTTTCCAACCTCGATATTCCTATTAAATTGTTACCAATTTCAGGGGCAAAGTGCTGGAGAGGGAAATGCATGCAGGAAAAAGGAATAAAAAATCCAAATCCCACATTGGAGTAAATCCATTCTGGGTGGTTGTTTGGAATTTAATGTAATGAAAAGCTGTATATATCTCTGTATATAATATAGATATCTATACAGAGAGATATTTATCTATAAATATATTTATATCAGGAGGGAAGTGCAGTCTGTCACTGCTTCTTCTGCAAATGTCTCTGTACTCAGATTTGCTGTTTAATTGTTGCTTTCCCAGCACTTTTGGGAGCAGGAGGGAGATTGGAAGTGTTTAATCTTGGAACAGACACGACTGAGATGAGGCGTGATTAAAGAATTCTCAATAATGGCTGATTTCAATGAGAGTTATTTGGAGCTTCTCTCTGTCTTGCTGCTCAGAAATTAAGAGATAGTGAAACTGAAAGATGGGAAGCAAAAAAAAAAAAAAAAAAAATCAGGCAAAAATAATTTTCTTCATAGAGAAATAAATCTGGGGGAGTCACAGACAGGAGATGTCCACAGGCTGAGATTTCCTGGCTTCAAAGAGAACTGGGCAGGAACAACTGAAAATGGATTGGGTGATGCTTTCAAGATATGTAAAGATATTTTAGAAAACATGCAGAGATATTTTATGGAATGTGTGCAGATATTTTATGAAATGTTTGTAAAAATTCAAAGAACATTTCCCAGCTTGCAGCGCACACCTCCCTGCCCATGGCAGGAGCTGGAATGAGAGGGTCTTAAAAGTTCTTTCCACCCCAAACCACTCCATGAAATGATGATTTATTATACAAAATTTCATTATTTGAGTTTAACTTTTAAGATATGTAAAGATATTTTAGAAAACATGTAGAGATATTTTATGAAATGTTTGTCCATATTCTAAGAACATTTCCCAGCTTGCAGTGCACACCTCCCTGCCCATGGCAGGAGCTGGAATGAGAGGACCTTAAAAGTTCTTTCCACCACAAACCACTCCATGAAATGATGATTTATTATACAAAATTTCATTATTTGAGTTTAACTTTCAAGATATGTAAAGATATTTTAGAAAACATGTAGAGATATTTTATAAAATGTCTGTACATATTCTAAGAACATTTCCCAGCTTGCAGCGCACACCTCCCTGCCCATGGCAGGAGCTGGAATGAGAAGGTCTTAAAAGTTCTTTCCACCACAAATCACTCCATGAAATTATTTATGATATAAAATTTCATTCTTGGAGTTTAAGCCACTTTCAGATCATGAGGAAAAAAGATGATTTTCTCATCTGGTAAATTGTTTTTATTCCCCTCGCCGTCTCTTTTGGCTGCTCTGAGGGAGCTGAGAAGTGCCCAGATCTGAAATGTTCCTTTGGGTGAAACGAGGCTCTCCCTTCCCAGAAAACACCCCTAGAAGTGCATCCCTTATGGAACTCCTCTCCTGTCTGCCATATTCACACTTTTTGTTAACAGTTGCTCGGATTTTGGTCTGCTGCTCTAAAAATTCCCCCCGTCATCTCCTGGATGGAGCAGAAGGCTGAGGAGGGGAAGAGCTGCAAGGGAAGTCTCTCCTTGCCTCGTTTTTTTGCTCCTCTCTTTTAAAGAAGAGGAGGTGAAAATACAAATATGGGCTAAATGCAGCCTGTTAGTCTGGGAAAGCTCTGGGATCACTGTGGTGGGCACAGCATCCTCCAGGTAACCACAGCAACCAGGGGGGGATTCAGAAAATGCCACTTTTTGCCAAAAGAGGGGAATTTATAAATACCTGCTTCTCAGAGCTGGTCCTTGTGGTGGTTTTAATTGTAGTATTCCAGTAAATAATTCCAGGAAAAAAGAAAAAAAGGGCTGTTAAAAGGTTTTACTGAGGAAATAAAAGGAAGGAGCACTCATGTCTCAAGTAGGAATTTGTCTGATCTGAATGCAGGATCTCTGTGTTCAGCCCATCCAGGTGTGCTTGGCTGGCTGATCTTCAAAGGATTTCCAAGAAAAAAGGATGAATTAATGAATTAATCCTGAAAGTGACTTTCAGGAATAATTAAAGCGGGTCTGGTGAGCGATGCTGGGGCAGGAGTCCAGTGCCTGGGAACTTTCCTTCCCCAAGGACCAAGGAAAAACACCTGGAATCCCCTGCCCATGACCATGGATGAGCTTTAAGGCCCCTTCCAACCCAAACCATTCCATGATTTTATGATTCTTTCATCCTAATCCCATCATTCAGAGCCAGGCTATCTTTTGGCCAGTTTCTCTGGTGGTTGTGGGCGGAAGATTGGCTGTTTGGTGGCCCAAAGGGTGAGATTTGACTGCAAAAACTGAACATTGAGACAGAGAAATGAGCCCATGGGCCTTTGGGGGATGCTGAGGGAGCTGTGGGTGGGAATGGAGTATGTGCTCTGAGGGGAGTGGGGTTCACTGGGGGAGATTCCAGGTGAGCTGGGGCTGCTGCTCTTGATTCCTTAGGATTTCAGCTTTTTTATTTTCCATCTATTTGTAATCCTGCAGTTCTTTAGTGCATAACTCAGAATTCCATACCCAGTGTGAGCTGCTGCTCTCCCATTTTGGGAACACACAACAATTACTCTCCAAAATTTCAGTTTTTCTATTTTCCACCTATTTGTAATCCTGCATTTCTTTAGGGCATAACTCTGAACTCCACACTCAGTGTGAGCTGCCGCTTCCCCATTTTGGGGTAGACATAGCAATTCCTCTCCAGGATTTGAGCGTTTTTATTTTCATACATTTGTAATCCTGCATTTCTTTAGTGTATAATCCCAAACTCCACACCCAGTGTGAGCTGCTGCTCTCCCATTTTGGGCAGACACAACAATTCCTCTCCAAAATTTCAGGATTTCAGTTTTTATATTTTTTGATATAATAAAAAATATATTATATTTTATATGTATGTATATATATTTATATATTTATATATATTTATTTATATATATATATATATATATAATTGCATTTGTAACCCTGCAGTTCTTTAGTGCATAACTCTGAACTCCATACTCAGTGTGAGCTGCTGCTCTCCCATTTTGGGCAGACACAACAATTCCTCCCCAGGCCTGAGAACCAAGGACACCTCACTGCCTCAGGGCCCAGAAATTAAACAAAAGTGAGTTGGGGGCAGCAAACTTGGGGTAAATGACTTCATTACCTGCAGCTGTAATTAGATTAACCCCCAGTATCCAAATGAACCAAACTTATTAAAGTGTGCAAATCCCCTTGTCCATTTTGGCTGTAGCCCCTGGGGTGGCTTTGTCTGCTTTAAATGTATCTGAAGGCCCTTCAATAAATAAAATGCTTTTTATTGCCTTAATTCTGTCTGCCTGTGTTTTTAGGCAGTCCCAAAAAGGCCTCACTCTCCTGCATCCCAGCCCCAGCTGCTCTGGCTCCGTGTCCCTGGAGATGCTGTTCCTAAATGCCCGTTTCCCTGACAACCAAAGCCTAACAAATGGTTGGTCAATTGATAAATATTTTTAGGATGGAGCACAGTTTATAACCTGCTGCCAAATTTCCCAAGGAATGGGATATTGGAGAGCTGAGCCCCAGCTTTGCACAGACTCCCCAGGCCTGTCTAAACCTAAATTTCCTTTTTTTGGTGGTTTTGTGTTACCTGGAGACATCAAAGCCAAGTGGGTGCTAATTAATCCCAAATAAAAACATGTAAATTATTTCTATTTATTTATGATATATATTATATTAAAACTATACTAGAAGAATAAAGGATTTCATCAGAAGGGTTGATTTATTATTTTACGATATATATTTATATTAAAATTATTTATATTATATTATATTATGTTTTATATATTATATTACATTATATTATATTACATTATATTATATTATATTATATTATATTATATTATATTATATTATATTA
>JAWMRF010000059.1:1888453-1909405 GCA_035221435.1 Sphenopsis melanotis | reverse complement strand
CCCCTCTCTTCTCTGGGGCCTGCTCTGAGCTGTGGCTGGCAGCTCCCAGCAGGGCCCTGCACCCAGGCCCTTTGCAACAAACCCCAAGTTCCAGACCTGCCTTCAGAGATCTCTCACGTCTGTCTGTCCCTACCGTCCCACCCCTCGACGCTCTGACACTCTTTTATTCAGGAATATGGATTATTTTCCAAATTCCAGCAGCACTGTTCAGCTCTCCCCAGCCCAGCCTGGCACCTGAGCAGGTTGGGTTCAGCTGTGCTCTCTTGTCTGGGTTTTGGGGCACAGGGCAGGGTGTTGTCCCTGATTTGGGGGGCAGGACAGTCCCTGTCCCTGCTCCAGGAGCTGATGTCACCCTGTGGTGGCTCTGCTGTGCCTGCCTGGGAGCAGAGCCACCCCCGTGCTGCTGCTTCCTGCTTGTAGTGAAGAAATATTAAAGTCTACCTTGCAGAAAAGTGAGGCTTCCTCAATTAACAAACGTGCTCACAGGCTTGCCAGATGAAAGGAATGTAAAATACCTTGATAGCTTCTTTTATGATCA
Source organism: Sphenopsis melanotis (assembly GCA_035221435.1). NCBI lineage: Eukaryota > Metazoa > Chordata > Aves > Passeriformes > Thraupidae > Sphenopsis > Sphenopsis melanotis. The sequence goes on along the minus strand of JAWMRF010000059.1, from coordinate 1,908,867 downwards.
TTAATAATAGTATAAGTTACCTGAAAGGCACCGAGCGTGTCCCCAGCGGGTTTTGATCTCTTGTCATGCCTGGCTATGTGGGATAGGCAAGGCTCTGTCTCTTTGGGGAGTTGTTAGATGAGAAAACAGGCAGCAGAGATTTCTCCACCCCCTGCTCTGCTCTATTCCCAACACTGCTTCGCTCCCAAGGATCAATATCTGAGCTGAGAAATTATATTATTAAGCTGCACATTGTAATCAGACATCAAGTAGAGTCCAGTTCCCCCCTTGGCTCACATTAGCATGCCCTGGTGGAGTGGTGGAGCTTTTGAAAAGATGAAGAGCATCATCCATGCAAAATATGTGGGGTGCAGGAGCGGGCCAGGCCTTGTGCAGAGCGTGTCTGACGACTCTGTGCCTCACAATTTGCATTACAGAAAAACAATCTTTTATTTATTTAAGTTGGAAATCCCTTTGCATCTGAACTTCAAGTGTGCAGCAAACACACTTTGATCATTTTAATGCAGAAGTCACTGATTTACAATAAATATTGTGTTTTCTTTTCATACTTCTTTTTGTTCTTCGAGGAGATTAGAGCAAAGGAAGGAAAATAATTTTTGACCTCATTAGAATTGCTCGTGGTGGAAGGAAATGTGCAGAATGAGGAAGATGCTGGGCTTCAAATGTCCCAAGCTAAAGACAGGCATTACAGCATGGATGGGTCATTAATTCCTGCAGCTGATTAGGGCTGGGACAATGACTTCACTCAAAGTGCCTCTGAATGGGATTTGGGGGGGAATTGTTGTTTTCTGTACAGGATCAGGAGGAAATGATGGATCCTGAGACACATCCTGCTGTGGGGTGCACCTGATAATTCACCCTTGAGGGGCTCCAGCTTTGTGGATCCCTGAAAATCACCTGTGTGAAAATCACCTGTTTTCTCTGTGTGCCTGGCTCTGAGCTTGGGATGGGGACCAGGACTGAGCCCAAAAAGGGCAGTGAAATGTTAAATGGAGCATCAGGCATGGTTCCCAGGTTAGGCAGGTTGCAGCCCCCAGGGCTGGTGGTGTCTGTGAGGGATCGGGGTCGGGTCAGGAGCCGCTGAGCCCCTGTGAGATGGTGGAGCTGATTTTCTGATTTTTGGGAATGGGTTTGCTGGAGCATCCTAGTGGGTTGTGCTCCTGCCCAAGGGGGCTGAGCCTCCCCCTCCCAGCACAGCTCCTCGCAGCTTCCCAGGGAAGCTTTCATGTGGATTTGCAGAATTCCTCCCCCTTTTGGGGATAGATATAGATACAAAGTGGGTACTTAAAAAAAAAAAAAAAAAAAAAGAACAAAACCCAAAACAAAAACAAACAAAAACCACAACAGAAACAAAATCCCCCCCAAACATAAAAAAAACCACAAAAGAACCCAAAACCCCAAAACAAAGAAACCACTCCCCCCAAATCCCATCCAGCCCACCTCGAACAAACACAGCTTTCTTCTGGAGCAGTGCAGTGGAAAGGGAAGGGCTCAGGTCCCTTTCTTGTCCCTCTGCACTGACACTGATCCGAGCTGACTCGGCCTTTGTGGCCTTCCCCAAGGCAGGAGCAGCAGGTCCAGCTCCCAGGTGTGAATTCCAGCCCGGCTCCTTTCAAAAGGGACATGTCTTGCTGGGCAGGCTGGGACAGAAAACAATTAAACAAAAGGAGTGGTTTGCTTTGGGGTCACTCCTGCCTTTCCCCTCTGTCCTTTGCTGCTCTTTTTATTTCCTTATTCCACGTGGGCTCCTTTTACTTCATTCAGTGTGGTTTGTTTTTTTTTTTTCTTTCCCCTCTTTTTTTTGTTTGTTCATTTGTTTTTTTGTTTTTTAAATTTTTCATCCTGGAGCAAACTTATGAAATCATATTCCTGGTGAAAATTTCTAAAGAAAAGAAAAAGCCACAAGGAAACTCAGGTTGCTTAGACTTTACTCAGGGCTTTATTCAGTGTGGGGGGTTTTTTTGTTTGTTGTTTTTTAGTTTTTGGGGGTTTTTTTGTGGGTTTTTGGGTGGGTTTTTTTTGTGTTTTTGTTTGGTTGGTTGGTTGGTTTTTGGTTGGGTTTTTTTTTTGTGTTTTTTTGTGTTTTTTTCTTTTTTTTATTTTTCATCCTGCATCAAACCTATGAAATCATATTCCTGTTGTAAATTCCTAAAGAAAATAAAAGGCCACAAGGAAACTCAGGTTGCTTGGGCTGTACTCAGGGCTGTAACTGGAACCAGCAAGAGCTGTGGGGTATTGGTTGCTCCAGGTAGGTTGGTTACTACAGGCCATAAAGGGTTATTTTGTACTTGGTCCCCAGCTGCTTCAACTGTTGTGTATATTAAATCTGCAGTCCTGAGCATCAGGAACAGATGTGGGGAAGGAGAAGGATGGATTTGCTTTTTACAGAGTAAAGAAACTGAGAGGCATCTCCCAAAATGAGATTTGTTTTCCAGTGTAGGGAGCTGGAAATCCAGGCCACCCTCGTCCCTTTCACTCCACGCTAATTTATTGTTTTCCAGGGTTGCAAGCAGGACAGTTCAGGCCAGAAGGGATCCACTCAATTATCTTCTACTGTGTTACTTCAGCTACAAAGAGACCAGAGACACATCCCCTTATCCCCAGCATCTTGGGCAAACAAAGCAGGGGGGCTCGTGGCAGTGTAAACACATTGAAATTACCCTCTTTGCAAAACCCTGATCACTCATTATGGTCAAATCCAGCTGGATGGAGCCAGAGTGGCGCTTGAAGGTTTTTGTCTGCTGGGAAAATGTGTGCTGGAGAGCTGTGAGTGACAAACCCGGTGTCACCGTGTCCTGGGGAAGCTGCAGTCCCGGGCTGGTCAGCAGCTCCATCCCGGGCTGGTCAGCAGCTCCATCCCGGGCTGGTCAGCAGCTCCATCCAGGGCTGGTCAGCAGCTCCCCTGCTCCATCCTGTGCTGGTCAGCAGCTCCATCCTGCTCCACCCTGGCTCTCAGGGTCTGCTGCTGAGGTGAGACTCTGCCTGTTCCTCCCAGAGATGGATTTGCACACCAGGATTACCAGCACTGCACTCACAGGGTGCGTTTTCTAGTGGGAAGGGATAAAACCCCAGAGATAATTTATGACGTCATTTTGTACCCAAATGCATCCTCATCCCTCCTCCATGCTCAGCAGCTGGAGATGACCAGGAAGGGCATTTTGGGGCCCCCCTTTCCCCACAGTTTTCCATCCCCAGGAAGGAATTGGCACTGCAGTGGGCACATGTCCATGGGATCCTGCCCAGGGCACACCTGGCCCTGCCAGCCAGGCTGGTGGCTGTGCCCTGCAGGTGTCCCAGGGCAGGTGGGCACCTCTCTGCCCCAGAAACACCAGAGAGACAGTGGGGAAGGTCAATCCCAACAAAACGGGTGGAAAAACAGCCACCCCTGGCTGCTGCTGCACAAACTCCAGCCCAGGTGTGTGGGAAGGGGCTGTGCAGGGTTTCCTGCTGTGACCTGTGGTTATTAATTGTGGTTGTGGTTATTAATTGTGGTGTTGTTGTGGTCCCCAGGACAAGATGAGAGGTAAGAATTGACTCCAAGTTTTCAGAAGGCTGATTTATTATATTATGATATATATTATATTAAAAGAATACTATAGTAAAACTATACTAAAAAAAGAGAAAGGAGACATCAGAAGGCTAGACAAGAATGATAATTAAAAACCCATGAGAGTTTTAAAATAAATAAATAAATAAATAGTAATAGTAATAGTAATAGTAATAGTAATAATAATAATAATAATAATAATAATAATAATAATAATAATAATAATAATAATAATAATAATAATAGTAAAGAATGATAATAAAAAACTCGTGACTGACCAGAGTCCCGACACAGCTGGACTGGGATTGGTCATTAATTAAAAACAATTCACATGCAGGGTAAACAATTCTCCAAATCACATTCCAAAGCAGCAAAACAGGGAGAAGCTGAAGCTTCCCAGCTTCTCAGGAGATGAAATCCAGGTGAAGGGATTTTTTCATAAAATATCATAGTAACATCCCTACCTATTCTGATTTTGAAATCCATTCCCTGGCCACAAGCAGCCAAGGGAGCTGGATGCAGGACTGGGGGAAGGAATCCAGGGATGAAAGGGAAAGGGAGGATGCTCTGCTGGGAACCAAACCTGCTCCTTTTCCTGCTCCTTCTTCCTGACAACCCCAGCAAGCTGTGGCACCTCAGGATGAATTAATCTGGGGTTCAGTCAGGGGATGGAAATCTGAGCAGAATCGTTTCCTCTTGCAGGAAAGTGCCAGAGTTCTACATTTGCAGAACAGTCACTTTTTAAAGTCGGAAAAGGAGATACCACGCTGTAAAAAAAGAGCAAAAAAGAGATTTTTTTTTTCTTTATGGAAAAGCCACCTCTCAGTGGTGAGAAAGTTTTAATGAGGTTTCTAAAATCCCTGATTATTTCTAGTAGAAAATTATTTCCTTTACATTAATCTCCAATGAAACCAATGGGAAAATCAATGCCTCAGGTTTAAAAGAGCAAGTGTATATAAAGAAATTGATTTATTCTTTTGCCAATCTGGTTTGAATTATGTTATATATTAATTTTCTGTCGTGTATTTGATATTCAGCACCATATTTTCCCTCACTAACCACTCCTTCAGATGCATTTCAGTATTAAACAGAGTCATACACTGCAAATAAACTCCTAGAAAGAGTTGAAGTCAGTCAAATTTTTTACAGAGTCATTCAAAGGACTGTGGTTTAAAACTGAATTTGTGATCCAGGGATGAATTATTGCTGTTACAGTTATTTTACCTTTGTTAACTTTCTGATTTTCTCCTGCTGAACAATTCCAGCGCAGGATAAACTCAAGAAATTACAAATTTCTTTTTCCAATGGATGTCAAATCTTCTGGTTCTCTGCCCAAAAAGGATTCCAGGGAGTTCAGATGTGCTGCACAGCTCAGGAATGGCAATTAGAGGGAGGATCAAAAAGAACTTCATAAACCAAATTTTCGACTCACGGGGTGAGACCAGCAAATTCAACCTTAGGAACAAATTTCAGAATTTCTGACAAAATTAGGGAAGGAATTTTAAAACATAAAAAAGAACGATTTTATAGCTGGCTTTAGGAATCTTCTATTAATGAGGCCAGTTCAAGTTTCTCCCCAGTACTCTGCAGCCACCCACTGCACTGGATTGTGTCCCACTGCTGCGTTGGATGCCTTGCTCAGCAAATTGCTGGGCCTCAGCCCAAAAAAAGGGGAAAAATCCTGAAAGGAATATGAGGTGGGAAGGAGAGTGAAGTGAGACCTGCAGCCCTCAAGCGCTGAGTGGGAACCAGCCTCGTTTTCTCCTTCAGCCACATTGTCTGGAAGCCTCTGAGAAAGAAAACCAGGCCAGGTTTTCCAGCTTGAGCTCCGATAATCACCAAACACCTGCTCCATCCACGTGGACTGCAGCGCTGGGCAAGGTCTGAGCACATCTGGTTTCACTCAGCTGCTCTGGAGGGTTTGACATCCTATAGGGTTTGACAGAGCAGAGAGTCCAGAGAGTCCTCCAGACAGACAGGCCCAGTTTGTTCCTTTGGACTGGATTTTACCTGGCTGGGCTGATTAGTTTCATAAAGCCCTAATTAGAAACAGCTCTTCATGTCAAATGCAATGACATTAAGTGGAACGCAATGACATTAAGTTGAAAACGAGGTGAAATTGTATTTGCACTGAAGGGATATCCAGAGAAAAGAATGAGTCTATAAAACCTTCTCTCTGTATCTGATTTTAAGTCAACTGAACCTGTCTGAAAGCATCAGCTGCCTCTATTAATCTTTTCTCTCCACCAGAACTTCTCTGGAGCTCCGACCTGGAGTTAGCAGAGCTATTAGGGAAAAATGAGTTATTTCAGTGGGGTACTCCAAGGAAATCACAGCAAATGTTCCTCAGGGTGGAATCTGCAGCGAGGGAAAATTTAAGGACAATTTAAGTTCTCATCAGATAAAAACCTCGGTGTAAATTTGACAAAGAGCTGCCTTCAGGGGAGCAGGAGCCTGCCTGTTTATCTGTCTGAGCTGCTCCTCAAGAGCCTCAGGAATTAAGGCGTTGCATGATCCTTTCTGGCTCATTTTGATCAGCCCTCATTATCCTTTTTCTGCCCCAAACCGCAGCAAGAAATTAACCTGAATATTGGCAAAACATCCCCTATTCTTCCCTCAACCCCAAGTAAAATATCCCAACCCCTTTATACACCAGCACATACATCTGATGTCGTTTTCTTTTCCTATTTGTAGAGCTACTCAAGGATATTGGTTCTTCCATTTAACCGCAGGGGCCCTGGAACAATCTTTAATGCATTTAGGATGTGGTCATATTTTAGGATGTTTCAGAGGATAAAATCACACTTGAGGGCTATTTAAGCCCTTGGAAAAGTGCAGTGGACCCCGTTGGAGGGGCTGCCAATCCCATAAGTGTCCCTCCTGCTGGCCCTGGGGCTGGGAGGGCTGGGGCAGGGCTGGGAGGATTATTCTGCTGTGAGTTCACCTGTTTACCCAGGCTGTTGTTTATTGAAGATCAAATTGACTGAAAATCACTCCCGACAGAGAGCTGGCAAGGGATGACATTATGAGGAGAGCAGAGCTGGGTCTTTCGAGCTCCAGTTATCTGTGATTTAGGGATCATTAGGATCTCTTTAAAATTCTTGCAGCCAGCCAAAAAAACTAAAATTAAAGGCAGGCTGTGCCTTACATTAAACAATTTGGGAGTAGACAAGAGACACCATTCTGCTGGGTTAAACTTTATGTTTGACATCTTTAAATACTTTTAATCTTTTTGAGCTTAATTTTGCCAGTTTGAGCGCATGAGGGGAAGGCTTATTTGTGATGGGGGAAATATTCCTGTGAGTAACTTCTCTCCAATTTCTAGGGCTGTATTTATTCTTATTTTACCCTTCAACTGGAGACCAGATTATAACTGAGGAAAACTGACACGTACTCCATGCTCCCAAATCTGGGTGTCTGAACCAGCTGTATGGACAAAGGGAGACTCCAAGGGCTGAATTTTGGACTTGAAAGGCATCAGATTGAATGAAAACATCTTTGCTGTGTTGAGTGCAGTTGATTTTTACTGTGGTTGCAAGTGAAACCCTTTAAAATGCCTATTCCTGTTCATAGGGAGGTTTTCCAACCACTTAGGAGTGAAAGGAACAGGTTTAATCCTGTGAAAGCAGCCTCTAGCTTTATTTTCAAGCATTTCCAAGTTGGTGTGGGCAACAAATCTCTCCAGGCCACAGCTTGGTGCTCGTGGAGGGCAGCAGGAACAGGAAGAGCAGAGAAAATCCCCTCTCTCGTTAAGCCAAGCCCTTCATCTTCAGGGAGCAGTTGGGTTTAGCCAAACCTGCCATCCCCCAGCAGAGCCATGGATTTTCCTGCCCCTTTTTGCTTTGTTTTGTTTGAGCAGAGCATTTCTTGCCCTGCTGTTTGTCCCCTCGGACAAGTCCAGGAAAAAGCCCACTTGCACCCCTCGACCTTTCTCCTCCAGCACTGACAATTCCCTTCCTCAGCCCCCAGGCATGGCTTTTTTTGGGAGTGCCTTATTTAGAACACATGAGCAGCATTCCAAACTTTCCAGTAGCCTCCCAGCCCCACGGAGGATTTATTTACATTGCATAAAATTAGAGGAAATGAAGGGGGATGTGTTTGAACGGCGAGCAACAACCTCATTGCTCTTGTTGTAAACTCCCCCCATGGAAGGGTTTCAGTCAATGTCAGCTTGGGGCAGGGAGGGGGAAAAATCCACTCCTGGGCATTTCCAGGATAATGGGGAATGATGCCTGGCAATAAAACACACTCAGCAACTCTCTAAACAAAATTATTTGGTGGGTTTCAAGTGATTTTTGGCCATTCTATACCATGAATCCAGGCTGAGTTCTTGGCCTCCTGTCTCACCAAAGGACATCCCGCAGAGGAGGCCTTTGCGGGTGGAGAAAAGGAAGAATTTCTTCTTGAATGAAATATATTCTGTGCTTAAAAAGGTGTTTCTAGACGGGGGAAAGAGGAAATGTTCCACTGTGAGTGATGCAGATGGGGGTCCATAAAAACACTGGCTAAAACATATGTGGGAAATGCAAATAATTAAATTCAATTAATAAGTTATTTGTACAAATTAAAAATTGTTAAAGTCAATTAATTTTTAAAATTATTTTGTCATTAGTACCTGAGCTCCTTCTCTGAGTACTTTTCTGAGTCCATATTCCAGTATATTTCTGGCTCGACTCTGCATCCCAAAGGTAAATACAAATGGAATAACCACAAAAGGAAGTGGATCAAATCCAGGTCTGCGTTGTGGAAAAGAAACCCAAAAAATTTAGGATTAAATTAATTACAAAAACAAGAAATTAGTTAAAACATAATAATGTAAAGAAGTTTTTTCTAGAGCAAATAATTACAGAGTCCAAGATGGATCTGGGTAGGGAACCTGGAAAAAAAAACATGGAAAATAAATTCCAGTAACCCACAGCAGCATTAATGCTAATCTAGAGCAGATCCCCCACCCTGGCGCCAGAATTATTCCAAAACACATTTATGGCTCACTGTGGTTGGTGCCAGCCCAAATTTGCCGCTGCCAAATTTCACCCTGGTATCAGGGCTGGGCCATCCTTGGTTTGGACGTGCCCATCATCATCCAGGTGTTAGAAATCCCAAAGGAAGTGATTGTGCTTCCTGAATGTTCCACCAGAACCTGCTCAGATCCCTGTGGAATTGCTTATTAGGAGCCCATTCCCACATTTCCCAGGGGTTTATTCCTGAGACAGGACACTGATCAATTCCTCTTCCAACCCACCCTGCTTTCAAGGATGATTTGCAAACAAAATCAGAAAAAAAAAAGTCCAGAACATGGAATAATTTAGAGCAAATTATTATAGGCTACTACAACCTCCTCCCATGAAAAATTTCCATAAATCTATATATGGAGTTCTCTCCTATATATGAGTTATAGATACAATTCTCTCATATATATATTTGAGTCTTTGTACATGAACTGAGTCAAATATATAAGAAAATAAAAAGAGGAACGGTAATGTTCTCCCTTTCAGACACACAGCTGGAATTCCCTTCAAAACACCTATTTTTCCAAAAGCAGACACTCCAAATTTTCTAAAATCAGACTTTTCTAGCTATGTTTAAACACATCTAAATCACAATTCTTCCCTCTTTCTCTTTTTAAGCCAGAAAACTTTGGAAGATCCCGTGGATTTATGAAACCATCGGCAGGGCAGCCATGGAGACTGTGGAAAAAAGTTCAAAAGGGGATGGAAGGAGAGGGTGAAAATATTCAAAACTAATATCAACTTAGAGCAAAGCATAAAAAAAATAAAGAAAATAAACTTTCTTGTCCAGGGGTAGATAAAGACAGAGCCAGCTTTGGTTTCCTGGCAATACTTGAGAGGGGAAAGGGAGAGAAGTCCCAAACCACAGACGATCAACAAGGGCAGGGATTCTGAAAAGAACTTATTTATTTGTAAACCCTCCACGGAAGCAACAAGCGTGTTCTGCTAATGACTGGGAATTTAAACAGCTTTTTTTTTCTGGAAAAATAAAACAAATAAATATCCCTGTGCACCTTCAAGGCTGTGTTTATCAGCATAAACCACTATTCAGTAGCTTGAGAAATACCACGCATTCATGGTCGAGCAAAACCTCAGTGAAAACAAACAATTTCTCATCAGTCTTTCCAGCAGGAGTAGCTGAGAACAACAGGTTGCATATGCAGGAAAAATGTTGGAAAATTGGGGAAAAATGTTGGAAAATCAGGAAGAAACATTGGAAAATCAGGGAGAAATGTCAGCTTTTCTCAGCATAAACTGCTATTCGATAGCTTGATCATGGTCGAGCAAAACCTCAGTGAAAACAAATTTCTCATCAGCCTTTCCAGCAGGAGTAGCTGAGAACAACAGATTGGATGTGCAGGAAAAATGTTGGAAAATTGGGGAAAAATGTTGGAAAATCAGGAAGAAACACTGGAAAATCGGGGAGAAATGTCAGCTTTTCTCAGCATGAACTGCTATTCAGTAGCTCGAGAAATCTCTCGCATTCATGGTCGAGTAAAACTGCCATGAAAACAATTTCTTATCAGCCTTTCCAGCAGGAGTAGCTGAGAACAACAGATTGGATATGCAGGAAAAAATGCTAGAAAATTGGGGAAAAATGTTGGAAAATCGGGAAGAAACATTGGAAAACTGGGGAGAAATGTCAGCTTTTATCAGCATAAACCGCTATTCAGTAGCTTGATCATGGTCGAACAAAACCTCTGTGAAAACAAACAATTTCTCATCAGCCTTTCCAGCAGGAGTAGATGAGAACAACAGATTGGATGTGCAGGAAAAAGGCTGGGAAACTGGGGGAAAATGTTGGAAAATCGGGAAGAAACATTGGGAAAATGTCAGCACGAATATTTGGCCTCCGCGAGACAACGTTCGCCGGCTTTTCCTGCAACGCAATTCCTCCTTTTCCTCAGGGATCCTTTGGAGGCTGCAGCTCTCCAGGGCTGGAGGCAGGAAGCCTCAGGAAGCGGCCGGGAGCCTGTGGTGATGTAACTGTCACATTGCCCCAGACCTGGCTCTGTTGATATTAGCCCGGGCTAATCACCGCGCTAATTGGGCGGCCACGACGCGGAGCAGCTCGGCTTTCACTTCAACTGCTCACCCAAATGAGGTTTGACTCAAATGTAATACTTTATATCAACACACGGGATGGCTGTAAAAATAATACCACATGTGCTGGTGCCTCTTTTTAATAAGTGTCTTCCTCAATTTTCCCTGCTGGATGAGGCACTCGAACGTACACGTAATTAAGGTTATTTAAGGGATATCAATTGAAAAATGCACCCACAGGAGGCTGAACATGACTGATGGAGCTCCCAGTGCAGCTCCCAAAAGTCAGCTGCCAGAATTTCCTGCAGCAACTTCTACAATTTGATCTTCCCCACATTGCCCGGGACTGGAATAACCTGGAAATCTCTCGCTTTGCTCTTTTTGCCTCGGTACAAAATGGGTTCAGAATGGTGGATTTATGGTTTGGTAGCAATTTCTGTGGGAATAGGAAAAGCTAAAAAGCACTGAGAAAAGCAGAGCTGGGCTGGTTTTGTGTAGCTGGTGGAGAGACAGAAAACAAACACCTCTCTGCTCAGAGCTGATGGAAGAGTCCTGCAGAGCCCTGAGATAAAAGTGTGCCCAAAATAAGATGGAAAGGCACGAGGAGATCTCCTGCAGTAGAATTTTCATGGATTCATGGAGCATTTTGGGTTGGAAATGACCTTTAAAGGCCACCTAGTTCAATCCCAAGAACATCTCCCACTAAACCACATCACTCAAAGCTCCATCCACCCCGACCTTGAACATTCCCAGGGATGGAGCCTCCACCACCTCTCTGAGCTAATGTTTTACCACCCCCATTTTGAACTATTCTTCTTTAAATCCAGTCTAAATCTATCCCAATTTAGTTTAAAGCCATTCCTCCTTGTCTTAGGCCCTTCTAAAAGTTTTCCCCTATTTTTCATATAAACCCTCTTTAAGAACAGAAAGTCTGCAGCGAGTTTTCCATGGAGTTTTCCATGTATTTTTTTTTTTAGTTATCTTTGTGCTCTGTTAAACTTTCCCAGCGTTCCTAAAAGGAGAGATGTTTCCAGCACAAATGAAAATATTAATTTAATGCCTAATTACCCTGGGGATGCTTCGAGGATGCACCACCCTGTGCTCAGAGATGTCACAGAAAGTGGAACACAGGAATTCCAACATTTCAGCATTCACCATTCCATGGACAGCACCAGGTGCATGATGGAATCATCCTCCTCACAATTTTATGGCAATGGATGTTTCCTGTGTTTCTACTCCAGAACTTTCATCTCAGCAGGGCTCTGTTCACCAGGAGAACATCTTCATTTTCTTAATGAAGAAAATCCAATGTGTGCTTTGTCCAAGATAAAAAAAAAACCCTGCAAAAGTTCCCAAATCCAATGACAAACGGTTGTTCATGGACCAGATCAGCCAATATTTGTATTAAAGGCAGCTCAGTTTTTGTATTTGTATTTGTATTTGTATTTGTATTTGTATTTGTATTTGTATTTGTATTAAATGCACTGAGTACTAGAAAATGAGATTTGGGTCCTCCCACAAGACCCAAAACCAAAATCCTGTTGCTGGTTTTATAATTCTGTTGTTTGTGCCAGCCCACAATGATGGCACAGAGCACCCACCTCGTGCTCTGATGTCATTTGGTGGCTGGGGCAGCTGGAAAAGGATCTTCTGATTTGTCAGACAGGTCTTGATAAGGTAGGAGTTTCCAACATAAAATAATACCAAGAAAGAGAAGAGCAACCCCCTTCTCCTCCAAAAACACACACACAGCTGGAGATGTTAAACAATACACAGCAGAGCTTGCTAAACAACTTCTCAAAAGCCCTTTTTCAGCCTTTAAAAATATGATAATAACCTAGGAATTACTTGTAGAATATTTTTACTTTTTCTTGCTTCACTTTGTCCACGTTCAAGTCTGATTTTCAACAGAAGGCAAATTTATGGCACTTTGCAGATAAATTTTTGCTCTGCCATCCAGATCTTAGGTCAGGCTTTTCTTGGTCAGTAGAACATCTGAGTTGGAACTGATAAAATGCCTCAGGATGGAGAGAAGTCCCCCCTGACACAAACCTCTGCGTCCAAGTGCTTCCCTTCTCTGCAAAGTTGTCATAAAAATCATTCTGAGCCCCCACCAGATGTGACCTTAAAGAGCAACTTGATGGAGGGGGAAAAAAAAAGAAGAGGTGGGGAATATAAAATAGCCTGTGGTGAAAATAACAGCAGGGAAACATTATAAAATCTGAACCATAGCTGGCTGCCTTCCTCTTGGTTATTGCTTTTTTCTTTCAAGGACCTGTCCTTGAGAGTGCAGAGATTTGGGGGTGATTTTGGGAAGGCAATTTTAGCACTCTGCTGTTCTGATGGAGCTGTGAGAGCCCAGGGGCAGCGAGAACATCCTGGGGTTTAAACAGAGGTGTCAAGGAAATATCATCATGATTTTTGTTCTGCTGTGATCACAGCGCCCTGACTGCTTGTGAAGGGTTTTTATTTTCGTGTCAAAGGCTGTGTAAACTCCTGGCACAGAGTTTTGATTTGTTTAGAAATAATCTAAATAAAAAGCAAGGAAGTGTTGCTCAGTGTAGCGCAAATCTGGGGCGAGGATGGAGCTCAGAGCTCAGCTGAGCCCCCCAGAACAGGCAGGAGCAAGCACCCCCAGCTCCCCTGGCACTCAGGAGAACCTCAGGACATGGATTGAGACCAGAAAGAGCCACAGAATGGTAAAAATATGAACCATATGGGGAGAGAATTTAAATTCTAGCAGGATTGCTAATTGCCAGCACCTCCTCTCCACTCCCAGGGCACGGCTGCTTCCAGCCACCAAGGAAAGCTGGGGTTTCACCCCAACTGAGGGGTTTGGATTTGAGTGCATGAGGTTGGATCAGGCTCAGAAATAATTTTTTGGATAGGAGAATAAATTCTTGAGCGTGTCTGGTGAGATTTGGATGCAGGCACATCTGTCCAAAATTGGCATGGAACTTCAGCAAGGTGTCAGAAATGAAATAAGAAACCTGCTGGGTCTGCTGCACTGGGTAATGTCCAAGCTCCAGCCTGATCCACTGTTTTTCTTACAAGTTATTAATATTTTTTTGCAGCTTATGGGATATTTAGACCAATGCAACTGAGAAAAAAATTATTTTAAAGTCTCAAGTGTTTGAAAGTCTTCTGAAAGGAAATGATGCTCAGTTGGTGAGGTATGTGCTGGGCATGGGGGGCAACAAACACCTTGGGCTTCCTCTAAACAGCAAGGCAAAAAGGAGAACTGATACTCTGAATTTTGGAATCCACCAGCAGAAGTTGCACTTTATCCCAGGCTGGCAAACAGGTTTTTCAGAGCTTTTTCATTCTTTTCACACCAGGGTCTGGGGCTGCCTTTTGCAGTGAAAATCCAGGTTGCCAAAGCCATTTTCTGCAGGATTTTTAACTTTGGGTTGTCCTCTCCAGCCCCTTGAGAGTTGCAATGCCAAGGAGCTGTGCCAAGGAGGGTCTGACACTGCCCCACACTCATCCCTGCAGAATCCTCCTCTCCTCCACAGATCTGACAATTCTTGTTTGGTGAGATCTGCAGGTATTGGATAAATCCTGTCCTCTTTTAGCACCACTGAACACAGATATTGGATCAATCCTGTCTGCTGGGCTGCCTTTCCTCCCCTTCTTTCATCACCTGGCAGCATTTCTCCCAGTTCTTTACCCAGATTTCTTTGCTCCTGGTGATGCTGGAATTGGAAATGGGCTGAAATTCCAGTTTTGGAGGTTTTTGGCACCACAGCTCTGCCTTGCACAGAGAGAACAGCCTGAACCCAGTACTTTGTGCCAGTCGTGCAAAATTAATTTGGGATTAAACTGAGCATCCAATGGATCCACTGGAGGATCCACCAGGATCTGCCTCTGCTCTGAACTGCTCCAGCTCACCCCCTGCCCATCTGATGGACACTGAGCATCACCAAACCCTCCTGCAGGATCTGCTCCTCCCCAAACCCCGCTCAGGGCTTTGCTGGAGCTCTCCTGGCTGCAGCAGGATCCATTCCTGCCCCTGGAATCCTTCCCAAGGGTTTCATGTGAAAGTGGGAGAGTGCAGCCGGGGCTGGGGTAACTCAGGGAGCCTGGGCAGGGTTTCCCTGCACGGGGAGGGAGCAGAGGGGGCTGTGTTGTTGCACCACCAGCGCTGGGGGATGTTGGTTTGTTTTTGGAAGCGATGGCTAAAGCAGATGTTGGGGGTGAGCTGGAATTATCCTGCAGGATGAAAAGTGAAAAAGTGACCTCCAGCCAGCAGTGGTGCTTTAATCCCGAGCTTTGTGAGCTGCTATCAGCTCCTGATCAGTTTTAAACCCTGCTCAGCCTTTCCCTTTCCCAGGAAAGCTCAGCTTAACTGTGCTCTGTGCCTCCCTCCCAAGGAACTCCATCACCCTCTGACCCCAAAAACACCCAGGAGTTTTGTATTTGTGGGGTGCCCCATGGCAGGAAGGAATGATGAATGTTCTCCATGTTCTCAGAAGGCTAATTTATTATTTTATGATACTATATTATATTAAAGTATATAATAAATAAAATAACAATAAATAGATATAAATATATATTTATATTATATAAATTTATATAAATATAAATATTTAATCTATAATAATTATATATAATATATAATAATATATATAATATATAAACATATAAAATAATATAATAAATCTAATATATATATTTACAGATATATAAATAAATAAATTTATATAAATAAATAAAATAAATATACTAAACTATACCAAGGAATACAGAAAGGATACTTACAGAAGGCTAAAAAATAATAATGAAAACTCATGACATCATTCTAGAGTCCCAACACAGCTTGGCCCTGATTGGCCAAAGAGTGAAAAAAACTCACATGAAACCAATGAAACAATCACCTGTGGGTAACAGTCTCCAAACACATTCCAAAGCAGCAAAATACAGGAGAAGCAAATGAGATAAGAATTGTTTTCCTTTTTCTCTGAGGCTTCTCAGCTTCCCAGGAGAAAAGTCCTGGGCGAAGGGATTTTTCAGAAAATATGAATGTGACACAGGAGAAACTTCCAGCAACTCCTAGAACCCCCCTAAATACACAGTAAAACACCCCAGCACTTTGTCTCACACTTACATTTTAGTACCGAGCTTGCCAAGTCCACATCACAATTTTTTAAGTCGTTGTCTCAAGGATAAATCTTTAGGTGCTCATCCTGGAAATACCCAAACCTGGAGAGCCAAAGTCTGTCCTTTACCTGGTGAATTCAGGGGATATTCCCTGCTTTAACTTCTCCCTGGATATCAAAAGTGGTGATTTCAGCACATATTTCATGTTTTTAATTCTCCCTGGATATCCAAACTCTGTCCCTTAGTTGGTGATTTCATTTCACATATTTCATGTTTTAGATTCTCCCTGGATATCCAAACTCTGTCCCTTAGTTGGTGATTTCATGTCACGAATTTCACGTTTTAACTTCTCCCTGGATATCCAAAATCTATATAGATAGAGATAAATATTATAATATCAATAGATAGATATAAAGAAATATTATGATATATATAGATAAAATATTTATAAATAAATTTGAATATAAATATATATGCATATATAGATAGATGGATAGATAGATATAGATAGATAGATAGATAGGTAGATAGATAGAGATAGAAACCAATCATTTTGTGTTTAAATCTAAATCTAAACACAAAATACAGTCTCAAACATTTTCAATCCCAATCCTCACCCAAAGAGAAAAAAGACAAAACCACAATAAAGTTGCTATTTTTATTTTTATTTTTATTTTTATTTTTATTTTTATTTTTATTTTTATTTTTATTTTTTATAGACAATAAAGTGGTTTAATTATTGATCCAATTATGGATTCTCAGAGAACCCAGCTAAAGCTTTCCTACATTTTTTTTTTTAGGTGAAGGAGCTCAAACTGAAAAGTATCTGTGCCCCAGGGGAAGCAAAATTATCAAACCCTCTGGGAAGTGAATTGCTGTAGGGGTACTGGGGACAGATAAAGGTCATAGAGAGACTTTATCATTAGAAGGCATGAAAAACAAAATTATTATTATTAGAAATCTATAGCTCTTATAGAAACAATGGTGGACTTAAGACTTGATTGGTTTTTAGGAATCTTCTCTCACACTATTGGTGAATTATGAATAGCACACTCTGGAGAACCAAATCTATAAACAACGGTTCCAGAAAGAGAGATAATAATTGTTTGAATTTTTCTCTCTGTGTTTCTTACAGTTTCTCACTGCTTCCCGGGATTTTCCTGGCAGAACCACGTCTCTCTCTGCTCAGAGAAAATATGAATACTGCAGAGGTGGATGTGGCAGATCCCTGCAGAATCCCGGTGTTCCCAAAGAGGGCACTGATGCTCTGCACAGCACAAGGGGACAGCTCAGAAATCCTCAGCCAGGCATAAATCTCGGCCGAGAAATCTGTCTTAGCACGTCCACCTCAGGAAAAGGGGAATTATTACACTTAATTAAAGTGTATTGACACCACATGTGGCCCCACCTCTCGCTTTGGGCTTTATTAATGACAGCAAAGCTGGGCCAGGGGGGCGAACAGGACTCTCCAGAACACAGCCCTGCTTTTACCCAGCCTCATTTCTGCCTCTCAGGTATTTCTGCTGGTCCATATTTCAGCCCCCTGGCTGGGCTGGCCCAGGGGGTCAGCCCAGCTCTGTGTGTTAGAGCTCCTGGAGCCATTTTTCACATTTATTCGCAGAAATAATTCAGTGATCTGTTCATTTTGGGGTGCTGGGAGCTGTTGTTTTGGTTTTGCAGGGGAGCTGTTTCCATAAAAGTTCTACACAGAATAATTCCTGCTCCAGCAGAAATTTTGGTCTGTAATTCGCAAGAAATATCAGTTGGAACAGAGAGAATTCACTCAACTCTTGAGTTTTGTGCCCAGATTTATCCCTCCCACTGAGGGTCCCTAATTTACAGTGCAATCCTTCAGGTCCAAATGAGGAACAATATCAGGGCATCCTGATCAGAATTTTGTCTTTTTATTTAGGAGTTTAAACCCTCAGTACCCTGGGCCACACAGAATTTAACATATTTATTTAAGATTTTAAACCCTTAACATTCTGAGGTGCACAGAATGTAATATTTTTATTTAGGATTTCAAACTCTTAACATCCTGGGACACAAAATTTAACATATTTTACTTAGGATTTTAAACCCTTAGCATCCTGGGCCACACAGAATTTAACATTTTGATTTAAGATTTTAAACCCTTAACATCCTGGGCCACACAGAATTTAACATTTTGATTGACAATTTTAAACCCTTAGCATCCTAGGGCACCCAGAATTTCACATTTTCATTTAAGATTTTACCCTTAACCCTTAACAGTCTGAGATGCACAGAATTTAATATTTTTATTGAGGATTTTCAACCCTCAGCATCCTGGGCCACGCAGAATTTAACATTTTGATTTAGGATTTTAAACCCTTAGCATCCTGGGCCACACAGAATTTAGCATTTGCATTTAGGATTTTAAACCCCTAACATCCTGGGCCACACAGAATTTAACATTTTGATTTAAGATTTTAAACCCTCAGCATCCTGGGGCACAGGGAATTTAACATTTTTATTTAAGATTTTAAACCCTTAACACTCTGAGGTGCAGAGAATTTAGCATTTTTATTTAGGATTTTAAACCCTTAACATCCTGGGCCACACAGAATTTCGCATTTGCATTTAGGATTTTAAACCCTTAATATCCTGGGGCACACAGAATTTAACAATTATTATTTAGGATTTCAAACTCTCAGTATCCTGGGGCACAGGGAATTTCATTTAGGATTTTAAGTTTTATTTTTAGATTAAATGGTTTTTTAGATTTAACAGTTATTTTTAGATTTAACGATTATGATTTAGGATTTTAAACCCTCAGCATCCTGGGCTGCACAGAGCTTAACATTTTTTATTTGGCGCCAGCACTGATTCATTTGGCCGCTCATTATTTGTTTAGTGAGCATCAACAAGGCAAAAAAACCACAATTTTTCTTCTCCAAAGAGAAAACTGGGGCACCCCAGGAGCTCTCGGGGTAACCCAGTGAATCCCTGAGTGGTTCTGACAGGGGTGAAAATCCTCAGGAAGCCACAGGTGGTGTCACAGCTGCCCTCGGGTGAGGTCCTGGCAGGGAGATAAGGAAATGTCCCCACAGGAGCAGGATCAGCCCCTTTGGAAGAGCCTCGTGCCCACTGGAACTTTTATTTTTTAATCTTGGAAGAGCTGGAGGGAATTGCGTGGCTGGAATGCAGAACTGAGGGTTCTGAGCAGAAAAGCCAAGGGAATTCTGATTTTTTGCACCAGTTAAAAACTTGCCCTGGTGGAATTCCACAGGTTTTCCCCTGTCGCAGAGCAGTGTTGTGATGTTCAGAGATATGACATCAATATCAGATTTGATATTCAGTGATATGACATCAATATCATACTTGATATTCAGTGGTTATCCAACCTCCACTGAATATCAAACACGGGAATTTTTCCCATCCACTGAATATCAAACATGGGAAATTTTCCCATCCAATAAGGAAAATCCAGCAAAGAAAAAGAAGGATTTAATGAAAATATCTTCAGAAAAGGTGGGGTGTGAGCAGGTCTGAGCCACCCAGCGTGGTGGGACTGGAGTTAAGGGATCCCTGTGGGGTTGGTGCCCTGCAGGGGCAGAAGGGGGATCAATCTTCAGGAATTAAAATCCCATCAGGACCCTCCAAACCCACACAGGGCACCTTGAGGCCACAGTCCCAGGATGGGAAGTGACCCCACAGCGCTGAGAACCAGCCCCATCACCAGGAGGGAGGAAATGAGTTGGAATCCTGGTTATTGCTGAGAATTTGAGATTTTCTGTGCTGCCGGGCACTGACCCCCAAGAAAACACTGGATTGACCTGAGGCTGTGGAGAAGCTTCCAGAATGGAAGGATAGAACTGGGATTGTGGGTGTGGAGTTTGGATAGAAGTGTGTGATATCACAGCGTGGAAAACTCAAGAGTTTGGGGGTTTAGAATATGGTAATAGATATAAAGCAAGATGGAGGTTTTCGGTTGGAGGCTGCTCCTTCTTCTTCTCCTTCTTCTCCTCCTTCTTCTTATCCTTCTCCTCCTCCTTCTTCTTCTTCTCCTCCTTTTTCTTCACCTTCTTCTTCACCTTCTTCTAATCCTCCTTCTCCTCCTCCTTCTTCTCCTTCTTCTTCACCTTCTTCTCCTCCTTCTTCTCCGCCTTCTTCTTCTCCTTCTTCTTCTCCTTCTCCTCCTTCTTCTTCTTCTCCTCCTTCTTCTTCTTCTTCTAATCCTTCTTCTTCTCCTCCTCCTTCTTCTTCTCCTTTTTCTTCTCCTTCTTCTTCACCTTCTTCTTATCCTTCTGTTCCTCCTTCTTCTTACCCTTCTGCTCCTCCTTCTTCTTCTTCTCCTCCATTTTCTTCTCCTCCTCCATTTTCTTCTTCTCCTCCTTCTTCTTCTCCTCCTTCTTCTTCTCCTTCTTCTTCACCTTCTTCTTATCCTTCTTCTCCTCCTCCTTCTTCTTCTTCTCCTTCTTCTCCTCCTTCTTCTTCACCTTCTTCTCCTCCTTCTGCTCCTCCTCCTTCTTCTCCTTCTTCTCCTTCTTCTTCACCTTCTTCCTATCCTTCTCCTCCTCCTTCTCCTTCTCCTTCTTTTTCACCTTCTTCTCCTCCTTCTTCTTCTCCTTCTTCTCCATGGGTTTGGGTGGTTTTGTGTAATTGAATAAAAAAGTTCCCACTGCGGCCATGGGTTGTTGATTATTGGGTTAAAAGTGAAAATAATTGAGGTGTCATTTCTTAATTGGACAGTT
>JAWMRF010000059.1:1843185-1868132 GCA_035221435.1 Sphenopsis melanotis | reverse complement strand
CAGAGAGCTCAGCATCCCCTGATGTGAACCCAGAGCCACACACTAAAGCAGCACAGAACCTGAAAAATAGAAAAGCTAAAAGGCATCATGTTGAGCCACTAATTAGCCCGATTTCTTGGGAAAACAGGCAGGGATGAGCTGAGAGGACCCTCCAGGAGTGCCTCAAGTGTCCCCGAGTGCTGGCAGCTCCAGAGCAATCCCCTGGAGAAGAACAGCTCTGTTCATTTGCCAGAGCAGAGTGGAGAGAGAAACTAAACCTGCATTTATATTGCACATGAATATTGGATTTGCTGGCATGAAAGGAGGGCTCTCTGCTCTGCCAGACCAATGAAGAAGAACATTTTAATGGTCTGAACATCTCCCCTCCCTGGCTGAGAGCAGCTTTTGAAGGCCAGACCCAAAGGTGACCCAGCCACACAAGGTCCCTTCTTGTCTCCTGGTCTCATCCAGGTGTGGAACAACGTGGCCCAAGGAAATTGGGAGCAAGGGGCTCCCAAATTCTGTTTTTAATGCTGATGCCCCTCAGAAGGAAAGACCTGGGAGGCTCCTTCAGATGTAGGAACTGAAACAGGGTGAGGAGGTTGAAGTGGTTTGGGAACGCGGCTTTCGGCTTTGAAGGGGGTGGTGGGAAGTGAGGAGCTTTAAGGCAAAGCTTAGCAAAGTTTGGGGTTTTTTCAGGTATAAACTCAAAGGAAAACTGGGAACTGAGCCTGCCTGGCTCCTGCAGCTGAGCCAGACCAAATCCAGCTGCTGGGCATTTGGGGATGGCTCCATGTGCCAGCCCTATGGAAAATCCCAACCTGAATCCCAGTGTGGAGCTCCAGCCACCACTGCTGCCCCACACAGCTCATTGGGGTACAAAATGTGCCGTAAAACCTCTGAAATAATACTGAAAATCCAATTTATGAACTCATTATCTGCACGTGAAGAAGACAAAGCTCTGGATCAAATCCAATTCTCCTTTTTTAAAGCTTGTATTATTTGCTGTAAATCAGGAGTTACCCCTGAAAATATCACCTCACAACCTGCACATCAAATGATCTGTAGGTGAGTGCAAGAATGAGGGACAAACTTTCACTGGGAGTTTCTGCTTTGGACAAAAATCTGAGCCCTCCTGGTGGAGTAAAAAATATACAGAATTTAGGGACAAAGACCAGAAATCCTGGCCTGAGGATACAAGAGTTGCAGTCCAAGCTTGGTTACTCTCAAGATTAAATCCCAGAAATAAACATTTCTGAATTTGTGATAGGGACTAAAATTTGGATTTAAAATCACCTAAATCTATCTAGAAATGTTTGTTCTGCTGTTCTCCTGCAGTTCTACCCTTAAAAACCCTCAGGACTTGTTGTTTGGTGAAACTCTGTCAGTCCATGTTTTTTAAAGGATCCTGGAGTGATGCCTCTGGAATATTTCCTGTACTTTGTCTCTTGTGGGGCTGTTTGTGAGCCTGGAGAACGATGTGGGTGTAGGAAAGCAAAAAAATGATAAAGATTTAACAACTTTCCAAAAAGTTTGTCTGTGTTGCTTCTTGCTTTACTCAATGCGCCTGTCCAGGGAGATGAGATGTGCATCCCATGGGATCCCTGCTCTGGGCAGCAGTGACATCCTGCATCCCGATAGTGAAATCTGGGGGAGCATCCTGTCCCTGGAAGTGGAAAAAAAAAAATCCAACCCCCAAAGGTGTTAAAGCTTCCTAAAGGCAGCTGAAGTGGGGAGCAGGGTGGTGGGCAGGAAGTCAGGAGCCTGGTGAAGCCTATTAAGATGGAAAAAGTGAAGTAATCCAGCACAGTGGGCTATTCAGGGCAGCAAAAAGTGGGAAAGGCCAAAAGGAGATGGAGGCAGGCAGATTGAAATTCAGATGGAAGCCGGGGGTCTCCGTGCAGCAGCTGTAGATCATGTCTGGCAAAGCAAGTGTTTATTTGGACAATAATAGCCTTGAAGCCTCCTGATAAAACCATCTCCTTGCACTTCCATCCATAATACTGCCAGAGGTTTCCTTAAGTATTCCCTTCTACTGGGATGTAAAGCAATCCCTGCTCCCGGCGTTGTGCGGAAGGAGGGGGGGGATGAAAATTATTCCCTTGTACTGAGCGGGCAGATTTTAAAAAAAAAGAGTTAAAAACAAAAAAAAAAAAAAAAAAAGGAAGGGTCAGTCTTTTGTTAATTTTTTTTTTTATCCACATCTTTAATTATTTCCTTGGAAAAACAAACGGGGAGATGGATCCCGGGCTCCTGAGGAAGCAGCAGAGGAAGGCGGCTGTTTTCCGAAGCCCTCTCGCCATGTGGCTGCTGCTGGGTGCCTTTTGTCTCCCTGGTTTCCTGAACATGGATGGAAAGCGTGGCCCTTTCAAAATCCAGCCCCCCCCCTCTGCCTTTGTACAGTTGATAGGAGAAAGGACCCAGCTGCAAAAAAAAAAAAAAAAAATTAAAAAAAAAAATTAAAAAAAAAAGGCTTTTCATGTCTCCCGTGCTCCCTGACCCCCCTTCAACACCTTGGGGTGCCCGCTGGGATTTCCAGGATTTCTTCAGTTACATTACAGCAATCTCCTCCTCCTCCTTGAACTTGATGGCAGCTTGGGCTCGCAGGAACAGCTGCCTCCAGAATTTTAGAGGGGATTTTTCAGAGGGAAAAAAAAAAGAATTCTGAGCTCTTTTCGTCTCTTCTAAGAGATTCAACTCAGCCTTCCCTAAAAAAGAGAACGTGGGAATGGGTTTTGAGTTGAGACATGAGCAAATTGAAACAAGTCTGGCTTTAAAATATTTTTCAAATATGGGAATTCATCAAGCATGTGGGTGAATATTAAGGGCAAATTCCTCACTGTGCTTAACTGCCTTGTAAAGCACTCAGAGCCTTCAGTTCCTTGAAGCAGTTGTGAAAAACCCAGTGTAATCCCAAATCCAGGATCCTCATCCCATGGAGAGGGGGGAAAGATGAAGGAAATCAAGGTATTGGATGCCAGGGAAGTGATTCTGGTCTCTTCTTTACCTTTAAGTTGGGATGCCACTGGAAAAGGCCAGAAAATGCCATTTTCAGGAGAAATTGGAAAGAGCAAAGTGACAGATTTTCCTATGGCTGCCAACAGTCCTTTAGGTTTTATTGGAATTTATTTTTTTTAATTTCCCACAGGAATATTTATGGAAAAAAGAAGAAAATTTCTTCTTCTCAATGCAGTCATATGCAAAAGCTTCTCCTTTTTTAATGAAACCAGCCAGTCAGTGTCATTTTCTTGATAGATGAATATAAAATCTATTTAGATGTGTTTATAGGTAGATTTGAACCTAGAAGGTGATGCTTGGCTGTGTGGTTTGACATCAAGAAGATTAAAATCCACTCTGTAACCTGTTATCAAGGGAAATAATCTCTACTTAGCTGCTCTTGACTTGAAGGAAACATAGCCTTGAGAACTTTCTGCTTCCTTAAAAATTTATTCATGTCCCTGATTTTTCACTCCTGGATTTGGGCTCATTCAGCAGCTGCTGCTCTCCTTTTGTGAGGAATTTTGGTGATGTTTTTGTGGTGTTTCAGCCCCTTCTGACAATCCTAAACAGGTTCCTCTCCAAGGCTCTTTCTCAGGGTCTCTGGAGTTTTTTTGCACCTTTTTCCTGCATATTTTTTTTTTTTTCTTTCCCACACATCTGTTTTCCAATCTGGAGCTCAGAATGGGATCAATCTGCCCAACACTCACCAGGAATGTACATCATAAAAAAGACAGAGGCCACATTGCAGGCGAGCCGTCAGCACGGCGCAGTGACCGATATATAAAATATCGACCTGGGCTGCAGAGAGCTCAGCTTCATTTGGGGTCTTTTATGAGCTGTTGCTCCCAAAATGGACCCCCCAAAATAAAAGCTGTGGTCAGTGATGGCCCATGCTCAGAGAATAGCAGGGAGGTTGTTGTGAATGTGCACTTTAAATACAGAAGTTGAGGGTAAAAATCTGTCCAGGGCAAGGATTTGGACTTAGATCAGCTCAGAATATTCTGGGATTCTGTGAAAAATGGTAAAAGTAGGAAAGCTTTGGGAGGATATCATTAAATATATTTTCTTTGTATTTACAAGCTGCTTTATCATATTTTTTATTAATGAGGGACTCAAAATTCACCAGAGATCTCTTGCGACAGCAACTTTTGCGCAGGTTTGGCTTTGTTAATATTTTGCACTTTGTGTCTGGCCACTCTGCTGGGTCTGTTGGTGTTTCCCACGTGTTTTATTCCTGAGTTTTGGCAAGGACTGGGCAGTGCTGTGGGGCTGTGTTTAGTCTGTGGGGTTGGGCTGGGATCCTCCTCTCCCATTCCCCTCCAGTTCCACCGCGCTGGCGGAACCGTAAACGAGGATTCCAAGCGATGCTGCTGCTGCTTCCTCAGACACCCAGGGAGCTGAGTGGCTCGGGCAGGAGGTTTCTGCCTTCTTGTAAATATTTCTGGCCCCTTGGAAATTTATCCTGTAGGTAAAACACAAATATACTCAGAGCAAAGACTAAAAATTCACTTCATGTTTCTCCCACCACAGGATTCCCCTGGTTTTGCTGCTGATGAAAATGTTTCATCTAAAAGCAGGGGAATGTCCTTCCCCTTGTCTAATCAGCTGCTGCTTTATATCAAATTAGTGATTAAATCTAAAATCAGGGGAATAATTGTCCAGTCTTTGTGTTGAGCTGTTGTCATTTGTCCTGCAAATGTCAGGTTTTTGACTCTGAGGCACAAAATTTGAATGTCCATCTATTTGACATTGCCAAAACTCATTTTGTTACCAATCATGGAAATAAAAGATCAAATCAGCTACTGAATATCAATAAAAGGAAACAGAATTTAAATGGAAAGATGCAATTCTATCAGGCTTGAATTTCTCAGGGTAAAAGCAGACAGAAAATTGATGTTATTCCTGTCCAGGAATTGGCCAAAAACAGAAGGAATCAAAAAGTCCTGTACTTTTCTTAGCAACCCAAACTGAACCAGAGACAAATAACCTGCAATTTTCACCTTCACATCATTTGTGGAGGGTGGATTTGGCCTTTCCAAATTATAGCGAAGCTTTGAGAGCCTACATGGAATAATTCAGTGAAGAAATTGGGCCCAACCATCACCAGAGCAATGAGAAAACAAACACGAGTGGATTAACATAATTGCTTAATCAACAGCATTCACTGAAGGGCTTGCAAGTGTGTGGAATTAATCATCTCATTGTGAGGAGCATTATGAGTAATGAGCATAATGAGAACTTTGCACAGCTGGCAACTATTTTAATCCATTAACCAGAAAAATAAATAGGCCTAGAAAAACAACATTTCATCTTCTTTTTTACTCCATAACCAGGCTTGATAGTGAATATTGGGGTTAATTAGAAGAATTAAAGGGAGAATCATCTTCCAAACCTCCTTTCTGCCCAGCTATGAATGACAACTCCCTCCACAAGAACATTTCCCTCGGTCATAATTAATAGATTCTACATTTTCCCAGGATTTTCACTGGGAATGCTGCAGGAAATATTCTGGATGTTGACAGTCTCCAGCCAAATCCTTTAATTAGGCATGAGGATGATGGTGCAGGTCATTGCCAAGGGTCGGGGACCATCTTTACTTCCCTTTGTTAATCCAGGTACAAAGTTGGTGGTCTCCACCTTGACCCTCCTGAAAAGCTGAAGGTGAATCTGGAATGTTTCAGGCATTGAGGAGCAGTTTGTGGGGATTTGGAAATCCCAGGGGGCAAAATAAACCAGAATTCCAAACGCCTCGGGAGATGAACATTTGAAAATGATACGTTTTGCTTTTGTCTCCAAGTTTTGGGGTCAGTTTGGGCGCCACAAACCCTCCTGTCACCCCAGCTGGGCCTGGGGAGGTCCTGCTTGGTTTGACTGAGCCCAGAGGGCTGGGATTTATTATTTATTGTGCTGTTTTCCGAAGGCTGACGTCTTCCAAGGAAATATTTACCCACAGCCATCGCTGACCTGTGATGACTCAATCAATAGCAGGCTGGCAGGAAAAACCAACTTCCACCCAGGGATTTGGGAGACAAAGTGCTCCCTCCTGGCTCCAGCCAATCCATCTCTGCTCCAGTGCAAGGGAGCAGAGATCTCATTTCATCATTTTCTTGATGCCCTCCTACCCAAATAGTCTGGCTTGCAATTCTAAATATTTAGGGAAGACATCCTTGTTTAATTAAAACCTTCATGGGGGAAAAATGTGGCCTTGCCTTTCCAGTCTGAGAGGGCTTTTCCAACCTGAAGGATTCTATAATTCTCACTGCTGGAGAACTGGGCAACAGCACCTTCCCTCTTCCAGCTGGCCAAAGATTCCTCAGGAATAGCAAATTTAGAGATGTATAAAGTATCCATAACATTGTTTTTTTCCAGCATGATTTTCTCCTTTAAGAGCAGGGAAATGAAGAGAGGACGTTAAATAAAGCAAATAATCCTCAGTGTGTTCTGAGGTTTGGCAAAGAGAGCCAAGGGAAGCTTCTTATCTGTGGCCATCCTCCTCCAAATCCAGGCTGTCTCCTCCGTGCACTGGGTTAAATACTGCAAAAATCCTCTCAAAACTGATAAGGAAAATGTCAGCAGGCTTTTCCCCCCTTCCTGAAGTGGGATGTTCAGACAGGGATGTGATCCAGCCTGGAAGTGCTTGAGGGAAAGTACTTAATGCATGAGCTTTGAAAGAAAACAGAATTACAGAGTGATCACCACAGATTTCTTGTTTGGCTGTTGAAATCAGGAAGGAGGAAAGGAGTTTTCTTACTGGGGAACAGCTGGCAAAAATAATAGAAAATAAATAACCAGATAACCAAAAAAACAGAAGACTAGAAATTTTTCTCAGTAACCAATATTAACTCTTAATAAAAATATTAATCTTAGAGAATATTTCCATTATTTCTCCTGTTGGAGACAGGATATTTTCTCAGGACATATTTATGGCTATTATGATTAATCTTCATAAAGATTTGGATAAGAAAATCACCAGGAGAATATGTTTGAGCTTATAAGCTTAATATTGTCTACAAATGGGCTTCAGTGTTTTAAAACATAAAATGAAGGAATAAAGAGAGCTGGTGGAATTACAGAATACTTCATGTTGGAAAAGCCCTCTCAGACTGGAAAGGCAAGGCCGCATTTTTTCCCCATGAAGGTTTTAATTAAATGAGGATGTCTTCCCTAAATATTTAGAATTGCAAGCCAGACTATTTGGGTAGGAGGGCATCAAGAAAATGACAAAATGAGATCACAGGGGCATGAAAATTGTAGGTATTGGGCAGGTTAAAGATTTTTTGGTTAGGGTAAGAGGTTTTCCTGGTGTTCCTGAAAATCAAAGGCAAAAATACCTTCAGTTTGTAGAAGATCTTGCTATCAGCAAGGATTTTGAGTATTTTATTTTGAAAACAGTCCAGTTAAGGTACCTTGTTAACAACCCAATGGTTTATCCTGTTCAACAAAAAGGAAGATTCCAGAGAGGTAAATGACAAACCTGGCATTTGTTGTATCTTTTTCTTTCCTTTTCCAAAAGACTGCACACTTGTAAAGGAGCATTTTTCAAGCATTGCTTATGGTGGGGAATAAGGTCTAAAAACTGAACTCAGATCTTTTTATTTCAATTGTTTGGTCTTCTACTTTCACCAAGCCCAAGTTGGCACCTCCACAGCCTCCAGGACTCTCAGTGCAAGCTGTGCCAGAGCACCAAGTCAGATCCCAGAGGAACTGGGAAAGTAAGGTTTAGAAAGTCTCTGATTTTACTCTTTTTTTGGAAAGAGAAGGCCTCAAAACTGCTTTCCTTCTGCTGGGCCAAACCATGGAGCAGTCCATGGACGGATCTGGAGTCTGCAGGACTCCTTTGGTTTCTGTAATTCCCAGTGTTCCTTCCAGGATGCTTTCCCAGACTCAATTCATTGGGATCAGCACATCCATGACAGGAAATCACTGCCAGCACTGGGATATTTCCTTCAGATGTTCCTGCAAGGCTGAGATTTGTTCAGGATCTGGCTGTGCTCTAATAACCAGGAAGGGGCTGAGCTGCTCCCAGTTCCTCCTGTGATCCAGACTTGATCTCTCTTCCACCCAAATCCTTGCGTTCTGCTTTAGTTCTTTTTAACACTGGTAACGTGGATTTGGGACATTCCTAAAGGCATTTAGGGATTCACTACAGGGGACCTGTTCCAGTATCCCCAGAGACACCCTCAGGACGTGTTTTGGAGGCAGAAGACCCCTGGGAGTTGTTGGTGGAGTAACTTGAGAGAAAACTGTGCTTTTTCTGAAGTTTTCTCTTAAGAAAAGCCCCAATTTTCAAGATTTTCTCAAATTCCCAATTCAAGCTGACTTTGGGGTGGCTCACAAAGGAACCTTTGCCCCGTGGCACATCCCAAAGGTACCCCTGAGTGCTCAGGAGCCTCTGGCAGATGTGTTTATCCCTCCCGCTGCCCTCCGCGGATCCCTCACACGGAGCTTTCTGCATGGCTGCCCTTCCGCGTAAACCTCTGGAATAAAAAGCCTCCCCAGCATTTTTTACCCCCTTCCTTTCATTTTTTTCCCCTCTTCCTCCACGAGGATTTGGGGCTTTATCTCAGTGCCTGCTGAGGCCTCTCAGAAGGCTCTCTCTGGCCCACGTTCCCGTTGGTTCAAACACGTCCCTGCCGAGCCTTTGAGCTGAAGGCGGAGATGAAGTCAACAAGTAAAATATGAAAATAAATAAAACTCCAGTTCAAACAAACCACTTGCCTCAGTAAATAGCTCCTGGCCCCCTTTCAGGGCTGGCCAGCAAATCATCTGGGCTATCTTGTTTTCCAACAGCTCGAAGGCCTTCAAAGCTTACCTTGTTTTGGAGCACTTAATTCAGCTCGGGGAGAAGTGATTCAGATATTGTTGTGTATCGATGATTCATGATGGCTCTGCTGCAAAATGAAAGCTAAGGAGTCTAATCAATAAAATTATTGAGTCGCTTTGAACTAGTTCCAGGTCAATTTTTCTTGGCAATTTTTGCACTTCCTGAATTATACCGACCCAAAGCATGAATAATGATCTAAAATTACACAATATACAGAAACCATCTGTTAGATAGACACGGGCAGGGTGATGTCATTGGGCTACTTCTAATCTGGAGCCTTGGATGCTGCCAGTGATGATGTCACGGGTTTGGCAACCCAAGGGTTGAGCTGGTAAAGCACGAGCAGCAATGTGATTTTCCCCCGGTTTTTATGGAAAGAATTGACTCGTGCTCATTATCTCCAGGAGAAATGGAAGGGCTGTGGGCTTGCATAATTCATCCTACCTGGAAGAGGGTGTGAATGGAGCCAGAATCCACTGAGAGCCATCAAGGGAGCAGAGCCAAAATGTCTTGGACTTGCCCGATGCTCTCCCTCCCAGATCCCATCCCGAGCTCCCAGGCCCTCAGAGCAGCTGGATTTAACTGCCCAGCCTGGTGAGGAGGTTCAGACCTGCCAGATGTGTCCAGGAGCAGCTGCCAGTTCCAGATGGGGGCCTGGATGCTCTGCTTTAATTCCAGTGAAAGCTCCACCTGGCCTCGTGCACTGGATCAAATCCAGCCCTGCTGAGGATCACAGAAAAATTCCATATTCCATATTCTGAAATTCCATATTCCCTATTCCATATTCCATTTTCCATAACCATAATCCCTATTCCATATTCCATATTCCATATTCCATATCCCTATTCCATTTTCCGTATTCCATATTCCAAAATTCCATATCCCTATTCCATATTCCATATTCCATTTTCCATAATCCATAATCCCTCTTCCATATTCCCTATTCCATTTTCCATATTCCCTATTCCATATTCCATATTCCATTTTCCATAACCATAACCCCTATTTCATATTCCATATTCCATATTCCATTTTCCATATTCCATATTCCATATTCCATATTCTGAAATTCCATATTCCCTATTCCATATTCCATATTCCGAAATTCCCTATTCCATATTCCATATTCCATATTCTGAAATTCCACATTCCCTATTCCATTTTCCATATTCCATATTCCATATTCCATATTCCATATTCCATATTCCATATTCCATTCCTAGTTTGAATGCCTTGAGCATTCCAGATTGGAATTCTTTCCCCATCCCAGTGATAACACAGGGTGAGCTGGAGCAAAGCAAATCTGCCAGGAGTTTTATCCACTGGCATTTGTTTCAAGGAAGGATTAAGGACTTCCACAAGGTGCAGAATCTTGGAATAACTCATCCACGGAACAGCTCAGCCTCTCTTAAGGACTGAAGGTTGAAGTTTTCTGCCCCTTCCAATTGTTGGTTGTTACCACCTTGACCTGTTGGGAATGTGTTTATTCCAATTGTTCTTCCTTCCTGAAGCTCAGGGATGGTGCCTCCCATCACCCACCCGGGCTTGGTCGAACAACAATGAACAAAAATTCAGTATTTTTGTCCCATCTTTGCCATAATTAAACAGAAACCCAACTTCTTTCTGACTTCTAGAAGAGAACTTTTTAATTTTCAGAACATAAAGAACCATTAGTGGGTGGTGTTTCACCAAGTCTCCCAAGGCAGGTTTGAAAAAATCTGAGTTTCATTTAAACTTTGTATAAAATTTCACTTAATTCCTGCTTGTTTATCAGGATGTGTAATTTAATTGCTCTAAGTGACTGAAAATGTATTTCTCGTTGGATGGAAATCTGTAAACAATCTGGAAGTTTCTTATTTTAACATCATTTTCATTCTGCCTTCAGGGCTCCGTAAGATAATCAAATGTTAATTTTTCTTTCTAAATGCAGTAGTCCCGTGCACATCCCTTGAAAGGAAAATTCAGCCATGAAACCCCAAAATTCTGCTTTTAAACCCGAAGCAGCCACTTCTGACTTGCAAGGACAGCTTCAGACCAGCTCAAACACAATAAATTGCCCCACAAAATGCTGATTGTGAGTGGAAAAAAAATCTGGAGGTGTTTTGGAATAGAAATCATGGAATCATTTAGTTGGAAAAGACCTCGAAGACTGAGTCAAATTGCTGGAAATTCAAATAGAAATGGAGGCACAATTCTGTGTGCCGCAGCTGGAGTGAGGAGATTTTGGAAATCTTCTCCCTTTTCTATTTTCTCTGTTGAAATCTTCTGTATTTCAGCCCTTTCAAGCACCAAAAAGGCTGTCAGATGATAAAAATACATCATTTAATATGTAATAAATATGAATTTAATCAGCTTTATGTACAGACATTCTGTCCTCTGAGAGGGAAATGTCAGAACATTTTTGCAGTGCTTTAAAGCAGCAATTTTGGTGAGGGGAGAATCCAAATGGATCCCCTGAACCTACCTTTGGAGATATCTCCAAATTAGCCATTAATTACAGCTGATTATTAGCTAATAGATTATTAATTAGCTATTAATTAGCCATTAACACCACTCTTAGAGCCAGCCTTGGTATTTCTCATTTTAAAGGGCGAGGAAGAATTGAAAAGATCACTCTTGGACCAGAAAAAAAAAAAAGCAGAGCTGTGCCTTCTTCCCTGAAGGAATCAAGATTTGGAATTTCTGAGCCAGCTCAGGAGTAAATTCCCCATTTTTGAGCTCCTGCTAAAGCCCAGGAGCACCCAAGCCCCGGGCTGGCCACTGAATCAAGGCTTTTGTTCAAGCCCTGTTGATGGAAATCTCTGCTCCCACTGCCCCGCGTGCTCCATCGCCATGGCAGCAGCACAGTTGATGCCTGCCCGGTGTTTTCCTTGGCAATCCATCAAAGGAGCCGGGAATGTGCGAATTTTGGGGCAGGAGAGGCGGCCCGGGCTGCCACGGACCCGGCGGACTTTGCTTTGGGGAGGAGCAGCCTTGGGCAGCCAGGATTCTGTCTCTTTTCCATGATATTCCAGAATATATTCCATGATATATATGTCAGGAATATATTTACATGATGTTACAGAATAGTGTTTGCCATGAATCCTGCAAAAAACAGGAGGGATTTTCTGTGTCATTGTCAACTTGAACAATGAAAAATGCTTGGGGAAAAAAATTCCTGGGTTTTGCTTCTAGAGCTGCCCAGAGCTTAAAGCCCCTGATTTCCACCAAATTCCTATCAAAGGATCAGTGAACGGAATCCCCGTGACAGAAATCCAAAGTTTTCCTTTCAGTGCTCACATTCCCTGCTTTCCACCCAATTCCTATCACAGGATCAGTGCAGGAATCCCAGTGATAAAAATCCCAAGGAGTTTTCCCTCCAGAGTTTAAAGCTCCTGACTTTCCCCCAATTCCTATCAAAGGGAATCTCAACCCTGTCCAGCACCTCTCAAATCCAAGGAAATTTTGACAAATTAAAACTTTTACAGAACAATTTTCCCTGACTTGGAAATTCTGGGAATTCCCTGAATTCCCACTTTTACAGGTTGCTTTGGCTTGGATGAGATTTATGGGAAGGTTTCTTCCATGATTTCTATGGAAACAACCAAACTGTTCCAATGCTTTTGTGTTCCTTCTGCAATGGAACCAGATGGGAAAAGGACCTGGACTAGGGAGGCAGCCCGAATTTGTTTGAAAATCTGGGAAATCTGGAAGTCCTGCTTTAACAGCAATAGAATAATAAATTCTTTGCAAAAATGTCATCTATTTTAGGGATACTGTCAAGTTATTCAGGCCCCAAATTTAGGTTATCTAAAAGGAAAGGAGAAAAGCAAAATGGGGTTGTTTACAAGGTAAAATTGCGACTTTTATCAAATATTTAAAGTCATATCTACAACAGCTTCTCCTTCACTCTCCTGTGAGTGAATAAACACATTTTGTTCAGTGGGGTTGTTCAGGCAGGTGAAGTTTAGATTTTATATATTTGGCCCCAGTGTTTCAGTGTTAAGTAGGAGTGAATTTTATCTGAAAAGAAATGTTATAAATAATAATAAAATAATAAAAATATATTATATATAATATATAAATACATTATATATATATGAATAATAAAATAAATAATAATAAAATAATAAAAAGTCAGAATGTCTGAATGCTGGCATTGGCATAATGCTGATATCCTCAGCACCAACACAGTCCTGGGTGTTAAAATGCTGCCCAGATAATCAGATATTGATTAATTAAAACAACCCCCTCCTCCGCAAACCAAAGATCATTTCACTCCTAATAGACACAGCACCATTATTCTCTTTTTTTTTCCCCGTCCTCTTTTCAAGGAACTTTTGATACTCTTGATTTTTACCACCCAGAAAAACGGGTGAAAACACTCATCTTAATTTCCCTTTTTTATTTTTTTGGAGGAGGAGGGGAGACAAATCTCCATCTCTAAATCTGCAGCCCAGTCGGGACTTCAAATGCTTCACTTATCTGCTATTGTAAACTCGGGGCTGTGGAGTAATACTCACCAGACAAGTCATAAATCATGAGCAGAGACAGGTGCAATAAATACCAGTGTCAGAAAGTTACAAAGTAAAATTATATTGTTTTGACAAGATGTCCAGATGCGTTGACAACGGAGCGAGTAAATGGGCTCGCTCTGAGAGGCTCTGTTAGTGCAGGGGTGGGAGGGAAAACCCAAAAAGACCCAAGAAAAATAACCCAAAAGCTTAAAGGCTTATCAGGAGAGCGATGTAACTACTGCAAAACACCTAGGAGTACATTCATTTTCTGGGGGACTCTTCCACTTCTTTCCTCAGTGTTCAGTTGAGGGCATCTCTGGAAAAAAACCAAAAAAAAAAAACCCCAAAAAAATCACCAAAAAACAAAGAAACAAAAAACAAAAAAACACACAAAGAAGAAAACCCCAAAAAACCAAAAAACCCCCACAAAAAAACAAACAAACAAAAAAAAACCATCAAAAAACCCCCCAAAAACCCGAAAAAAGCCAAAACAAAACAAAGCAAAACAAAAAACTACAAAAAAAACCCAAACATTTTTGGGGTTTGCTTGGCAGATTCAGGGTAAATGGCGATTGACAAAAAATAATTTTCTTTTTTTGCACTGCATCATGTCCCCTTAGAAACTGCCTGGCTGGGTTCTCCCGTGCTTGCAGCAGCATCTCAGCAGCTCTGATGTATTTAATGTTCCTGCTCCTCCTCACACGAGGTTTTTACATAAAAAAAATCTGGGACAGGAACCCCAATACAGCTCTTCCTCTTCAGCTCTGACATGTGCACAAGTATCTTTCTGAACAGACTTAAATTTTATGTTAATCTGGGCTCCTGTGATTTTCTGAATTAGGCCAGAAAGTTCAGCAATTTCCAGTTGCAAATTTTGAGCAATTTGTCCAAGATCAGAGAGAGGTTAAGCCAGAAAGAACAACTTTCAACCCAACCAATTTCCCCAGCCATGAGCCCATCCCTAATTCCTTGTTTGTACACAATCCTTCAGTATTCTGGATTATTTTTTTTTTAATTCCATGCATTTTTTGGAAGTCCTTTGTGTTTCCAGCAGAATATTCTTGCTGAATTCTAGTTTTGGAATTAACCTTAGGCCATGCCTGTATTTTCAATTTTTTTTTTTTTAATTTTTTACATTTTTTAAAATGTTTTAATTTTTTTTTTTCTACCTGGATTTTAAATCCTCAGAAGCAGAATTCTGTTTGGGGAAAGGATAAGCACTAAAAGTCTTCCCTGTAGTGTGATAATGAGTGGAAATAATGCAGGGATCCCTCACTAAATGAGATTAGAATGTGTTGTGTCACTGAACCAACAGAGCCAGCCCTCCTCAGAAATTTGGTGCATTAAACCAAGGGAATCATGGAATGGTTTGGGCTGGAAGGGACCTTAAAACTCATTTTTTCCATCCCCTCCCGTGGGCAGGAACACCTTCCACTATTCCAGGATGCTCCAAGCTGGCTTTAGACCTCCAGGGATTTTTGTACCAGATTTTTTTAATCTTTACTCCATTGCCATGCCTTCCCAATATTCCAAATTTAGGCATTTTCCCTGACAAATCAGCATCAGAATCTTAACATGGAATGAAAAATGGGCATTTCTGCCCAGCTGAAACGTTGACAATGTTTAGGAGAAAGCTGGAGGATGCTTTTGGCTCCCAGACGAGGCTGTTCCATGGATGCTGTTGGATTTGGAGCTTTGGGCTGCCAGGCCAGGCATCAGCACCCTGTAAAAAAACCCAATATGTTTCTGTTGAAAGGAATGTGCTACCATAAATGAAGGCACTTGAAGGTCAAAGGTCACCGGGAGTAATTAGCCCAGGCCATTAAAGGAAGAATAAAAATCATGTTTTACAAGCTGATAGAAAAGAAAGTTGAAAATACGCCTTGGAGAGAGAAAAAAAAAATAAAATAAAACCAACAAAAATGCAGCAGCACATGGTGGGGTGGGTGTTGTTCATGTGCAGTTGGGACACGCTCACATATATTTTCTTTATGAAAATCTGCTCCTGGCCCACTCTGCCGCAAATTTGGGGAAAAAGTCAATTCTCCTGTGCTGTGTATAATGTTTTAAAAGCTACCTTTAAATTGCTCGAGCCTTTTTATCATCCCATTATCTCCTTCCTCCATCTTAAAATCTGCTTGACGTTGGAAAAATACACAGAGTTTGACAGCCAGGCTGAAGTGAAATCCAAAGATATCCTTGGAAATTGTTGGCCATTTCCCAGCAGCTCTGGGGAGAGCACAAACAGCCCCCAGCCCAGGACCCTGATGGATGAGTGACCCATTAAAGAGCCCCCCAGGGCTCTGCCATTGCCCATTTTGCTTAAATGAAATAAAAAATATTCAAGGCAAAGCTAAAGTTGCTAAATTGAGTGAAACGGGGAGAGATTTTTAGCAGAAGTTGGAGAAAAATCCAGATGGAGGTGATGCTTCTGTTCCATGTTGATCAGTGGTTCTTGGGGGTTGTACAGAAGAATTTAAACATGGGAAGTAGAATTATTTTTTTATTTAGATTTTTTTTTTACTTAGACCTTGTGGTTTTCCCATCCCTGGAAGTGTCCCAGGCCAGGCTGGGTGAGTTTGGAGCATCCTGGGATAGTGGAAGGTGTCCCTGACCATGGCAGGGGATGAGATGAGTTTTAAGGTCCTTCTCAACCCAAACCTGTCGTTCTCTGATCTCAGTAATTAAGGTAATTACTGATATCAGTAATTAAGGAAATTCCAAGAGGCTAACCAGTAATATCAGTAATTAAGGAAATTCCAAGAGGTTTTTCAGGACGTTCCCTGTGTCAGGCTTGTCAGGGATATCCACAGCAGTTTTGTTCCAAAGGATTCCAAGCGCTGGGAATAACTCTGCCTTCACCACTGACATCCTGGAAACCTCAGTAAAAAATTAAAAAATCTTTTGATTCCCCAAGTGCTGTCACAAATAACTCTGAACTGAAATAGTTATAACCAAAAACTAGTTAAAACCAAAAACTAGTTAAAACCAAAAACCAGTTAAAACCAAAAAATAGTTATAACCAAAAAAATAGTTATAACCAAAAAAAACCCCTTCAAGTTATCTCCAGCCATTTCAGGAACCAGCTTCAAACAATTTGCTTTTCACCCACCTCCTCCTCATCCCATCCCAAATCAGTGAATACCCACGAGCTCCCTGTGGCTGGTGCTGGATGTGGAGAGGGGCTCCCTGTGATAACACCTCGTGTTAATCAGCTCTGAGATGGTTTCCAGCTCTTCCTGAGCCCCCACTGCTGCAGAGGAGCCCTGTCAGCAGCAATTACCGCGAGGTTCTTGCAGAAGAAAAGAGACCTGTTTAAATTATTTGCCTCTCTGGTGTTCCCAGCTCCTCTTTCAGAATGAAAAATGCCATTCCATGACCCACAGGGATGTGGCACTCCTGGAGCATCATCTGAGCCTTGGCTCTGTGGCACAGAGGCTTTGGTGCACCAGGAACAGGAGGTGGGATGGCAAAATGGATCTGCTGCCTTGGGATGGAGCAGCAGGAGCTGGGGAATAAATAACTCTGGAGCTGCTTTGCCCTCTTGTGCAGATCGTGCTGCTAAATGGCTCTTCCATGTGTTCAGAATGAGACTGCAAGTGCAGATTTTGATAAAATGCTGTTTTCAGCATGTTCTTTTGAAATTTTTCTGTCTTTTGAGGTACAGATTTTGATACCACGCTAGTTTCAACATTTTCTGGTGAAATCTTTGTTATAGAAGTGCAGATTTTGATACCATGCTGGTTTCAACATTTTCTGGTGAAATCTCTGGTTTAGAAGTGCAGATTACGATAAAGCGGTGGTTTCAATGTTTTCTGGTGAAATCTCTGTCTTTAGAGGTACAGATTTTGATACCATGCTGTTTTCAACATTTTCTGGTGACATCTCTCTGTTTTAGAAGTGCAGATTTTGATAAAGTGCTGTTTTCAATGTTTTCTGGTGAAATCTCTCTGTTTTAGAGGTACAGATTTTGATACAATGCTGTTTTCAACATTTTCTGGTGAAATTTCTCTGCCTTGGACTGTCCCAGTTTCACACCAGGATTGGTTTCCCTTCACCAGGGATTCCTCCATGATCAGATATTTCCAGAACCGTGTCTCCACTTCGAGCTGCTCCATCCTGCATTCTTAGTCTTGGTTTTAAGTTGGCGAAATCCCTTTTTTTGCCTCTTTTTTTCCTCACTTTACCTCCAGTTCATTCAATGACCCCACATCCCCACCTCACCTCCTGCACCCCTTTTTTCCTGGGGGTGCTCCCAAACCCCTCCAGATCCCACAAATCCCTCGGAAGCTGCATCCCCAAGCCTGCAATTCCCCACAGGACACTTAGACATTTGCTTTTAATCTGGGGCCCGAGTTTGTAATGAATTCTGTAAACATAATCACGAGGCCTTTCCTAAAGGGAAGCACTCCCAAATCCCAGCCATTTTTGCTGACACTTTTGACTCCGGGCTTGATCTTTGCCCAGGTTGCCAAATAAAAAGGGCAGAGGGCAGAGTTCAAAAGCGGCCGTTTACCCCTCGGATTATTGAAAATCAAAACCCGGCGGAAACGCTCCGGAGGAATTGGAGGAAACTCCTGCCCCCCTGCTCCCCCAGGAAGGATGTCATTATATTGTTTTCTAAGGTTAGGTCTGTTTATAGAAATAAACACTTGAGTGAAAACAGGCATGAAATGCTAGAAAGGCAGAAATGCACGGAGGTTGCTCCAGCACCAAAATCACGGCTCGGGATGAGCATTCCCCCAAGTTCAAGCCTCTCTTCTACACCAAAATCTCTTTTTATACATTTAATTTATTAATTATTTACCTGGGCACTGATGGAGATATCCATGTATGTCTTCAGGGATGCTTAATATCGATTATTTTTTATTTCAACTGATTTCTCTCTGTTACCTCAAGGCCTTGCACAACCCAACACAACAATAAGAAAATTCCCATGTCTTCTTTTCAGACCTAATTATTTATTGCAGATTTTAATGACCAGATATCAGTAATTAGCGTTATCAACTCTCATTTAAGACATCTGAAGTGAAGCTTTCCAAATTACAACTATCCCAAGATTGTTCAAAAAGATGAATTTATGCTCCCAAACCTCATTTCCCTGCTTAGTCTGAGCTCCAAGCTTCTCCAAACACACTTTTTATGTCTTCACCTGTGACTGGGAAGAGCTGGAAGATCCTGGAATGGATCTCATATCTTCACATCTCCAATTTATTTTTTCTCACTGCATTTTCCCTTCACTCCCACATGTCCCAGTTCCATTCACTTGCTGTTCATTGACCAACACAGAGTTTCTTTTTTGCAATTTTTAAAGTTAATTGATTTTCCAACAACTTCCTGATTTGTCCCCCTTTCTCTTCCTTCCTTTCCCTGTTTTTTCCCATCAGTCATGTGCAGCCGCCACTTTGGATTTCTGGCACTTCCCACCCCACTTCTGCGGTGCTCCACTCTCCTCATGTTCATGTTTTTAGCTCTGGGTGCTGTTCCCACCTCTCCTCCTGTTCATATTTGGAAGCAGGAATAGATTGAATAATTCTAAGTGGACAATAAGCCAAAAAAAAAGCCCCAAAACCCTAGCATTACATAGAAACAGGAGCACATGGGGGAGTCCATAAATCATTCTTCCTGCCACATCTGTTTTTATTTTGAAGTTTATCAGCGAGCTCGGTCGCAACGGGGATTTTGGGGGATAGGGGAAGGAGGAGGAGGGCCCCGCCGCAATATTAATCTCCCAAAGTGCCTTCCAGAACATCAGAGAATGAGGGGAAAGAAAGGACTTTAGCTGGTTTCTGCTTTTCCTTCCTTAAGGCTGCAGATAAAGCTTGGCTGCCCACGGCGCGCGGGGCTGAAAAGGGCGATTCATGGATCCCGTTATCAGCGCTCCGCTGGGAGAGCCCTCGCGGGGACCTGGCGCGGGTGGCAGATAAGACAAGCCCCAAACTGATACCTGCCCAGACAAAAACGGGCTGTGCCCCACTCTGCCTGCCCCCACGGGGAGTGTGTGTGGGCATCTTGAGAGAGATACCCGTGTGTGTGTCTTTGGGGATGTTTAAGATCGATTATTTTATGTTTCAGCTGATTTCTCTCTGTTACCTCAAGGCCTTGCACGATCTACCACAACAATAAGACAGTTCCCATGTCCTCTTTGCAGACTTAATTCAATTAATTGAATAATTATTCAATTATTTTAATGACCAGATATTGGTGAAAATGGCGATTCATGGATCCCATTATCAGTGTTCCACTGAGAGAGCCCTCGTGGGGACCTGGCGCAGGTGGCAGATAAGACAAGCCCCAAACTGATACCTGCCCAGACAAAAACGGGCTGTGCCCCTCCTCTGCCCCATGGGGAGTGTGTGTGGACATCTTGAGAGAGATATCCATGTGTGTCTTTGGGGATGCTTAATATCGATTATTTTATATTTCAAATGATTTCTATCTGTTATTTCAAGGCCTTGCACAATCCACCACAAAAGTAAGACAGTTCCCATGTCCTTTTTGCAGACCTAATTATTCAATTAATTGAATAATTATTCAATTATTTTAATGACCAGATATCAGTGAAAAGGGGTGAAAATGGCGATCCATGGATACTGTTATCAGCGCTCCGCCGGGAGAGCCCTCACGGGGACCTGGCGCAGGTGGCAGATAAGACAAGCCCCAAACTGATACCTGCCCAGACAAAAATGGGCTGTGCCCCTCCTCTGCCCCATGGGGAGTGTGTGTGGGCATCTTGAGAGAGATACCCGATATTAAGCATCTTTGGGGATGCTTAATATCGATTATTTTATATTTCAAATGATTTTTCTCTGTTACCTCAAGGCCTTGCATGATCATGGAGCAGAATGTAATATTCACCACAATCCACCACAACTATAAGACAGTTCCCATGTCCTCTTTGCAGACCAAATTATTCAATGCAGATTTTAATCACCAGATATCAGTGAAAAGGGGTGAAAAGGGGTGAAAAGAGCGATTCATGGATCCCGCGATCAGCGCTCCGCTCACGGGGACCCTCGCAGGGACCTGGCGCGGGTGGCAGATAAGCCCCAAACTGATACCTGCCCAATCCACACCTGTGAGTGAAGGGCAATATTTGCCTTGAAAGGGATTCCCTGATGCCAGCCAGGCAGGAGAGAGGGAATGATGGGGTTCAGATGGAGCTGGAGGAGGGGATTGGGGCAGGAGCTGCCCCTTGTCAGCACTCCAGCCCCAAGCCCAGCCTGAACAAAGCCTCTCATGCACAGAACATCATCCTTGGCTGGCTTTGGGTTGGAATTAGCTTGGGGTTTGGGTTTTTTGGGTCTTTTTCCTCCAGTTCTGTGTTCAGTGCCCAAAGTGGGATTGAAAGGAGGCCAGGGAGGGATTTTCACAAGGCCTGGAGGGATAGAATACAGGGAATGGCTTCCCACTGGCAGGGGACAGGGATAGATGGGATTTTGCAGCAAAATACTTCCCTGTGAGGGTGGAGAGGGGCTGGGATGGGATTCCCAGAGAAGCTGTGGCTGCCCCTGGGTCCATGGAAGTGCCCAAGGCCAGGCTGGACAGGGCCTGGAGCAGCCTAGGACAGTGGAGGGTGTCCCTGCCATGGCAGGAGCGGCACTGGGTGATCTTTCCTGTCCTTCCCAGCCCAGATCATTCCATGATTCCATGAAATTCTTCTCAGAAAGATCTCCCTCTAAAGTGGTGGCAGATATGGCCTATCCCACCCTGTCCTCCTCCTCTGGGCCATGTCACTGCCTCCAGAATTCCCTGGAAAGGGTCTGGATGAGGGCAGGAGCTCCCACAGCTTGGATACACCTGAACTCACAGAAAGGTTGCTGCACTGATTTTGATGTTGCCCAATTTTCCTTATTTTTAGTCTTTTTTGACCAGTAAATCCCATGGGACCTGCTGGGAATTCTCCTCTGCTGCTTTGTACCACACGGCTCCTCAGCCTTCTGCTGCTGGAAATTCCCAGGATTTACCTTGCAGCTTTCCTCTGGTTTGGATTCATGCTCTGAAATGGGAATTTGGGATGAAGGGGCAGAAAAAATCAGGCATAAAAGCCAAGTTCCATCTGTCAGCTCA
Organism: Sphenopsis melanotis; assembly: GCA_035221435.1. Classification (NCBI taxonomy): domain Eukaryota; kingdom Metazoa; phylum Chordata; class Aves; order Passeriformes; family Thraupidae; genus Sphenopsis; species Sphenopsis melanotis. The sequence continues at coordinate 1,846,763 of JAWMRF010000059.1, read as the reverse complement.
CTGTCACAAGGATTTTCCTGCTTAGAGGGCTCTCCCCTGCAAAGCTGATTCCAGGTTTTTTGGCCTCTAAATCAATCTGTGTGCAAAGACAACCAAAGTCTGAATAAAATCGAGTTCAAGTGGAACCTAGAATATTACATTCTGCTTCAGATCTGTGACTAAATGAATAAAAATGAAGCATGAAAGCTTTTATAAAAAAAAATTGACACCAAAACAGATCCAACACTGAGCTGGAATTCCTGTACAGGCATCAGAACTGTGGCTATTTTCCCCCAATTAATTTGTCCAACATCCATGTGCTCTCCTTCTCCTTTCCAGCTGCCTTTTGTGCAGCAAATCCCTGCAATCCCCTCTCCAAAGTGCTGTTTACACAGCCCATGTTGACTTAGCACTTGAATTGCTCGTCTCATTTCCCTGATTCATGGGCCAGGAGGATGCTGCTCTCTTGATTTGTAGCCCAATTGATATTTTGCTTGCCCTGGGGCTACCACGACTGCTGGGGCCTGCTTTCCATGGAGTGATTAGTCCTGACAGCTGCAGCACACAATTACCTTGCCAGGCTCCCCTGAAATGCTTGGGCTGGACCAGTCCTTCCCCAAGGAAATCCTGGATGTGGGGTTGGAAAGCTCAGTTCCAAAAGATGGACTGGGAGATGTGGGCAAAAGCAGGAAATGAAAGTTAAACCAGGCAGAGATCTGCTTTAATCAAACCTCCCGCACTAATTCTATTTATTATTGTTTTGATTCTATTAATTCTTAATTTATTTCTCTTTGTTGTCAATTTATTTCTCTTTATTATCAATTTCTTTCTCATTATTAGCAATTTTTTTCTGAATTCCACTCAGTAATGAAAATCCATTCCCCAAAATTATTCCCTTCAGTTGTATCAGCACAAAATTCCTTCAGCACTTGTTTACAATCACCAACTCTTGTTTCTTCCCATTAATTCTGTAACTTTCAGAGGAGTTCCATCATTTCACTTTCCTCCTGTCAATCAGACTTTTCTTTCAGCTGCTTTAAATAATCAGCTGCCTCCAGCTCCCAGACTCAGTGGTTTGGTTGGTTGGGGTTGGTTTTTTTTTAATAGATAACATTAACAAAGCTCTCCTGAGGAGCTGTTTACTGGAAACAGAGCAAATATCATGTTCCTTATGCAGCCTACAAACAGCTAAAATAAAAATAAACAGAATTTCCTAGGACAGGATGCTGGAGAGGGGATTGATTCCATAATGAAAACATCCCAACAGGTTCCTTGCATATCAAGAAGTTGCTTTGAAAAGAGAAAATGGTGTTCAAAGTCTGAGCTGTCTGCAAAAGTTAATAATCACCCACTGATCATTTAGGAAAATCACAAGCTCCATGGATTTTTAGAATTCCCAACCATTCTCAAGAGAGAATAAAAGTAACTCTTGATGGGATCAGGTCCATTTCTTTAGGAAGGGGCTGCTGGTTTTACCTGTGATAGGGGATGATGGAGAATGATGGGGTCAGGATAAATAAACCTGGAACAGGGAGTCTCCAGGTCCCCAAAACTGATACATGGCACAAACTGGAATTTCCAGGTCCTCCCAAATTCCCCATTTTAATGTCATCCCTAAAATTTATTTTAGACAAAACATTGGACAAAAAAAAAAAAAAGGTTTTGCCTCCATAATCCACCAAACCTTCAGGAGATGCAATTGACAATGTAGAAGAGCAGAATATCTATTTTAATTATTTTTTGTGTAGCTAAATCCATAAAGATCCATCCTTTAAGCCCCATTTTTCCCACATAGGCTGGCAAGAGCAGCAATAGGAGGGGAGGGAGCTTTAGAGGGGGGGAGCTAGAGGCAAATCTCTTAATTAACTGTTACCAAAACCCCTGAGCCATATGGCCACCATAAAAAGGGGATTTTAATACACTGCTCCATTTTATGTCATCAGTTGCAAGCCGTGGATTCACTCTCACCCCCAGTAAGTCGGGACTGCAGAGAAGAAAAGCTCTGAAGTGAAAACACGGCCCATCTGTTGGCGATAGGGGCGAGCCGCGTATTCTCCCCATACATTTCTACATTTCCTGCATTGCATACGATTTCAAATATTTGCTCTTGGAACTGCAAGGTGTCCTACTGTCATAACAGTCAAGTTATTCATTAAGCTGTCAGCACCTCGGCGCATTGCTCCCACGCGGGGTCCAGCTCTGATTTTTCCATTCCCCCTCGGAGCACCCCCTCACTCATCGCCGCGCGCGGTTCCCCTCAGAACGGGTGCAACTGAGATCCTCATGTCAACAGATGTAAACCAAAGCCCTACCTTTTCCACTGCCACGCTTCCAGCCCCCCAATTTCCGAGGGCACTAATGGATTTCGAGGGCCAGCTCCAATTTGCCAGGGTTTTGTTGCTATCGATGTGATGCAGTTCTTGGCACGCACTTCTGAGCCTGGGGCCGTGAAGTCTTAAAAGCTGAGAAGTCGAGCAAAACAAGGATCAACCAAAAGCAACCCCGTGATTGATTCCCAGCGCCGGTGTTTGGGAGTGAAGCTGAGCAGATGGTTTACAACAGCAAAGCCAAGGCACCAAACTCACAGAGCTTTGCCTAAAATTGGGCTTTTGTGCTAAGCTTGACCAGTGGGCTGCCCACCTCCAGCACAGGGGAGTTTGTGTTTGTTGCCACTCTTGTGGAATAAATAAAATGGGTCTGCTGAGGGTGATTCATGCTGCTTGGTTTCTGAATTCAGCTCTTTTTGTGTGTTTTTCAGGAGCCTGAAATGGAAAGCTGCCTTGTCACTAAGACAAAACATCATGCCTGGCTTTATTTGTGTAAGTTGGGATGATTAGGGATGGCTGCACGCTGAGGAGAGAGCAGCTGATAGGTGAATCATTTCTCTAATCTTGGCTTAGGTAGAAAGTTCAAATTCACAGAATTTTACTGATTTTCAAAGGTGCCTTTGACCCATCCTGTCACTGCCCTCAGAGCAGGGATGTCATTGACCATGGGAAAGGACAATCCAGGTGTCCCCAACACAGCAGAAGAGGGAAGGGGCTGGACCGTTCACCCTGGATAAGGGCAAAAATGCTACACCCAAAAGCCCTGTCTGTAGCTATGCTCTCCCCTAGCTGGGCTGTTTGAACCATTTCTCTGTCTTCCCCTGAATTTTGCCTGGTTTTCCCCCAGTTTTTGCCTTTTTCCCACTGCTGGGTTCAGACTGATGAGGCACAGAGGGATGGACAAACCACAGACATCCAAATAATGTCACACTTTGATTGTCATTGCTCTGGGGTTTAACTCTGGCCTGCCTTGCTATGCCTCAAGGCCCTGCAGTTGGACCAGCTGGCCATTTTAGCTCCCTTCCCACTGAAGTATTTTATTCCACAATGCAGAATTAGGATAAATTCTGTGTTTTGTTCTCATCCAGCCACGGCGATTGAGTATGTCATGAGGGACACAGCTGCAAGCAAGGGCTGCTTTACCACGGCCAGGGTGGCTCTCAAGGCATCAAGTGCCCCTCCAGCTCCTGTTCCAACTCCTTTCCTTTCCTTTCCTTTCCTTTCCTTTCCTTTCCTTTCCTTTCCTTTCCTTTCCTTTCCTTTCCTTTCCTT
>JAWMRF010000059.1:1814135-1843115 GCA_035221435.1 Sphenopsis melanotis | reverse complement strand
AATTTCCTTCCCTGAACTTCCCTGGACTTATCTTCCCATCCCGTCCCATCCCATCCCATCCCATCCCATCCCATCCCATCCCATCCCATCCCATCCCATCCCATCCCCGCTGAGTTCCCAGCCGTGCCCGGCAGGTGGCAGCGTGGAACCGCTCACCTTTTTTCTGCATAAATAACCAAATTTTCGCTCAATTTCGAACGATTTTCATCGATTTGAGGGAAGAAGGGAGCGAAGCAGGCTCCGGGCAGCCGGGAGTGGTGTCTTTAAGGAAGGGGAGAGGGTAAGGGGGATATCAGAGCTGCTGGGCATCACCCTGTCCCAAAACAGCTCCGTAGGCAAGGCTCTGTCACTGATTTCTGCTTTTAGAAAAGGCTGTGCCTGTATTTCACCGTCGGGACGTTGTCTCTGTGACCTGAGATCCCTGAGGGACAGGGACAAGTTTGGTATTGGTGGTGGTGACACAGCTCCTCTGGCTGCAGCCGTGTCCTCCTCGTGGGTAACAGGGATGGATCCCGAATTTCCTCCCCCAAACTCACCCTGTTAAGGGCAGCCAGCTTCTCTGGAACAGCTGGACTGGCAGTTCCCATATTCCATGGGGAATTCTGTGCATCCCATGTATTCTGTGCTGAAAACACCACAGGGCTTTTGGAATGAGATGCTCTTTAAGGTCCCTTCCAACCCAAACCATTCCACAACTCCATGAATTTAAGCTCCTCTCCCCAGGAAGAGTTGAATAAACTGTGGAGATATGGCAAAAAAAAATATGTCTGTGCCTTCTTGGATTAACCAAAAGACATGGAGACAGGACAGTGGGACAGATGAGGCTAATTCAGGGATCACCTTTTCTGTATTATAGGTAAAAATAGGAATTTCTACTCAATAACTGTCCCATCACCACTGAAGTTTAGGTTCTTCTCAGCTACGTGAGTCTTTCATGGCATGGAGGAGGATAAAGGTGGATAATATAAAGGAAAAGGTTGGTGCAGCATGGGGAGTGAAATCAGAGATGTGGATATGGTGGGAGAAGGTGTTTCAGAATGGGTGAAGGTGTTTCAGAACAGCAGAAGGTGTTCCAGAATGGAAGTAGATGTTTCAGAATGGCAAAAGGTGTTTCAGAAAGGTGTTTCTCCCTCCCTGAGGCCTGTACCCATCTCTCAGGAGGGAATGGATGTGCTGTCCATGCTGGGAGGAGGATGAGGATGGTGTGGAAGGCTTTATAGGGGCCTTTCTGCACCTGGGGCTGTTTCACTCTCAGCACCCATTCCTGGAGAAACAACCCCTCTCACTCAGCACCAATCTGCTTTAAGCCAGGCCTAAATAAATTGGGGCTGTTATATCTTTCTCCATAGCCAGGCAGATTTTTTTTTTTTCCCCTCAATGTTCTGTTTTCATTTCTTTCATCACCATCAAGCGCCGGCTCCTGCAGCTCTCGGTGCTGCCGTGGGCTCAGCCCTGCACAGGTTGGAGTGAGCAGGGCATGTTTGCTCTGACAGGAACTCTCAGCTGGCTCGTTAGAGCCTTCAGCAGGTGGGGCAGCCCCGAGCAGTTCATCCATCTAAATACAGACGTTATTAGGGCTGACCTCGCTTTGCAGCCCCCCCAGCCCGACCTGCTGCGGGATTTAATAAATGGATCCCAGCGTTGCAGGGAGCAGCCCCACGCTGGGCAGCCAGATAAGAGCAATGTCATGTTAAACATTCCATAGGAGCCTGGCAAGTGGCTTTGGGTGGAAGCAAATCCTGGGAAAAAATAGCTGATTTATTAATCCTGGCCGAGCGCTCGTAACGGAGCAGTTCTGGGGAGAATCAGGTTTAAAAGCTGGAGCTTGCGCAGGGTTTGAATAATCATTTTCTAATTTTAGCTTCACCAGAATGTTCTGCTCAGTGCTGTGCCACTGGGTTGGGTTTGTGGTGTGCACGGACGTGGATCGTTGTCCTCACCCATTAAAGGGAGAAAAGATCAGATCTGGTGGCAGTGGCTTTGTTTTCTCTGGACAAAATTAATCCCCAGGGTAGGAAAGAGTCAGCAGCTCTCCAGAAATAAAGAACAATCTTTTTCATAATTCCCATCTCCCTTTTGTTTTGGGGTGGTTGGAACTTCTCTGATGTTTGGCAATGTTGAAATGGGTGTGAAGTGAGGGGAGGTTTCCCAGTTTGTGCAGAGGTTGTTTTACAGCTCAATCTGTTCTGAGCACCAAGGCAATAAATGCACCAAACTGAAACAGGGGAGACTCCACTATCTGGGGAGAAAAATAATCTCTGTTTTTCCTAACATTTTCAAGTTCATTTCATTTTTAAGCATCGAGACAAGAAAAATGAATTTTAATTATGTTTTATCTCTCTGACTGGATCCAAGGCTGACCTAAAATGAGACTTTTTGTAGAAAAATTCTAAGCAATAATACTGGCTCAGGCAATCAGACATTCTTGGATCATTAGGACTGATTAAGGTAAAAGCAAAGATTTTTATTTTCTCCTCTGCCACTGGAATCAGCACAGAGCCTTCTCTCCATACAGAAACCTTCTCAGATTCAATTAAAAACCATTAAAAATCCCTGAAACGTTGTCCCGCTGAGCTCTGTTCCAACCCCATTGTTCTGACGTGATCATTCCGGGGTGACTCACCAAGAACTGGAAGTCACCAGGAACAATCTCCCAGCCAGAGCTGGAAAATCTCTGCGATAACTCCGAGACACTTCAGGAAAACGTGGTCCCGTTTCTTGGAAGTGTCTGATTGCACAAATCCGTGGTGGGATTAGTAAGAGGTGGCGCTTTAGGCTGGGTTTGTTCTGTCTGAGCCACGGCGATGCTCAGAGCAGAGGCTGGGGGTGAGGCTGGCAGGGAGTGAATTGTGTGAGTGTGAATTTTAATTGCCCATCTCAGCCTCAAACAAATTCTGGGCTCATTATCTGCTCCAGTACAAACCTGCTCTTTCATCATCTCACCGAGGCTCACAATCCTTCACAAAAAAGAGGGATTTTCCTGCATTTTGGGCCATTTTTGCTGCTTCTTCTCCCTTGGAGGGCAAAGCCAAGAACTTCCCAACCTGAGATTTCTCCTCTGAGCAGAACAAGAAATATTAAACAGCTACAAGCTGCCACCAAACAGAGGGGGTTTCTTATCAGCCAACGAGTAAAATCACAACGTTTTCCACGGTTTGCTTTCCTTTCCAGTTCTTTATCTGAGCTCCACACGTGGTAAAAGTGGAGCAGCACCGTAAATTCCAGGAGCAGCAGCAGGGCTGAGCCAGCAGCTCTCAGCTCTGTTGCTCTTTGCCTTTCAACAGCTCCATTCCTCCTCTGGGCTGCAGTCACACAGACACAGGCCAGGTTCAGGTTTAGGAAAACAGCAGGAAAACCTGGTGTCAGAGCCTCAGACAGGGTCCTGTTGTCTGCAGGGAGAGCTGAGCACCCATCCCTCCACCTGTGGGGTGGATCACCCACCCTGCCCCACAAAAGGAGCCCTTGTGGTCGTGAGCAGACCTTGATTTCCTTCAGGCTGTCTGCAAATGCAGCCCTGCAGAGATGGATGGAGCAGGGGACAGACACAGGAACACCAACACTGCAGACAATGTTTCTGGAACTTCCAGCAGCAAGGAGTGGAGCTGGGTGAAAATGGTCTGATCAAAGTTATTTTGCTGAAAAACGTGAAGTTTAGAGATTTTTCTTGATTATACTCACCTCGATTTTGATTAATTAATCATTGGCTTGCTAGAGGTGTGTGTACGCTGGGAATGCTCGGAAAACTTAGGTTTGATATTTGACAGCTGAACACTTTGATGTGACCTGTGCTTCCCAAAGCTTCTCGGAATTCTCCTTAAAATACAGCTGAGCAAGCCTGAGATGCTGAGCATTGTTTTATCCCCAAAAAGGACCTTTTGCTGTATCGATTTGCATCCAAATATTTCGGTAATGAGCCCATGCCGAAGGTCTGTGCTTGGCTTGGCAGAGAAGGGAAAATCCAGTTACTTATGGCTCTGCTAAGCAGCGCTAATTACAGCCTGTGCTGGTGGGGTGTGCACATGTGAGTCATGTATGGATCACCCCTTTTCCTTTGGAAGGAGCACAGGAGGAATTTTAACTGCAGGGATGAACAGAAAGGACCCAGAGTTAATGGTTCACCGAGGAATAAATAGTTCCTCTTCTTGACACTCGCCCGCCCAGCGCCAGACCTCAGCTGGGCTAAACCAGTAAATCATTAACTTTAATAGGGATTTGCCAGTTTACACCTCGGCAGGATCTGGCTCCCATATTTCAACAACAATTCTGCTCAGACAGAGCCAGCACATCAGGCACGGGGGCCTGGCCACGGGGCAGCCACGGCCACACAGCTGCTGCCCCACTTGGGACACTGCAAACACACGGCTCAGGCAGCCCAAATGCAACTTTCCAATCATATATCAGCCCCTCGGAGAAGCAGACTGTTGTGCCCACAGAGCTACTGTATTTTTGTAATGAATCAGACAGGAATAGTGCTTAAACTGCTTACCACTGCTTTAATTTACAGCCTGTGGTAATATAGTGACAGTAATGTTGTCATCGTTTGCTCTCTTCCTCTGTGGCATCAAGCCCAGGCTTCCACGTTCTCATTTTTGGGATGGTTTCAAGCTCAGTCTTACCCCCACCCACTCAACCCCCCCTCCCTCCCTGATGAAATGAGATGTTCTTTAAAATTAAATAAATAAAGGAGGCCTCGCTTGATAGCTCCAGGATCTGCTGGGTTTTCTCTTCTGTCTTTAATGTGCTTTTCACCCAGGGAACAGAACGAAAATGCATTTTCTCTGGTAGGAACTGGCATGTTCGAGGTGGTGTCAGAATTCAGGAACATGACAAGCAAAATACAGCTGGACTGGAGGCCTCCACCACACATGGAGGAGGAAATATTGCATTCCCATGCTGTTTTCATGCATGCGAGCGAGCAGCCACATTACAAACCCTGAAAAACATTGTGAGAACACTTGACATTTCCCAGATGGGCGGCTTGGTTGAGACTCCCCCATCTGCCTCCACTTTCTCCCTGGGAGTTTAACCCCTTGGAGCTCCTGCAGGGAAGCTCCAGGTCCTTGTCCTTGCCCCTGGAAGCCCCATGGGGTGGCGGTGGAGGGCAGGTGACACCCAAGTCTTGGTGGGAAATGTGGTCAAGGATGTGCTGGTGGTTCTCAGTCCTTGTTTTATGGAGAGCCAAGTTCTGCACAAACCTCACTCAGGGCTGGGTTTGGGACCAAAATCAGCAGCTGCTCCTCAGCTGCATCGTTTTTACTCCTGACAACATCGTGGCCTTGCTGGTTTTAAACTCTTCTTTGAGACCTCTCAAGCTTAAACTCAATGTTTATTCCAATAATTCCATGAAAATCTCTGAACTCATATTACCTGCAGAACAGAGTGGTTGGGGAACAAACCCAGCCGGATTTTTTTGGGGCATTTCAGGTGCAAACCTGGTTGGGGTATGACCAGTGTGGAACACCGTGCTGGAGGTTTCATCCTTGGGAGAGCTCTTACAGCCCTGAAAGGCATTATTCAAAATTACCTACTTGCTGATTACTCCTTGATTTTGTCATAATCCTTCCTTAATTACCACATGTTGTAGGCCTGCTGGCAGTTTTTTAAAGTTGGATAATTTTTTAAGGCAGACAGTTCTAAGGCAGACAATATTAAGGCAGACAATATTTTAACACTGGCAATTTTTTAAGACTGACAAATTTTTAAGACTGAGGGTTTTTTAAGACTGACAAACTTTTAAGACTGACAGTTCTTTAAGGCTGGCAGTATCTTCAAGCTGACAGTTTTTTTAAGATAGACACAATTTTGTTCACTATTAACTGTCTGAGAAAACAGCCTTTATTTCTCAGTGCCAGGCTGGTTTTTATTCAGCAGGTCACTGAACCCAAGAGCACAAAAGCAAGTCCCTTTAAAACCAGAGCCAAACGCTTTCTCAGGAGTCTCCCACTGTTCAACAACTGAACAATGTCTGGCCCAGAGGCTCAGATGCCAAGGTCTACCCTGATATAAAGCTAATCTACCATCCAAAAACCCACTGGATGCAAATCAGAGCTTTAACTATGCCCACCCTCTTTTTCTTCCTTTCTTGCTTCCCTCTTGATCTCTTTCTCTTTCTCTCCCCGCAACTCCTTTATCAAAAATAACTTGGGGAAGGAAAAATAAACACTGGAAGACACTCAGCCATGTGTGCAAGCCAGGCCTGTTCCCCTGCCCTGCTCCTGCAGCCTGAAAGGAGCTGGAGCTCCACTTTTGGAGGCAGCCTGTGAAACCTCAGCCAGTTCTGCTCACAGCTGGCCCTGCCTGGCCGCTCCCAGACAAAAGACTTCCGTCTTTATCTGGCGCTTATTGAGACATCTCATTCAGCTGGAGATAAAAGGGAAGGAGATGTGCTTTGAAATCGAACCATTAGGGCGGCACAGACATCAGCATGCAAATGCCACACGCAAATGGCTTCAAGATGAAGCTCAGGAGAGGATCAGCCCCCGGTGCCAACAGGGTTTGCCTGCACAGGGTCCCAGCAAAGCCCTTGGGGGAGTTTGGGGCTGTGTTTGTTAAGGGAAGGAGGTGGGAGCTGGATGTGGAAGCGATCCTGGAAAGAAATGACAATGGGCTGGATTGTTCCTGAGGAGTCCCTTGGGTTATTCACCAAAATAACCCCACCAAGCCATGGAGAATTCCGTTTTCCAATTTCCTCCTGATCTCCCACCTTGGAAATTCTCACAGGGCTTCATGAGCCACTCCTTGTGTTCGTCACTCGTCACTGAATCGCAGAACCACAGGATTTTTAGGGTTGGAAGGGACCTGTGGAGACGACCCAGCCTGAGTGTCCTGGGCAGTGCTGGACATGCCCACCCTGGTTTGCTGTAGGGAGGGATTGTGTCACACCCGAGGCTCTGAGATTGCTCCTGGAAGTGTTTGGTACCCCCAGCAAAAAGCAAATTTCTTTTTCTCACTCTCTTTAACAGGGCAGTATTGCCAAACCCTCGGAGATCTCTGGTGTGACCAGCTTTACTGGATTTTTATTATTTACTCGATTTTAAAGGCTGAGTGATGTCTCCCAGCAGAGGAGGATCGGGATTCAGCTGAAATGACAGCAAAAGAGAGGCTTTGCTGAGGATGCTGGAGGCAGTGAGGCTCTGAGCTTGGCCAGGTCCTCCCAGGGTCACCTGGAGGGTCCCTGGTGACATCCCTGAGCTTTGGGATCTGCAATTACCTGCAGAGACTAAGCCAGGCTTAGCAAAGACCTTGGGGCCGCCCAGAAACCCCTGTCTGTGGGCAGAGCTGCCGAATACCCCTCGAGAGGCATTTTATTCTGATTTTATTCACCGCTGAACGTCCCTCAGGCCGGACACACCTCGCTGGGCTTTTCAGGGAAGAATGGAGCGTTTGAAATCTGCATCGGGAGGAACCTTCCCCTGCCCGATCGCTTTCCACCCACCGAGAAACGACCACTTAATAACGTGCAAATCTCTGGTTAAAGAATTACCGAGATTAGCCTGAAGCCTGACACTCATCCCGCAGGCGGGAGCTCACCGAGATGCTGTTGACAAAGGGAAACTTTGTTAAAGCGTGTTTAGTTCAGCTCTGCTATTGCAAGGATCCCTAAGCTGCTTTGTTTTATGAGATTTAGGGCAGAGGATTTTCTTCAAGCAAAGGGCAAAGGATTTTCTTAAAAAAGCATATTCCCCCTAGAAGGGTGCAGAGTCTCGTGGGATCTGGGGATTAGGTGTTCATTTCCTATACAAAAGCTCCATAATTGTCTAAAGGATGCCTGGATCTGAACCAGCTCCAAGTGAAACATCAAGTGCAGTGCCTGAAAAAGAGGGAAAAAAGAATAATTTCACTTCATGTTACCTGCACTGAGTTCTGTACATGGATCTGAATCAGCTCCATGTGAAACATCAAGTGCAGTATCTGAAAAAGAGGGAAAAAAGGATAATTTTACTTTGTGTTATGGATCTGAACCAGCTGCATGTGAAGCATCAAGTGCAGTGCCTGAAAAAGAGGGAAAAAAGAATAATTTCAATTCATGTTACCTGCACTAGGAGTTCTGTACATGGATCTGAACCATCAAGTGAAACATCAAGTACAGTGTCTGAAAAAGAGGGAAAAGAGAATAATTTCACTTCATGTTACCTGCACTGACAGTTCTGTACCTGTGAGCAATGAAAGGTTTCTCTCCATGGATGTTGTTTGTAAAAGCCAAAAGATTTGTGGGATCTGAGGGAAACCAGAGCAGTGGGGAGAGAAAACTGAGCAGAAAACCTCTGATTTGGTGAATTTGAGCCTGCAAGAAGGTTCTTCTGGGAAGTTCCTGCTGGACACACATCCTATCCCAGAGCTCTCCTGGTTGTTTGTGATTCCCAGGATTAATTCCACATCCCAGAGGGATTCTGGCTGGGAACCCATCAGAAGGAGCTGCTGGTGAGGATGGATGTTTCTGGAGCAGGAACTCTCAGAAGGCACCATGAGAAGTTTCAGTTTCATGCTGAACCAACAAAAAACGCAATGAAAATGTCAAATATTCTGTGCCATTTCTGTTTGGATGTGGAAGAGGTTTTACAGCGACTTCTGTGAGCCAGAGAGGAGTTTGGTAAGAGGATCCATGTTCACCCCTGAAAGAATTTCCTACCAAGGTTGCTGACAGAGAAACCAAGAAAGAAAGAAGGAGAAATAAGAGAAACCTGCAAGTGCCTGTTCTAATGAGCACTTTGTCTTTCTTGACCAATAAATGTAAAATTCTGAGTTTGGTAAGAATGTATAAAAAGCATACATGCTAGAATAAAAACAGTTTGAAGCCTTCTGAAAATGGAATGTGTTGTCTCAACTATGACAGTTGGTGCCACCCAAGACTGTTCATCCCTCAACACAAAATCAGCTTTTTCTCCAGTGATATTTGACGTATCCCTTGATATTTGATAGGTTTCCCTCCCAGGAGCATCCCTGATTTAGGTACAGCTGATGTTTTATACAATCACATCTCCCATATCTCTTATCTTCTCCATTTATGGCTTGGAAGAATTTATTTTATTTTATTTTATTTTATTTTATTTTATTTTATTTTATTTTATTTATTGAAGAGCCTTCAAAGGCCACACCCTGGCAGTACCTGGATGGCTCCAAGATGGAAGCAAAAGAGGGCTTGGTCAGGAGATCTCACATTTTTCTAAGTTTTAGTCCATTTGCATACAGGAGCCAACTGTCCAACTTTCTCTTTTATTGACTGAAACATTCCATGGGGATCCCAACCCTGCAGACACTTCCCCAAAATCCTCTCCCTCTGATCTGATTTTCTTTTACTTCTCCTCCAGGTGAGCCACCTTGCTGCTCCTAAATATTTCTTTTATTCCAGAGTGAAAATATTTCGGGTTGAACAATTCAGGTGCCCAAAATTCTGACAATTTCACTGAAAAAAAACCCCTTCATCCTTCAGGTGCTGATTAAAATCAACCGATTTCAGAAAATCTTTCTTCTCAGCAGTTTGTACACAGTAAAATATTTGCACTTTGTTCATCTTGCTTATATCAGCTCTTACAGCGATTAGTGCTGTTAAAATGGAATTTAATGATAATAATTATTGTTATTATAGCTGTGATAACATTTTATTTAAATTATAGTTTTATTGTATTCATTATTCATTATTAAAATGTGTAATTTTTCCTCCTCTTAACCTTCTAGGTATTTTCCCAGTTTTGTCTGGGATCCCCTCTGGACCCCCTGGACTCTTTGCAGCAGCTCTTATCTGCAGGGAGATGTCAGCTCTTTCTCAGCTGTGTGTGCACAGGGAGAAATGTGCAATTCTTCCCTGTCCCTTTGCCATCCACATGAATTTCACCACTAAAACCAATAAATATCCCCAGTTTAAACATTGCAACAGTTGTACTTTCACACCCACACAGCGAGAACAACCCGCAGCTCCACACGTACCCCTGACCAGGAAAGTTTAGACTTTGAAAATACCTTTTTTTCTCGAATTTTTTTTTTTTAACCTCTCTCTCTTTTTTTCCCCTCCTAAACCCTTCACGGGGATTGCCTCTTTGTAAAGTGTATAGTCTGAGCTTGGTTTTGGGTGGCTACTCCCTCTATCCCAGGGATTCTCGTGACCATATGGAGCATCCTTGCTTGACTGCACTTCACACAAACGCTGCCCAGCAGGGTGTAGGCTGGGATATGGGGTGTTTGTTGCTGCTGCTTGGTTTTCTACAAGGATTGCTCTGCACACGAGTTTTTTAGAGTATTCTGTGGTTTTTATCATCTTACCCCACACCAAGTCATGTTGTGCTATAAGGTGAGGCTGGATGACTCCACAAAGAATATTTAATTCTCAGGTTATGTGCTCCAGAAGAGCAAAATTTTTTTCAAAAAGGGTTGTTTTTAGACATTTCTCTGCAACATGCATAGTTCTCTCCTGACTTGCAGCACCTCAGATATTTCCTTGTTCAACAACAGTGATTTTTATAAAATTAAGGCTTTACAATTTTTTAAATTTACAAAATTATTGTGTCTGGTTTTCCTCTTCATGCTGGTGTTACCAAACTTCTCTGAGCTAAAATTGCTGTCAGTGAAACCTGAATTGGAGCCAGTCATGATGTTCTGAGCTGGAGTTTTTAAATAAAAATAAGGCTGTGGGTTTTGAAATAAAATAAAACAGGCTTCTGTTGCCTTCTCTGTTATTGATATTGCAGGGGTTTGGTGCAGGTGATCAAGAGGATAATAAAAAGTTGGCTTTACAAACCATCTTTGAAATACCCAGTGCACTGAGGCACTTTGGAAAACGAACCTTGAGCGCAATCCTGCTCCAGCCCTGGGAAACAAAGGGGCTGGCTCCCAGCAATTCTGCCTTTAATTACCCTGAACCCTCTGATTAAGGCCAGGAGCTCTCCCCTTAATCCTGACTTGCTCCTGCTGACCCTGCTGGGGTTTGAGACTCCATCCCCGTTCTCCCAGGAATCCCGGGCAGCTCCTTCCCGGGGCCACCTCGGTGTCCCTGGGAGCATCCTCCAGGCAGCCCTGCCTTAATTGAGTTGCTGACATTCCCCACTCTGTCCCTGTCTGCTGCCTTGCCACAGAACAAAGGAACAGCCCCTTCCCATTAAGGGCGGTAATAACTTAATTAAAACCAAGTTGGCCGCGCCGCGGGATCCAGTTTGTCATCAAGAGGCCTTCCCTGCCTTCCCCCTCTGGTTTTTGATAATCTATGCCAGATATTTAATCACTGGATACCCCGGTATAAAGCTCCCAGCCTCCATAACCAGCAGAAAGCTTGTCAAAATAAATTTTAACTTCTGACCGTGGTGGAAGCCCAACTAGGAGGTATTAAGAGAATCAGAGCTGTCAATCAGGGCTTGGGCTCACCGTTTATATTATTAATTCCAACTCTGGTGGCATGGGCTTGGGATAACAACCATCCTAAGCTGCGTTGGTCCAAAAAACACAAACCAAGAGTGGAATATATTTCGTGCCGAGGTGACGTTACTGAGTGTCCAGAGGAACTTTTTTTGTCTTTGAAAGGTGATGTTTTATTAGATTATTCTCATTGCCAAAAGACACAGCTACTGTCTGGCTTCGTTTGCTGAGGGGTTTTTTTCTTAATGTAAAGATTTATTCTTCACACCAAGGCAGCTTAATAAGAAAAAAAGCAAAGAAATTGCTGTTTGTTTGTTTGTTTCTGGGAATTTAATTAATGCAACATGTTCGGATGGAGACTGAACATTCTGTGGTGGGTTATGAAGTGAAAGTGGCCTCACAAATTGAAATCCAGCTTGGAGCCCATGAGTTGGAGGTATTGTTACAATGCAAACCAGCGGGAAGGATTCCAGGGAGAAAGGGGAGAAGTGTGTTAATTGAGAACAATAACACGCCCAGGACCTCCAGGAGCTGGTGGCCTTAATAAAAGGAGACAATGCCATGTTGTTGCATCACCCAAATTTCAAATTCAATTTCAGTTGGAGTGATGCAGAGCTTTGTGCTTTTTCTCTGCTTTTGCTCTGTTCATTTCTGAGGCCATCTGAATGAAAAAGGTGTCATGGGCTCTGTTGAGCTGGGCTTGAATTGGGATTCTCTCTCCCATATTAAACCCTTGATGGTGGAATCAGTTTCAAGGACACTAAACACACAAAAGGTGAGATTTGAGGGGATGTTTGCAATGGCACAGGTTCCATTCCACCTTGTCACAGCTCTTGCCCACTGTGGTTCTGCTGTGACTCAAACTGGGGTGGTAAGAAAAGACTGTTGGCATTGAGTTGGTCCTGAAGGGTGCAGGACTTTGGAATTCATTTAATCCTTTGGTTTTCTTCATCACTGTGAACAAAACCAGGCTGAAGTTGCCTGGAGAGGATCCAGAATTCCCATTTTCCAGAGTGTCCTCCCTGGTCACCTCGAGGGTGAAGCCCTGAAGTTGTGGCAGACACACAAACCTCGTACAGTCAGGCAGAGCTGGGGGTGAAATCCATTTTTTCCTTCCCATGTGGGAGGTTTTGCCTCTTTTCCTCAATAAAAGAAGGAATGAGGAGCAAGAAGCTCCATGAGAAAATTCCTTAGTCCTTTACACACCAGCTCCAGGACATGTGACAGATCTGGGTGTCCTCAGCTCAGGGACATTTTGTGGCAGCAATTTCTTGCATGGCCAGAACTCTCTGGGAGGATTTATTATATTATTCTCTGTATTTATCTGTGGGAATCCCTTCCCCACTGATTTTCCACCATTTTTTTTGTTCACCCAGTCTTCCCACTTGGGTTCTTTTTGCTGGATAAAAATGCTTCCACTTAAGAAAGGTAGGAGGGTAAAATACACTACTAAAGATCCTGAAAATACTAATTAAAAGTTACAGATAAAACCCTAATAATTGTCCAGGATATTATGAATCTGGTCAGTGTCCAGCCAGCACCTTTAACCTCCTGTGAGAATGGAAATTTATCCCAACAATGAATCTGCCATAATTCTTTATAAATTTGGTGCGAATAAGACCAAAATATAAATCCTGTCATCATTACCTCCTCTTATTTAAACAAATAAATGTAGAGTAGAAAACAAATACAAGCTTTAGGATATTGTATTCCAGATGCCTAAATATTGTGGATATTTTAGGGATGAGTGAAAATGGAGGATCTTTCCCTTCCTCCCTTTAGTCTGGGCAACACAAATTCATCATTTATGAACTCACACAACCTTTCCTGAGCCGTGCTTGCATTTCAAAGCCATTGTGAGGCACAAACTGCAATATCTATTCTGGTTTTCCCCCCTCTCCCTGTCCAGCTCCACAGAATCCAGGGATGTGGTGTGTGCCCGCAGTGCTGGGATGTATTTGTGCATATCAAAAGCAGCAACTCTCTCAAATCATTCATTGAAAGTTCCACTTGGCTTCAAGTCTTCCTGAAAAAAATGTTTATTTTGTCTTCTCGACTTACTTTTCCTCGTGTCTGAGTATTGTGCCTCCAGGAAGAAAAGCTTAAATTGCTGAAGTAGGGCTTTTTTTCAAAGCCTGCCAAGAATAAAGTGGCTTAATAAGCAAGCACACAGATTTCACTTTCTTACAGGGAAAAAAAAAAGAAATAAAGGAAAAAAATAAGGGGAAAAAAAGAGTAAGTCATTTGGAAGAAGGCTGGAAACTTTAGGAGCAGTGGATATTTTCTAAAAGTGGAAAGATAAGAGCATTTTGGGGAAGGAATATGGGGCTAACTCACCATGAAACTTGGAAAGGACGAGGGCTCTGCCAAGGGAATCGGATCCATGAGCACAGGGGGTGGGAATTCTGTCATAGCAAGGCCACACCTGTGGGTTCAGGGAGGATCTGTCCCTGTGGGAGGTGTTGGGGACACAGCAGGGACAGCCCATGACTGTCACCGAACACCTGGAGATGCCTTGAGGAGCTGGGACAGAAGCTAGATAGAGTTAAAAGAAATAAAGTGGATATTTATTGAAGAGCCTTCAAAGGCCACACCCTGGCAGATGGCTCCAAGATGGAAGAAAAAGAGGGCTTGGTCAGGAGATCTCACATTTTTCATTTTTTTAAAATCCATTTGCATACAGAAGCCAACTGCCCAATTAATAGCTTCAAATGATGAAGTTTCATCCTCCTTGCTTGCTTGCCCACCCTCCTCTTTCCACATTTTTTATTCTTTGGGCCTGAAGTTTGAAGAGATTGTCCTTGAGTCTCCAGCTGGAATTCAGCTAGAATTTGTCTTCCCCACCCTGTGAAAAGATCTCAGTAACACTCACACCAAAACAGAACAGAAAAACTTAAAACCCAAGGGTGGGAACACCAGAGCTGAAGCTGCTGTCCCGTCCTGCACCCCACATTCCTTTGGGGTTTGGATGTACCCAGTGCCAGCCTGACCCCACACAGAGCCTGCGGTGTCCCTGTCAGTGTCCCTGTCCCAGCCTCAGCTGAAGCCACTCCCTGGCCACCCACCCAGAGGACACTTCCATCCCTGAGGCACCCGAGGGAGGCTCCAGCCACCAATTGTTTTGTTTGTTTTGTTTGAGCAATATTTGTAGGAAAAACACCCCGGGAGGAGCCGTGACTCATCCTGGGAGCTGCAGAACATCCCTGACTCCTGTTCTTTCCACCAGCAGGCGCTGGGATGCTGTGAGGAAAATTCAGCAGAGCCCATTCCTGCTGCTATTCATCAGGGAAAAGCCAATCCAGGCTGAAAAATCCAAGATTTAAGTCTCCTGGAAGTAGGTTCAGGAGATGCCCCAGCACTGCCACATTCTTGGGCTCTCTGACAAAGCTTTGAGTAACTCACAGTGAAGGACAACTCAGATGTTTTTGCACCATTTTCACAAGGGGAAAAGAAGAGAAAACAAAGAGAAATGGAGAAAACAAGGTTCTAGATCAAAAAATGACCAACTGCAAGGTTGAGGCCCTGTTCCACTCAGGCCTGGGCAGAAGCTGTGGTGTCCTCACCCAGGCCATGGGTGCAGTGGTGACTCCTGGGCCTGATGCCACCTCCCTGATTCCTGTTCCTTCCACCAGCAAGGGCTGGGATGCTGTGAGGAAAACTCAGCAGAGCTCATTCCTCATGCTGTTCATCAGGGAAAAGCCAATCCAGGCTGAAAAATCCAAGATTTAAGTCTCCTGGAAGTAGGTGGTGGCCAGGAGACACTCCAGCACTGCCACATTCTTGGGCTCTCTGACAAAGCTTTGAGCAACTTTCACACTGAGTGAAAGGTAACTCAGATGTTTTTGTTCCATTTTCACAAGTGGAACAAAAGAGAAAACAAAGAGAAGTGGAGGAAACAAGGTTCTAGATCAAAAATGACCAGCTGGAAGGTTGAGGCCCTGTCTCACTCAGGCCTATGTGAAGCTGTGGTGTCCTCACCCAGGCCATGGGTGCAGTGGTAACTCCTGGGCCTGATGCCACCTCTGAGTCACCCAGCATCGCTGCTCCACACCTGATCCTTCATTTATTTTTGGAGGTTTCCAGCCTGAGTACAAATAAACAAACCCAGCCTGGCCCAGGCCACAGGCTGAGGTGGGGCAGCTGCAGGGCTCTGAGAGATAATGCAGGGATGGGGCAGGGAAATGAAAACACCAGGCAGATATTTCAGATTAATTAAGTCCATATTATTTTTGATGAGTTAATTAAGAGTGTTTAAATTCAGAATAGCTTGGTTTTGCTGGCCAGGGATGGAAGGAATGACTTTTTTTGCCTGACAATGTGACTGCAGTGCTCATCCAACCTGCTGGAACTGAGATGATCAGAGCAGGATTCTGGGCACCATCAGGAATGCAGCTCCTGAATATTGTCAGAACATCCACAAACCATCAGCTCAACAACTGTTTGATCCCTAAAATCCAACCAAATATCCACATCTCTAGCAGGAATTGCCCAGGATTTTTTAAATAACCCAGCTGAGTGTCAGGGTGGAAGGGGTGGCTCTTCTCCTTAGGGCTGTGTTGCCAAATCCCCCAAATTCCACACTGCTGCTCCCACAGAACTGAGAATTCCCAGCTCTTCTTTTGCTCCTTTCAGGGCTTTAATCCTTCTCCACATGGATCCTGTGCCCATCAAGTTAAAAATATTTTATACTTTTGGGTGAGCTCTGGAAGACCCATGAGGTAGAATCTCTCCAGTGGATGGGACCCAAGCAAATACTGGAATGTGGAGAGTCACCCTCATAAATCCTAATTTATTTGGATTCTGCCATCACAGTTTTATTCAGGGTCTGCTGAAATTCACTGTATTGTGTAAAGATTTCCAAATCTCTGAGCAGAGGGAGGCACTCAGGGCTGCCATGTCCTGATTAAACTTTATTTTAGATTCATCCACTGCAGAGATTTTTCAAACCTCTCATTCCACACCAGCAAAGTCACCTGTTTTCCAAGGGACACTCACTGGAAAATGTGGGCAGTCGGATTTCTCTGCGGTTCAGCCACTCCTATATTTGAAACACTGCTCTGAAAAAAAAAAACCTCGAGGCTTCTTAGACCTGGAAAGTTCAATTTGTCATCATCTCACCCCTTTTTGGAGAGTTCTCATTTCCTCAGAGTCTCTTATTTTATGTAAAATCAATTTTTTCCCGTTTTTATCACACGATGATTTCACTCTTCTGCCAGTCCTTGATTAAAAATTGCCTGAGCTGATTCATCCACAGAGTTAAATCTCAGCCTAGGATGGGGCAAAGCATCTGGTTGATATTTCAGCAATGTCTTGTGGTTAATAAGTTCTGCTTGAGCCACAGAATTCCTGCCCTGGCAGCTTTCAGGACTTTTCATGTGGAAATTTCCTCATTGCTTTGCAAAGTCGGTGCCTGTGGGGTTTTTATTCGGGTACAAAGTTTAGGGTTTGAGGACTCCACAGGACAAGTGTTGAAAAAAGTAAAATAAAATAGAATCAAATGAAATTAGATTAAGTTAAATTGAATTAATGATCATGTAGATTCTCCTCTGTAAAATTAGCTGCCACTGTGACCCACCAAACACAGCCCTTGGTTAACACCTCTTCTTATATCATGAAAAATAAATATCTGGAGCTAAATTTGTCTGTCCAAGACATGATTTCAGACAGTTTTCTGCTAGTGACCATGTCACTAAATGATGAATACAATGCACTCCATGGTCAGGGGCTGGAAAACGATTTCAGCTCATTAAAAAAAATAATAAAGAAAAAAATAAAAATATGTACTATGAAAAAAAAAAAGGATTCCTGGAATGCCAAGAGCCAGCAGAAATCCAAGGAAAAACCCCAACCTACGTCAGGCCCAATATTTATCAAGAACCTGACACCAATGTGGTCGTTTCTGTGCTTGTTTACTGTTGAAATGAAGTTTATTCCAATTTGTAATCTCCAAATTTTCCTTTGGGCTCCTGGGCTGGAAAGGGCACCTGGGGTTCGGATGGAGTGGGATGGAGGAGGAGGAGGAGGAGATGAAAGGAAAGGGAGGAGGTGAGGAATCAAACCTGCCTTGCCAAAAATGTTCACACAGAAACCAAATTCCTGTGCTGGTCGTGTCTCCATTTCCCAGAGGTGTGAAAACCCAGGGCTTAAAATGAGAACCAAATGAAATTGAGGAGATTTGGGGGCTTCTTTGCCCCTCATGAAAACTTTTCAGGGAATCAGGGATTACAAAATTGGGTAGAAAGAGGAAATAATGGGAATTATCCAGGGGTTTGGAAATGATTCCTGAACTTTCTGGAAAGGGGCTGATGGGCATTTCAGAGCTCAGCTCAAACCAGCACAAAATACAGAGACAATCACTGCAAATTCACATTTACATTTACATTTACATATTTAAATTTAAATTTGTATTTACATTCAAGATCTGCCACGACCTTTAAAGAGATCTTTAAAAAAGAGCTTTGAGGGATCATTCAGAGATGCCCTTGGTGAGGAACATAGAACATTTATGGCTAAAATTAACACTTTATTTTTAGCAAATCCCTTTCAAAGTTTGTCCTATTTGTCTGCAAGTTGTCTTAAAGCAGCTGCAGGAACAGAGAACATTAATACAAGTGGAAAAGGAGAGGGTTTTTGCAATTTATAAATCCCTTATTTAATATATATAATATATATTATAGATATATATTACATTTATTATATATTATTTATTATAATTATTATTATGTATTTTTAGATTTATAATTATTATAAATAAACAATGGGGAATCATTCTTATTTTTTAAAATAATCACACAGCCTGAGCTTCCATTGGTAAAAAAAGTTATTTCTGTTGAAATAAGTGGAATATAAAGTACAATCTCTGTTTGCCTGAGATACCCATGAAATGTGGAGAGGGACAGTAAAAGGATACATAAAAATGAAGTTTTCTTGCTGGAGTTGCCCTTGGAAAATGATTATCTGCTCCCTCACATCAAATAATTTCAAAATAATTCCATTTTACCTGTGTGCTGAGGCAACTCCCTGAAGGAGCTACAGAGAAAGGATGATACAGAAATTACTGAACATGCCCAAACCCCTCTAATGAGACTTAATTCTGTCTGTTTGAAACTTTGATTAATTGTATTTTTGCTTCTAATGGCTCCCAGCTTGAATGAGTGTCCGAAGCAAGGCTGAAATGATGAATTGTTTGCAGTCTACCACCACCAGGGCAAATTTATGGCTGCCCACATTACT
Organism: Sphenopsis melanotis; assembly: GCA_035221435.1. Taxonomy (NCBI): domain Eukaryota; kingdom Metazoa; phylum Chordata; class Aves; order Passeriformes; family Thraupidae; genus Sphenopsis; species Sphenopsis melanotis. The sequence goes on along the minus strand of JAWMRF010000059.1, from coordinate 1,824,539 downwards.
TGGCAGAGGGAGAGGATTTCAGAAGGATTAAAAAAGTTGGGAGGAGGCCGTGGATGGAGGAAAGGCTCCGCTGGGAACAAGGAGTTGAGACATCAAGGTCCTCATTGTCCCAAACTCAGACAGAAACCCTCCAAGCTCTGCCCTTATCTCATTTTCACGAGCACAGAGTTCTTCCTTTTCATCTCTTGTGTTGGTTTTTTTTCCCCTGAATAAATTTGCTTTCCTATCTCTCAAAAAGAGATTGGATCCCAAATACAAAACATCGCCGCGTGAGCAAAGAAAAACCAGATTTTTTTTGGAGCTTAAATGGGACACAAATGGCTTCTGTCCAAGCTGCAAATCTCTCAGCACGAGGTGCAGCTCTCCTGACAGCCAGCCTGCAGTGCAACTCCCATCTCCCTCGGGATTTATGGCACAATTTGGTGCTTTAGGTTGAGAGAACGCGAAAATCAAGCTCGGTGGCAAGTGAAGTGTGGGCTCCTCATCCCAAAAGTGGAGGAGGAAATGTCAGGGAGGAGGCAGAAGTGTGGGACACGTGGAAATAAACCCCATTTTTCACTGCTCTCAACTAAACCAGGAGCACTGATAGCCACTCTATCACCTTAACGAGGGATATTTAATTTATTAATCACCCTGCCTTGTCCAGGAACCTGAAATGGAGATAATGAGGAAAAGCCTGCAATTAACAGAAAAAGACTATAATCAAGCCTTTGTGGCCATTTATTTGGGCAGGAACGAGGACTCCACTCCATCATTACTCCCCACACCTTGTTCACTTTTTGGGAACATTGGCATGAGTGAGAGGAACATGTTGTGAAACTAAGCAAATACTTACCCAGGAATATTCCCTGCCCGTGTGTATTTACAGAAATATCCATTTGAGAAGGGTTTAATGGCTGCTTTGACAGGCTGTGTGCTGAAACGAGCTGCAATAATACCCTGCAACTTGGGAACTGCCTGCCCGGGGTAAATTTGGATCTCATTTATTTGCTTCAAGTGAAGCTGGGAGAGCCACGCCAGCTCTGGGGGTGAAGGTGCAGGGGATTTGTGCTTCCAGGGAAATTTGTGCTGCCAGAACCTCTCCATGCTCAGGCTGGTTACCCATCCTGTGTGCCCCCAGTGCATGCAGTGCACACACGCAGCACGCAGGGCGAATGTGTGTGAAATGTTTCAATTACCTCTAAAATAATGTTTAACATGTTCCAGACATACTGCATTAAGCAAATACCCCAGCAGTATTTGAAGCGTATTCTGTTTTTCATTTTAATAGATTGTAAATGTATTAAACACATGTTAAGAATATATTTCATATACTGCATTTGTAAAATATTATCAAATTTATATAGGCGGAAACCACAGAGCCACCACAGGATCGGCTCCAGAGCGGGCCCATTTGGGAAGTTAACCTTTTAGCACCACTGCATCAGCACAGAATAGAAGATTTTATATGATTTCACTCAATTTTTATTCCATTTTAAGCCCTTAACCCCTTTAGATCTAAACTTGGGGCTCTGTACAACATCTATACCCCAACCCTGGAGTTCCCTGTTTTAGTGCTGAGAGAGGAGCTCAATATCAGAGCTGCAAAACTGCCCTGTAGCCATAGGATTAAATATCTGCTCCTCATTTAACACCCCCTCAAATCATTGGATGGCATTAAATGTCCCTATTAAAAGGCAATGTCTGCAGATATTTCAAAGCTGGAAACTGAGATTCCACTCAGTTCCTTCCCCTCTGTCCTGCAAAAGGAGCAAGCTGCAGTTGGGTTTTGGGTTTAGGCCAAGCCAGGGAGGATGGTTTGGGTCTGAAGATGTTTTCTGAGCCCAGACACCCTCAGGTTTCTTTGAAAGCAGAACCCAGAGCTAGGTCTGTTCCTTTGGAAATGAATCCCCTCTCCTGGCTGAGCTCAGCCAAAATCCTGGAAATCAGAGCTTAACACAAAGCAGAGGATGGGGTCTGTGAGAGCTCGGCCTAAAAGTGCAGGATTTAGTCCCAGGTATCAACAACGGTCCTTGAAAGGTGTAGGAATCCAACACATTTCCATTTTTACATATGAATAACTTGAGTTCCTTTTCATTTTCCTCCTTTAACAGGATTGGAACAGCAAAGCCAGTCCAGACCCAGAGTGAGAACTGAGATTTTCAAGTTGGATTGGACAGAAACCCCAAAGTTTTGGGTGTCTGGGGCCCAGAGCAGAGCTGGTCACTGCAATCTGAGTTCTGCCTCTCTGCTGCTCGGTTTGGGAGCACAAACAGCACTGGGGACAGAAAACTGCCACTTCCCAAAGTGCATGAGGTCGGTTTTAGCTGAGACAAACTCTAGAAAGAGTCACTGCTGGGTGATAAAGAGGAGAGTGAGTCCTCATAGAGGAATTTATCATCAGTGCTCAGATAAACCCAGCCCAGGAGCTCCAGCTTTCCAAACATCCCAGAATGCTGGCCTTATAATGACATTTATATTTGATGTGTGGAACCTTTTACTCAACTTTTTTTAGAGCCTCCATTAGTTTATAATAAAATTTAATCATCCGAATTTATTTTCAGCTAGAAAGAAATTCTTAGTGCCAAATGCTTTTCTTAATGAAGTATTAAAACCCAAACAAAACAGATGAATCAGGGAGATTTTTATTTTTTGGGTTTTTTTTTCCTCAGTGTCCATCCCAGCCCAGGAAAGCAACCACTGGCTTCAGGATTCTGTGATTCTCCTCATGCAGAAGTTTTCAGAGATTTTAGAAGGGTTGGTGCAGGAGCTTTCCCCAGGATATGGGGGCCAGAATATCCCAGCCAGACCCTGGAAAATGAATTGCAGAGGGGGTGCACAGGTGGAAATGAAGATTCCTCAGGCCAGGACGAGGCCTTGGATTCTTGCAGGCTGCCACTGTAACCACAGCCTGTATTGACACTGCAGAGCTTATTGCCAGTGACCTGCGGGGATTGGGTTTCCTGAAGCTCAGGAGATCCATTTCAGCTCCGAGGGGGAAAGATCAGACACATTCTGAAGCTCCCCAGAAGAGTTATGACAGATGTGTCACAGTAACTTAACTGCACCCTGAAAAAATATTAACTCTGAAGTGTGTTGGTTTTTACAGGCTTATTTCACACCATTATCCACTTAACTCCCCAATAATGTCCCGGTCCTGGCCAACGAGCACCAGGAGATATTTGCTGTGCTTTGACTTCCCAATTATTTTGTGTGGATGAGCGAGATGAAATAACAGCCAGACATCCTGAAAAAAACCCCTCACTCGAACATTCACCAGCGCTGCAAAAGAATTCCCTTCCCCTCACTTTTAATAATGCAGGATTTACCTTATCACATGGGATGGATTTCTGCTGCAGGAGTTCTCAGATGGGGGAAATAAAGCTGGCAAGGAGTAAATTCCCCACTTTGTCAGGTAAAATGTGAGATTGGGTTGTTGTAAAACATTGGCAGAAGGAAAATCTCAGCGGGCAACGGAGCCAAATGTCAGCCTGGAGCTGCCACCCTGCATTGCCCTGATTTGGGTTGGTCCTTCCCAGCAGCTACTGTGTGACCTGGTGCAGAAACAGCTTCTGGAAGTGATTTTTCCCATCTGAGAGCACTTTCCTCGTTCCTTTTCCAGTAAATGCGCAGAACAGCTCGGAGAAGGAGAGATCCCAGGCTGCCTCCTCAACACGAGAAGCAGCTGCTGCTGCAGCTTCCATGAAACCCTGTGGTGGTGTTCACAGGGGTCCCAGGACGAGGGGAGAGATGAGAATCCATGTTTCAGAAGGCTGATTTATTATTTTATGATATATATTATATTAAAAGAAAATGATATATTAGAACTATACTAAAAGAATAGAAGAAAGGATTTCATCAGCAAAGGAAAGGAAAGGAATGATAATAAAATCTTGTGGCTGCTCACAGCCTCGGCACAGGTGGCTGTCATTGGTCATCGAATAAAAACAATTTCACATGCTGGGTAAAAAATTCTCCAAATCACATTCCAAAGCAGCAAAACGTGGGGAAGCTGAAGCTTCCCAGCTTCTCAGGAGAAAAGATCCTAAGGAAAGGATTTTTCATAAAATATGTCTGTGACAAAACCCCACCAGCACCTTGGGAGGACTGAGAGGATTTTAAAGTCCTGCCTTGTCTTCCTTGCTTGAAAACACTAAATATGTACATAAAATATGGATTTTGGAGACACACAGGTACGAGGGAGTGAAATCCTCAGGAGAGGAGAACAGGCACTTGACTAGAGCCAGATAAGCCATAACAGAACACAATATTTATTTATCTGATCACACACAACTTTATTTTTGAAAGAAAAACACATTTAAGAGCATTTCAGTTCATCTTGCAGGGTTTTTTCCATTGGATTCTTTACTTTCATTATTTCATCACCTTTTTCCATAGGTGATTCTCAAAAATGCTGGTTTTAATCTGACCTTTAATGACTAAAAGCAAAAGCTGAGAGGATTTTTTTCTCAACCCCAAATGGAAATAGATTTGATGGCAAAAGGAACATTGTCTGAGGGGTTTTCCCCCTCTTTTAGATAACTGCCATTGCCATGGGGTTCACAATAACACATAATTTTAGGAGACCTTCACACATGGTTTTGATGGCGTTGCACCAGAAATGAGTTTACCTGAGAGTCTTTCTGTCCAGCTGTGAAAGAGCTGATAAAAAAACAAGGTTTGAGCACCAAACATGCCAAGGTGGGGCTGAATCTGAGTTTCCCAGCTCTGGTAGGAGACACCACATGGGTCCTGCTGAGGGAGACTTGCTGAGGCACCAGTTTGTCCTTTTCTGACGTGATGAGATAAACCCAAATTGGGAATTCGTCCACAGAATTGGGAATTAATCCACAGAATTGGGAATTAATCCACATCTGCCTCCTGCAAATCCTGCTCAGCCCTGTGAATCCAGAGCCAATTCCAGGCAAGAGGCCACTGGGAAGGTGTCCAGTTCTCTGTACCCCATGCCCAGCTCTGGCTGCAGAATAATTTATTTCCTGCAGTTCCTGTTGCCAAGGAAAACATCTCGGCTCCCTGTGGCAGGGGAGCTCTGCAGTGAGGAGCCTCTGTTGCAAATTGTGCACCCCAAGGGCTGCCCCACGTCGTGGGACCTGCAGAAAGCTCCACACCAGGGCACTGTGGCAAAGGACTGGGATTTACTGGTCCTTGTGCCTCCAGAAATCCATTTATGACCAGTGGGGTGAGTTACCTTCCTCCCCACTCCATAAAAACCCGTGATTAATTGATTTTTGGTCCTTTTTTCTTTTTTTTTTTAATTTAAAACTCTAAGCAAAGTAAAATTTGTCTCAAAAAAGCTGAAGAAAGGAGCCTTCAAAACAAAATCTCAAGGTGCTGGTTTGTGTTTCAGAATGGATCTGGGCTGGGGGAGAGTGAAAGGGAGAACATAATTTCCTTGTGTTTTCCTGGAACATATTTTTAAAGGGATATTGGAATAATTTTCCATTGAAAACACCCCCCTAACAAACTCAATTTCTCACTCCTAGACCCCCAGAAATCTTTTACATGGAAGGAGTTGAATGCAATGTTTTACTTTTGTTCATGGAATCAGAGAATTGTAAAATAGCCTGACCTGGGGGAGAGCCACAAGGATCATCCAGGATCCACAAGGATCAGCCCCTGGCCCTGCAGAGACACCCCAAAATCCCACCCTGGCCATCCCTGGGACAGGTATCCAAACCCTCCTGCAGCTCTGTGAGCCTTGGGAATGTCACCATTCCCTGGGGGCCTGGGCAGTGCCCAGCAGCCTCTGGGTGAGGAACCTTTCCCTGATACCCAACAGAGTGGAAAATTGTCCCAGAACCTCGTTTGGGACAAAACCAGAACAACCCAGAGTGCTGTCCTGAGTTCAGTGGGAGTAGGATCTGCTCTTCCAACTCCTCTTTTCATTTCCCTCCCTTTGCTCCAGCATTCCCAGTGGTCTGGAGCGAAGAGCTGGCCTTGATTTTCCTGGGATATCAGTGTGGGGATGAATGTGTGTCCTGCAGGGTGGCTGGGGAGGATCTGGGCTCTGCTCAAGCCATACCTGTGAGAGGAATTTGGGACCATTTTGGTTCATCTTGGGTGCAGCCCTGGCTGGGCTCTTGTGCTGCCCAAGGTGGATCCATTGAGGAGACAATAAATTGTCTTTATTTGCTGGTTCACAGGGAGAGCTGAGGGGTGAGAGCCAAACACGAGAGATTTCTTCCTGAATTGTCACTTCTTTCCCACCTTCCACAGGATTTTAAAGCCAAATAATTTAGAGGAGCCAAAAGTTCCATCCCTCACCTGCCTGTGAGAGTGTCACACAAAGCCAGGCTGATTTTTACATCTTTTACAAGCCCTACCACCCCAAAGTTTCCAGATTTTCTTAACAGAATCCACCAGAAACCTATTGCAAGGTCTCCCAGCTATTATTTTTATCCTCCCAGGGTGCTGTTATCAGCAGGGCCTGATCCAGCAGATATTTTTCTGTCTGAGCACAGTAAACCAGAGCTCCAGCTGCTGCCAGTCAGGATGGATTTGGGCTCAAATCCCAACATCTGGCATGTTCCCTCTCCTCACATGAATGTCCAGCACAGGAGCTGCTCCCATGAAGAAAGTTCCTCATGGCTGGGTGTGCAGGACCTCATTCCTAATGATCTAAGACACCATATTATTAAAAAATAGTGCAAATTATGCTTTCACTTACACGGCTGCCAATGTGATATAACTCCTTTGACAAGCCTTTGTGTTTATTTTGGCTTCCCCCGAGCCCAAGCCCAGTGGAATAACTGGAGTTTTATAGATTTACAGTGGCATAACAGAAAATTGGGGCTCTGGGTGTGGAGAACCCCTGGTTGTCTGAAGTCATAATAATTCCCCAAAAACTGCTGTGCTCCCCCTGTGGGGGCTGCTGGAGGAAAGTTTTATACAGAGGGTTTGAGGGTGGATGTTCTGATTGGGAATGAAAACGTTGTAGAGCAATGAAACAGTCTGGTGCAGACATTACAGTTATAAGATCTTTCAGCCTTTGGCTGCATTCCAGGCATTAAATTCCTCTGTCCCTGTGGAAGGAGAAGCCAGAGGGTCTTTCTTGATACAGTGAATTTGATTTCAGCTTTTTGCTGTGCCTGGAGAGGACTCGAGCTCTGCTGTCCTCCAGCAGTTTGGAGTCACCTTCTCTTTGTCACCCCTCTGATCCATCCTGCTCCTTTTTCTTCCAAGCTTGGGGGCAGGAGGGTGTCCCAGCAGGAATGCTGAAGCTCTGTGGGCTGCAGGTCATGCCACAGGGTGGGGGTATGGATCTGTCCAGCAGGGAAACCCCTCCCTGAGAGGCTCCATGCCCGTGTCCTGTGGGGAACCAGCGTGTCCAGCCCAGGAGCCTCAGAAACCACAGCCCAGGGAGCCACCAAAGAGCTCTTTTAGGAAAAGCTGGGAGGGACTGGCCTTTGAAATGCTGCTCAGCAGTTTCCTACCTGAGGGAATGTGTGGAAGCCTTGGCTCAGCTCCCACAAGGACTCGGCCCTGTTATCAGGGTTTGGTTTCAGTAGACTTGCAAGCAAACAACGTTTAAATTCTCTGCTTTTTTCAGGGGGTTCTGCTCAGCTCCAGCCCCAAGCCGCTCCCCAGTGTGGCATTCACATTCTCTGAAAAATCCCTTCACCCAGGATTCTTCTCCTGGGAAGCTGAGAAGCCTCAGAGAAAAAGAAAACAATTCTTATCTCATTTGCTTCTCTTTTGTTTTGCTGCTTTGGAATGAGTTTGGAGATTGTTTACCCACAGGTGATTGTTCCATTGGATTCTGCTGTGAGTTGTTTTGACTCAATGGCCAACTGGGGCCAAGCTGTGTTGAGGCTCTGGAGAGAATCACAAGTTTTCATTATTATCTTTTTAACCTTCTGTAAGTATCCTTTTGTAGTCTTTAGTATAGTTTAGCATAGCATTCTTTAATATAATATAGATCATAAAATAATAAATTAGCCTTCTGAACATGGAGTCACATTCATCATTCCTTTCTGCCACAGGGATCACTGACAATACAATACCCCAGGAAGGCTGAGGAGGAAAGATTTGTGCATTTTCCTCCTCAACTCCTCTTCCCAGCAACATCTGGGAGTCTCCAGCTCAACCTTCCAGAATCCCATCTGCTTGTGGCAGGATAAGCACAAGGGACACAAACCTGGAATTGCAACTCCCAAGCAGAATTTGGGAGTGAATTCCCTGCTGCACCCCAAACTGCACCTTTGGGGTTGAAATCTTCTGGAATCAGAGTGGAAAGAGAGATTCCTCCTGCTCCAACAGTGCTTTGTCTGGGATTTCCCTGATGCTCAGGGAAAGAAATTGGCTGGAATCAGGGCTGGGAAGAAAGGCAGGGTTTGTGTGGAGGTGTGGGGAGGTGGAAGGAGGTAGAAAGGGGAGCCTACCTACATTTTTAACAGTTTCTTTACGAGCATGATACAGGTATTTTCCTATAATAAACCAGTAATGTTCCCAAGCAGCAAGTGCTGTTCTTGGCATCTCCTTTGATTCCAATTTGCTTTTCTTACAACTGTGGGCAAGAGTCGTGAAAAGGGCCCTGCCTTACAGGTAGGGAAGGGGAGGCACTATTTTTTATACAAATAAATGTCACTCCTAAATTATCTGCTCCTGGAGCCCACCACCTGTTTTTTGGCCCATCTCTCCCACCTCCGAATTGGCAGCTGCCATGAAATACAGCAAGGGGATGTAAATGGGGATTTGTTCCACTGAATCTGCACTCACCTCCTGCCAAGGTGGGAGACAAATGAGTGCTGGGAAAAAATCAAATGATTGAGAAGTTTCCTTCAAAAGGAAGAAACTGAAAAGAAGAGCTTTAATTTTTGAGAAATTAGCATTGATTTCTTAGGAAGTGGTTGAAGATTTCCCATCTTTTTCAGGGCACAAGCTCTCATCTTATTTCATAAATTTTCTTAGAGTGAATGGACCATAATCCATGCAAAATGCCTAGGAGATAGATAGAAGTCAGGGAATAAAAATCTCCTGTATTCTGCTCTTTGCCTCCAGCTGACCTCAGGAATCTCATGTCCTGTTGCTGTGCCTGTAGATTTCTGTAAAAACCAGGATCCTCCTGATCCCTTCCAAAAAACCCTGCAGGAAAACATCTGTAAAGGAAATCCAGCTGTGTCTGCACAGAGCACCACAGCCTGGAGAGATTCCTCGGTGAGCTCTGTGCTCCTTCCGTGCATCTTCAGTTCTGTTATTTGAATATTTTATATTCATTATTTTTATTATTCTTTTATTCCCTCTTGTCAGCCTGACCATTCCTGATGAGGTTTTTAATATTCCTACTGAGGCCAGGATGTGGAGTTCTATTACCAGTTTAGATTTGCAAACTCATCCTTGATTAGAGATTAATTCTGAATTGAGTTAAAAAATTGAGTTAGACCAGGTTTTATTCAATTTCTAAATGGATAGTAATGCTTAAAACTGAATGCAGAGCAAGACAGCTCTTATCAAAATGATGCAGATGTTTTCATATAATAGAAATGACAGTGATGAACAAAACTACTCAGGTAAGGAACAGAAATTACTCAAAAGTCACTCCCAGACTCAGCTCAAGAAGCAAAGGAGGCAGTGTACTTTCATTAAGAGAGTTTCAGGGGGGAAAAATGATTATTCAGTGAAACTTGAGCTTTGAGGATGTTCAGGTAACTGCTGAGGAACAAACTTTTGCAGGTCTCAATAATTCAGAGAATTATATTACCTGGGCAAAAATATTCCTCTTTACCTGTCTGCAAGCCCCTCATTGAAACAAAATCACTGCTCTACTCGGCTCTACCTTTGGACAAGCCATGGAAGGGCTGGTCCTGCCTCAGAAAAACTGTATCAGAGCTGGACAATGCTCCACAGTTCAGCTTTCCTACCACAGGCTCGACACCACTGTATAAACTGAAGTCACACTGTGAAAGCAGGGCTCAAATCTCACATTTCAGAGCACAAGCAAAGGGTGTCTGGCTGCAAGTCCAAGGCTGAGGGACATCCCAGATCCTTCTCCTCAGGAGGAGTTGTGGCCCTCCAGGGACACTTTCTCAGCTGTGCCCTTTTTCTGTAGGAAATCTGTTGGAAAATTCTGTAGGAAATCTACACTGGAACCCCTGACCTGCACATCTCCTTGTTAATCCTGGAGATAACTCTGCCCACACCTGGTTCCTTCAGCCCCAGCACCCAATGATGCCTTGAGAAGGCTGAGCTGGAGCAGAGGCTGGACAGAGTTACAGAATAAAGCAGGGATTTATTCAAAGCATCTCCTCCATGGATCCACCTTGGGCTGCACAAGAGCCCAGCCAGGGCTGCACCCAAGATGAACCAAAATGGTCCCAAAATGCACGAGCGGGCACGGGGTCTCTCCCTGTGATCAGTTCTGCTCCATTTGCATCTTGCAGTTCATTGTCCCATTCCAGCTTTAGC
>JAWMRF010000059.1:1787415-1809694 GCA_035221435.1 Sphenopsis melanotis | reverse complement strand
AAAAGGAAAAGGAAAAGGAAAAGGAAAAGGAAAAGGAAAAGGAAAAGGAAAAGGAAAAGGAAAAGGAAAAGGAAGGAGGAAAGCTGCAAGGCTGTGGATGGGAGCACCCATCCAGGGACGGAGCCACTGCAGGGCTGTTTGGGATGTTTCCTTTCCCAGTTTTTCCCCTTGTCCCAATGATCCATGAGCAATCCTGCTGGGGATAAACCCTCCCAGCTCCACAGAGCTGTCACATCCAAGCCTGAAAAACATGGGACATGCAAAATTGTCTTCCAATATTGATTCCCAAGGAGAGAGAACAGGGTTAAACCTGCCAGGCCAAGCTGAAATGTCTTGGCCACTCTCCCTCCCCTCTTCTTTTAGGTTTGTTTGTTGGGTTCTTGGGAAGAAAGGGCGAGCTGGGCTGAATGCAGATAAATAAATAAATCTGCAGAGATATTTTCACCACGCTGCTGTTGACTTTGAGCCCTGCTGTCTAAAGCAGGACATCAACAGGCTGAGTGTCCTCCCTGCTCCTGCAAAACCACCCAGCTATTCCAGGCCTGTGGGCACCATTTGGGGGCAATGGACTTCCCTTCAGGAACATGGTTTCCTCCCAGCTTTATATATTTATGTATGGACAAGAGTTTTTGTACTTTCAGTGCTGTCAGCTCAGCCCCCAGGAGGTTGTTCCAGCTCAGGAGCCTGAGGCAAATTTAGGAGAGGATTACTGCGACCAGGATCAGGGCATGGCCTGAGGAGCATGGATTTCACAGCATCAAAGAATGGTTTGGGATGGGAGGAACCTTAAATTTCATCTCATTTCACCCCCTGCCATGGGCAAGGACATCTTCCACTATCCCAGGTGGCTCCAAGCTCCATCCAACCTGGCCTGGGACACTCCCAGGGATGGAGCAGCCCCAGGTTCTCTTTGTCCCTGGCTTTGCTCCCTATCTCAGAATGTATCTGTGCCACAGGGAATAAAATCTGGCAAAGGATGGGAAAAACTTTCATGTAATTCTTGAGTCATGCCTTGGAGTCAACATGCCATTAATCAGCAGTGAGTATTAATCATCCCTGTGAATCTGCTCAGTCCCATGGACATTGTCTGTGAGGTTCTGAGGGCAGGGAAAGGCAGCTGAAGAAAATCACCACTCATTGCTGCTGCCACTCCGTCTGTGGCTTCCCTGGGAATGCCAGGATCAGAGCAGGGAACTGTTTTTCTAAACACTCTCTGTTGGATTCACATTAACATCACGTCTGTGTTGTGATCTCACACTGGCTGCAGCTCCTACTCTGGTGCTGAGGGGATTTTGTACCCTGGCCTGCAGATCTTCCACCTCTAACTGGGGTATTTCAGAGGGCAGGGTTAGATGGGATATTGGGAAGGAATTCTCCCCTGTGAGGGTGGGCAGGCCCTGGCACAGGGTGCCCAGAGAAGTTGGGGTTGCCCCTGGATCCCTGGAATGGCCAAGGCCAGGTTGGATGGAGCTTGGGATAGTGGAAGGTGTGGGTGGAACTGGATGACCTTCAGGGTCCCTCCCAACCCAAACCATCCTGTGGCTGTGCTGAGGAACATCCTCCATCACTCCATCACAATCTGGAGGCCAATGGGAGGAAATCAGGAATTTTGCAGTCCATGGAACAATCCATAACTCGCACTTCATCCTCAGCCCCTTTCTCCCATTCTCTCTCCCCGCTATGGCCAAACCCCCACCTCCCCTTCCCTTCCCAACCTCCTCAGAAAGCAAAACCAGGGAAGCAAAGTGAGACAACACTGCTGGCATCTGCCTGGAGCCTCCCATGGCGCTGCAACCGGAGCACGGCCACGGAACATTGGGAGCTTTCTGCAAAGCCCCGGCAGCGGAAATCGCTGCCGCTCTTAATTCGAACCAGAACGAGATGGGCCCGGGGCGCGCACAAAGGCGGCCTTTGCTCGTTCCCAGGGTGCTGACAGGATGGGCCAGAGTCCATCCTGTGCAGCTGATGGGAGCAGCAGCACATCCTTAAATCTCAACACCTGGGCGCTGCTCCGGAGACCTCGGCAGGAACTTGGAGGGGAGGTTGCTGCCAGTGCCACTGGGGAGGTCCCGGGGGGATGCTGCAGCTGGCTGGGTAAAGAGCTGCTAAAAAAGGGGGTTTGGAATGGACTTGGGGATCTCTAGAAAGCTCATTTATCAATGTAAACACAGTTTAGCTGGTTCATAAATCTGTTTTCTTTCCTCCTTTTCATCGGGTGTTGCTGTTGGGGCCGATGGGTTTCGTGGTGTGATCGGCTGCTGCTCATGGGCATCAGTCAGATAAAGATAAAGAAAGGGGATTTTTTTATTATTTCTATTAAATAGTTGGGTCTGTGTGTGCTTAGAATTCTTCTTTTTATTCCATCTCTTCTAGGGATGGGTGCACTGCTATGGAAAAAGCAGAACTGGCCAAACCAAACCTCAGCCCAAACACTGACATCAACCCAAACATTTTTGAAGGTCAGGGTGAGTTTGGATAAGTAACCCATGTACCCAGTGGTAAGTAGAGCTGGTTAGGAAATGGATTTTCCACCTTCTGAAAAATTTGGAGATTGGATCTGTGTTTTTGAGCAGCTGACATTTTGATGCTCTTTTCCCCAAACCAAGACAAATTCATTTAAGTGGCAATTTTAATAGCACCGGATCACCTCATTTGTTATTTGGTTTCTTTTTGGGAAATTGTATGACAGGGAAATAAAAATACCCACAAAATGCAGGCAAAGGAGCGGTTGATTTAGTAAATCCACCTCCTCCAAACTGGCTGATGTGCCTTTACATGATTTTTAAACAATATAAACCATATTTCTTGGTACTTTTGCCACGGTTTGGGGCAGGGATGGACTTGCAGCCCCTCAAACCTGATATTTTACCTAGAATAGACTTGGTTGGGAGATTAGTTTCATTTCCATGATGTGCTTGTTGTGAAAACTAGAGGCATTTGGGCAAAATGTGATTCCACTGGGCAAAATTATGATTATTTTGGGTGTTTTTCTGGGTGTAGTGGTTGTCATCCTAAAGCACAGGGTGTGCTAAGGAAGACTGGCTTGGGACAACAGGGAATTGCAGAAAATTTGGGAAGGAAAATAGGGGGATTTTTAATATGATTGAAATAACACCATAAAATAATGTTCTTCAGCAGGTCTCTCTTCACTCACAAGTTGAATATGGGACCAAAAGAATCTAATTCAGGCCCTTCTCTGTCTTTTTCCAAAGTGTTATTATTTTATTTTTCATGAGCACTTAATTAGAGACTGAAAAAAAAATAAAAAAGGCAAACAACTCAATCCTGAGCAACTCAATACGGAGCTTTGTGTCTAAAGGAAACTCCATGAAATGGGAATCAGGTTAAATAGTTCAATTATTGTCCATTGTTTACACGCTGGAGGAGTGCAACTGTTTGGAATTGTTGAAGTAGTTAGGAAGGTGATCGGAACATTTGCCAGCAAATGACATAAATCCAGAATTAATTATAATGGCTCAAAAGGTTAAAAAGAGAGGGGATCATTGGTCCCATGGTTTATTGTGAACTGTCAGGATAATGGAATTTTAATCAGCCCGTTTATTTTAGGAAGGATTAATTGCATGGCGCGATGCAGAAAATACAGGGAGCAACACTGGAACCGGAGCCGAGCTCGTAATTTTATTAAAGCAGATCAGTTGTAGCATCTTAATTTCCTTGGACATGTTTATGGGGAGCCATTTGTTTGGTCAAGAGTCTTTCCTGGCTGTTCAAGTTGCTGAAAATGAATGTGGTTGCTGAGCCATGGCCTGGGAATCCAACCCCATCCCAGCTGGAAATGGGATTCAGGGAGTGCAGATGGAAAAGTGCAACAGGGAGATCATCAGGACTGAGATAATGGCTTGGGTAAGAATTACCTGTACGTTTTCACGGAAGAAAGGGGCAGAAGGGAGGTTCAGGTTGGACATCAGGAGGAACTTCTTCTTGGAATTCCTTGCCATGGTTTCCCTGCCATGGTAATGGGAAATGGGATAGAAATGGGATTCAGGGGGTGTAGATGATAAAATGCAACAGGGAGCTCCTCAGGACTGGGATTATGGCTTGGATAAAGAATACCTGAAGGCTTTCACTGGAAGAAAGGGGCAAAAGGGAGGTTCAGGTTGGACATCAGGAGGAATTTCTTCATGGAATCCCAGCTGGAAATGGGATTCAGGGGTGCAGATGGAAAAGTGCACCTGGAATCTCCTCAGGACTGAGATAATGGCTTGGGTAAGAATTACCTGTAAGTTTTCACAGGAAGAAAGGGGCAGAAGGGAGGTTCGGGTTGGACATCAGGAGGAATTTCTTCATGGAAAGAGCGGACCTGGAAGGATCTGGAGGATTTTGCTGCCCTGTCTTTCTGTCTTTGCTCTCTCCCTGCACCCTGTGCTTCCCCATGGACAGCTGGGCTCTGCCAGGACAAGGCACTGGGACGGTGGATGTTGTCCTGATCCAGCCTGGGAATCTCTCTCATCTTCATCTTCATCTTCATCTTCATCTTCATCTTCATCTTCATCTTCATCTTCATCTTCATCAGGATTAGTTCAAATTAAGTCACCTTTGCCCTATCAGTAGAACCCTGTTCACAGCAGTTCCCCAGAGATATTGAACCACGATTGAAATCAATGAAATTCAATCAGGAAATCATTCCATTCAACCAGGAAATCCTGACTGAAATCATGGCAGATCGAAATCAATATTTATGAGCTGGTTTTAAAAATAAAAAAGATCACTTTACTTTTTAGAAATTGAGCTTTTTAGTGAGACATAATCCATGGCTTTTGCCAGAGATGGTGCAGAGCATGAGACCAGAGGTTTTGTCACAAAACCAGAGCAAATAGAGCCAGGGGGACTTGGGGGGATTGATGGACAATTTCTTCTTCTCTTCCTTCTTTAAATAAAATTATTTGTTTAGTTTGAAAGCCAATCCAGGCTGGGCTGAAGGCAGCAGCTGGCACAGCCACAGGGAGACACTGCCCCTTCCAAGAGGAAAAGGGGCTCACATGACAATTTCTGAGTTACTGCAAACAAATAACCATGAAATGGAGTGGAGGAGAGTCCTCCACTGGATTCCTGTAATATTCCATTTATAGTTTCAGGCTTCTCCCAGGCTGGGATAAGAAAATGTTGGCTGACATCTCCAGAAAGGAAAGGAAATATTCTCCTGGAGGTAATGCTTTGAGATTATCAAGTGGGTTTTTATTTGGTATCAATAATAAATCACTACTGGGCTCATTTGATTGTAGCCAGAATGTAAAATACACCCATTAGCAGGCTTGGAGGTGGCTAAACTTGGCCTGCAAACTCCTTTCTCTGTGCAGCACCGTGTCTGGGCTTGTCATGGTCTTTGGAGGCCCTTCAGTCGATGATGGTGTTGAAATTCAACACAGAATGCTTCTTTAGAGCAAAAATAGCACCATTTTTTCATTTGGAGTGGGGATTTTTTTACACTTTAGAATTATTGCTGCACCTCAGATGTGTTTTGAGTGAGGAACCTCTCTGCAAACAACTCCTGCAAGGAGACTGGACCTCAGAAAATTGTGTTAAACACTTGTTTTGACCATCTTCATTAGTTTTGACCCATTCGTTTTGGCCCTGTGCAGGGTGGTGGAAGAAGACACAGAGTTCCTGGGGTGATCATTTTTCCAAGAAAACACTTGAGAGGTGAATATTTGATAGCAGAAGTGGCCTGTAGAGCAAGGACAAAGCTGCTGCTTTGGGTAAAACCAAAACACAACAGCCCCACTTCTTTATTTTTGCCAGAAGTGCTGTCAGAGGGGGAAAAATTTTTGACAATGTTCCCTCAAAATCTGCAAGGGTGATGGGCAGCATTTGGAAATGATGTATGGCCTGCAGAGCTCATCCTTGCCAGACAAACAGCATGGCTGCTCAGCTGCAAAACCCAGTGCTGGGGGAAGAGAAGCACCAGGTGCTCCACAGGGAAGGTCCAGTGGTGATGGCTGATGGAGCAACCCCATTGTTGCTCCAAAAAAAAGGTTTTGGGCAGCACAGCCAGCCCAGGGAACTCATGGCAGGAGAGGCTGGGTGTCCCTGGCACACGCAGGCTGTGATTTCCCTGTCATGGTTTCCCTGACATCATTTCTCTGACATGGTTTCCATGTCATGGGTTCCCTGCCATGGTTTCCCTGCCCTGTCCAGGCTGTGGTTTCCCTGCCATGGTTTCCCTGCCATTGTTTCCCTGCCCTGTCCAGACCATGGTTTCCCTGCCATGGTTTCCCTGCCCTGCACAGGCCATGGTTTCCCTGCCATGGTTTCCCTGCCATGGTTTCCCTGCCCTGTCCAGGCCATGCTTTCCCTGCCATGGTTTCCCTGCCATGTTCAGGCCATGGTTTCCCTGCCATGCTTTCCCTGCCTGTCCAGGCCACGCTTTCCCTGCCATGCTTTCCCTGCCATGTTCAGGCCGCGGCTTCCCTACCATGTGCAGACCATGTTTCCCTGCCTGGCCATGGTTTCCCTGCTCTGTCCAGGCCCTGGTTTCCCTGCCATGTGCAGACCATGTTTCCCTGCCATGTTCAGGCCATGGCTTCCCGCTGTGGCTCCCCTGCCCTTTCCAGTCTGTGGTTTCCAGGCCATGGTTTCCCTGCCATGTGCAGACCATGTTTCTCTGCCTGGCTGTGATTTCCCTGCCATAGTTTCCCTGCTGTGGTTTCCCTGCCATGAGCAGACTGTGGTTTCCCTGCCATTATCAGGCCATGGTTTCTCTACCGTGGTTTGCCTGCCCTGTACAGGCTATGCTTTCCCTGCCATGCTTTCCCTACCATGCTTTCCCTGCCATGCTTTCCCTGCCCTGTACATGCCATGTTTTCCCATGCCATGATCAGGCTGTGGTTTCCCTACCATGGTTTCCCTGCCATGATTTCCCTGCCATGATTTCCCTGCCATGGTTTCCCTGCCCTGTCCAGGCCATGCTCTCCCTGCCCTGGTTTTCCTGCCATGATCAGGCTGTGGTTTCCCTGCCATGCTCTCCCAGCCTGGCCGTGCTCCCCACGGTGCCTGCAGGAACCTGCGGAAGCCGAAGAGCCCCGGGCTGGCTCCAGAGCCCTGCACAGACGAGCGGAGCCAGAGGGCTGCTCCCCAGCCCCAGCACACAGCCCTCCTTTCAGCACCTTCCCTCACACAAAGACTGACTTATCCCACCTTTCTCCCCCCTCTCTCTGCCTCTGTCTCTGCTCCCCGTAGCCCTGGCCATGAAAAGCCCTCCACGTGCAGCCCAATAAAAAGTCCTGTGCCACCTCCTCCTCTCCCCCTCCCTTCCCATCCAGAACAGCGCTGCCAAAAAAGGGGGGAAAAAAGAAAAAAAAGGGTAAAAAAAGGGAGAGTGAAGGCTGGGACTGGAGGGAGTTAAACCTGGAACTTATTTAGCAAAAGGGACTTTAGTTAACAAGAAAGTTACCCATCATGAACTGGCAGTAACACCTCGAGTGATCCTAAATCCATTACCCAGAGACTTAGCCCTGGCTGAGTTTGATTTTATGAACTGTGAGGCTGCTATGTTGAAAGTCTGCAAATTGGACATAAATTGGGCTGCAGAAGGCTGGGGAGCTGCAGGGGTTGGGGGTTTTTCTCTCCCTGGTGACGTAAGGAGGCTCTGGCCGCAGATCCACATGCTCCGGCCATGGGGCTGTTCAGGACAGCCCAGGACAGAGCTGGACAGTCAGGGAAAGCTCCCAGAACCTCAAACCTGGGATTTGGGGCTCTGCTGGATGAGGATGGGCAGGTCCCTGCACTTGCTGAGCCTCAGAGCCTCCCGTTGTGAACCCTGGGAGTTCCTGCTCTTATCTTCAGCACCTCGCTTGGTTTTGTTTTCACTAGGGTCTAGTCTCCAAAATTCTGTGATGCAGAGCAAACTCCAAGAAAAGAAACCAAATTTGATGAAAGCAGGAAGCAGGGGGTTGTCTGGATGGGATGCAGAGCAAACTCCAAGAAAAGAGACCAGATCTGATGAAAGCAGGAGGCAGGGGGGTGTCTGCACAGAATGCTGCAGCATTTGCTGCTCTGTTTGGATTTCAGGGCTGCTTTGGTTGCTGAAATGCAGCCTCAGTGCATATCTTCTCATGTATAATCACAGTGTTGGGTAATTCATGCAATTTTCAAAATAAAGAAGTTTCAAGTTGATTGTTGGTAACTTTGCAACCTCAGATAAATTATAAAACCAGAAGATGAGGTGAAGCACAAGGTGCACCTGAGGCAGGTGAATCCTGGGGGCAGACAGCAGGATTCAGGAGCTCAGAGACACAGGCAGCAGAATCCCCTGTGCTATTCCTGAAATTCAGAATTTTGACAGAATTTTGGTTCATTTTTCTGGTTTTGTTATCATTTCAACCTCCTGTTATTGGCAGGATTTGCACTTGCTGTAGCAGGGCTTTGTAAATTATGTTAAATGAAGGTGTCGTGGCCTTGGAAGCAAAACTTGGTTTTACGTTCCCAAACAGAATTCCTGCTGCCATCACATCCCAAAGGATGTCCTGGCTGCAGCAGGAGGCAAAGGAGGGCTGGTGCTTGCCCTGGTGAGTCAGCAATCTATTGGAAATCAAACATCCTCTGCAGATTCTTTGCTTCTTTTAATCCCAAGGTTGGGATTAAATGTGCTGGAGGGTATTTCTTGTTGGACTCAGATGTTTATCAGTTCTGATCTATGTCACAGTCTCACAAACACAAAGTGCTGCAGAACTTCACTCTAACAAACTAAAAATGGAGCCCCATCTCTCTCTCTACAAGGCCTTTTAGGAACAAACTGTCCAATTAGGAAATGGCACCTAAATTATTTTTACTTTTAACCCAATAAACAACTCATGACCTGCAATGGGGACTTTTTTATCCAATTACACAAAACCACCCAAACCCATGGAGAAGAAGGTGGAGAAAAAGGATCAGCCTCCACCCTAAAACCTCCATCTTGCTTTATATATATTACTATATTCTAAACCCTTAAACTCTAATTTTCCACCCTGTGATATCACACACTTCTATCAAACTCCACACCTATAATCTCAGTCCTATAATTTAATTTTGGAAGCTTCTCCACGGCCTCAGGTCAATGCAGTGTTCTCTTGGGGGTCAGTGCCTGGCAGCACAGAAAGTCTCAAATTCTCAGCAGGAACCAGGGTTCCAACAATCCTCCTCCACCATTCCCAACATCCCAACGGCTGCTGGGTTGTCCTTCACCTTCTGCTGGGTCTAGACTGAAAATTGAATAATTAATTATGAATTTAATTTTTACCCTAATTAAAGATACAGCCATCATCAGCTCCCAGTAAATGGGGCAGAAGAAGTATTTTTTACACTTAAATTTGTATGAAAATTTGGTTTTTCAGCACCATGACTGAATTTATTTTTTGCTATTATCATGTCTTGAGTCAAACTGAAGCAAAAGCCTTTGGATTCCTAGAAATAGGAAACAAAAATAAGATTCAGGAAGAAAATCCTTTCTTTTTCTCTGCTTCAGTCTTTATTTTGTTTCCCCAGGCCTGATGTTATCAAATTTAGGCAAATTTTGAAACAAAGTTTTGCAAAATGAGAAATCACAAAGTTTCTGATAAAACATTCTGTTAGAGAAGGATTTCTGTAAAACTGCATTTTTGAGATGAAGTCAAACATTTCTTGAGCCCATTTATACATTAAAACTTCAGCAGAACCCAGCAAAAACGGGAGTTTGCTACGTGATAAAACCAGAGGGTTTCTCTCTAATTTAGAAGTACTTTTTATCTTCAAATTAAGCATATTCACAGACTAAAAAAGGCACATGCACAGATTAAATAAAGCACATTACCCAGCGAAGACAGGAGTTTGCAAAGTGATAAAATCAGAGAGTTTCTCTCTAATTTAGAAGTACTTTTTAAATGAAGCTCATTCCCAAATTAAATAGGGCACATTCAGAGATTAAATAAGGAAAATGTACATCTTTTCTTTATGGGGAATACATGGCCACCAAATCTCAGCACAAAATCTCTGAAAATTTAATTTAGAAGATCAAATATAAATACAAATATAAATTCAGATAAAATTCTGCAGGATCCTTTCCCTCTCAACCCCAATTCTGGCCAGTCCCTGACCCAGCACAGCACCTCCTCTGTTATTTGATAAGCAAAGCCAAGCCAGGGCTAATTTTCCCAGCAAGGTGGCAACAATTCCGTGTGTGATATGTGAGGGAGAAGCACAGGCAGCTCATTTGGGTAATTTCTTACCCTTCTGGCTTCTGCAATGTTTCTTTAGGGGGCACTGAATATGAGTGATTGAGTGAGAGGGAGCCCGACAGAATTAGCACACACTGGATCTTTTGACCAAGGGGGAAAAAAAAAACCCCAAAAACAAAACAGTCGAATGTTGGTCTAGGGGCACGTCCCCTTAGGATTTGGGAAAGAAAAACACCAAACCACGTTGGTTTGGTGCTCCTCGAGCAGAGCAGCGCCTTCAATTAAAACCCATTTCAACAAAATAAAAAGACACTTAATCTTGGATCCAAAATAGCTCTGGAATGGCAGCAACACCGCCCAGCCCAGGGGCATTTCCAAGGCAAATCCAAGGTGCTGATACCCTCCCATGAAATGCATTTCTGAGAAATTGCTGGCAATTCCCTGCTGGAGTTTCCAGCAGTGCCGAGGAACGGCCCCTCTCAAGTGGGCACCTCCTCAGGGTCACCCTGGTGCCACCCAGAACTTTCCAGAGTTTGTGCAAAGGGCTGTGTTTGTCCTATAAGCTAAATACAGGTAAAATTCCTCTGCCCTTTTCCTGTTTTCCCCTTTTCTTTCTTTTTTTATAAATTAAGTTGTGTTTGTGAGCAATTGCATTCTGCTGTCTGCATGGAAAAGTCCTCGTCTTTCTCCCATAAATCCAAGGAGAAATGATTCCTAAATTTAACACCAGAATGTCTTTGGAACCCCTTTGGAATCTGTGCCATGTCCCACATATCTTCCCCTCAAAATTGTGTCTTTCTCCTTGATTTCTTCCCCTGCGGCATCTGTGAGGTGAGTTTTGGCACGTTTTGGTCCTTTGCACTGCACCTCATGTAATCCCAGTCCATTTCCTTGTAGTCACTAAATTTCCTGATTTTCTTTTCTTTTTTTTCTTCAATTGCATTTCCTTTGATGGGATCTCCCTTCCAGAGTGTTTGTAAGTCCTTCTTTTCTCTTTCTGGGATATTAATGGATCAATTTTGGCAAGCTTTGGTCCATGTCCCTGCATTTGATGGCATCCCATGCCTTTTGATGGCTTTCACTTTGGTGAAGATTTTTTTTGCTGCTGTTTTTTTAAGTATCCTTAAAAAAAACATGCCTTCCCATGCCTTTCCATGACCTGGGAAAATGCAAGCCCTGATTTCCAGCTCGTCCCTTCCCTTTGCACCTGCGCTTCTGTGAGCTCAGGGAATATTGTGGGATGGATCCATTGATGTCTCTCTGTTTCAGGGAGCTGCATTCGCTGTGGATTCTCTGCAGGATCATCCCCATTGTGGCATTCACATTCTCTGAAAAATCCCTTCACCAAGGATTTTTCTCCTGGGAAGCTGAGGAACCTCAGAGAAAAGGAAAACAATCCTTATCTCATTTGCTTCTCCTGTGTTGTGCTCCTCTGGAATGAGTTTGGAGATTGTTTACCCACAGGTGATTGTTCCATTGGATTCTGGTGTGAGTTGTTCTCACTCTTTGGCCAATCAGGGCCAAGCTGTGTCAGGATTCTGGAGAGAGTCACGAGTTTTCATTATCTTTTTAGCTTTCTGTAAGTATCCTTGCTGTATTCTTTAGTATAGTTTAGTATGGTATTCTTTAATATAATATAGTATCATAAAATAATAAATTAGCCTTCTGAGAACATGGAGTCAGATTCATCATTCCTGCCTGCCACGGTGGTCCCTGCAAATACAATAAATCAGAGTATCTCACATCTCTCAGGTCTCTCTGTCCCAGCTGAGTCACTCCCATAGTCCTCTTTTACTTCTATCTATGATTTTACAAGGGTAGCAAAGTACTTATTTTATAAGGCTTCACCTTATATGCAACAGCTGATTGGAGAAGATTAAATTAAGCAATCATCAGTGACTGTTAATAGTTGAAGAAGAATAGTAAAAGGTTAAGCAAGGAATTTTTTTGCCTGCTTGAAGTACTTGTCCCTGTAAATTAGTATTTGAAATGGAATTCTCTTCACAAGACATAGGCGTCAGATATCTGGAATACTTTAAATAACCCTGGGAGGCATTAAAACAGGAGGATGTCCCTTTCCCTGCAATAGAAAAATAGCATTTCCCTGGGTGCTGGTGATTCCTGAACATACACAGTAATCATGAGAATGAAACTGGATTTTCAGAGTTCCTTGACTGCATTTCTTCTCTAACAATTGAGCAGCTGTTTTGTGGGTGAAATGTTCTGGTAAAAGCTTGTGAGTACGAAATTTAGTGAGGAACAGGAGAAATCTGAAGTAGAACAAACTTTCATGAGTGGATAATTACTGCTCAGTTTGCAGTCCTCAATTCCAACATGACTTCCAGAGAGAAGTCTGACCTCACTTTTTGACTCTCAGGCTTTCCTTTAAAATAAAACAAATAAAAAAACCAGAAAAAAAAAAAAATCCCAATAAAACTCTACAAAGCCAATAAAAAAAAACCAAGACCCCAAAAAGCTGAGAGAAATACAGGACTGAAAGGTTTGATATATCATCAAATGATATAATCCCTTTCATGAAACTAGTCAGGCTTTTTACTACTCTAGGTCCAAATTCAAATTCCTTTCTCTGCTTACTACAGTATATTTCTAGTTTCACATTCATCCTTTCCTATCCATATGTGGATTGTACATTCATTTAACCCCACAAGTCCATCTTCTAACATTGTTCTTTCACTTTAGCAGTTTTCACACTCCTTGTTTTTATCTCTCTCTTCCATGCACATATTTCTTATTCCTTAATTTCTTTTCTGTCAAGCCAGTCAGATTTTTAATAATTTTTGGAAGCTAATTCCACATCTCCCTCCTTATCCTAATGTCTCCTCTTTTTCCAGTTTGATCTTGGATAAGTACAGCCACAACAGCAACAGCTTTAAACTGAAATAGGGTAAATTTATATTGGATATTAGGAAGGAATTCATCCCTGTGAGGGTGGCAAGGCCCTGGCACAGGGTGCCGAGATCATGGATGGGGAATATTGGAAGTGGAATTTTGCAAGTACCCCAAAAGTGTAAATTCTACACACTCACAACAGGTCTGAGACAGGTGAGAGAAAGAAACCTCTGTTTTAATAGAGAGAGCATCAATGATGAGTTCAGACACAATTCCTAATTCTTTGATGTCTGGAGGTGCAGAGATGAGCCCACCTCTCATTTCAGTAAGGAAGAATAAGGAATTTAAATGGACTCATTTGGGTTTGAAAGCATTCCTTGCTAGAATCATAAAATATTTTAGTTTAGGAGGGAACTCAAGAGTCACCCACCTGCCCCCAACTCAGAGTCTATCAGAGCATGTTATTCCTGCATATTTTCCTTTCCTGCAGAGTTGTATGAGCTCAGTTATTACTGATGAGAATTCTACTCATCAAAACATTCAAGCTTCTATTCACTGAATTCACTGAAATGGATTTCAGACAGCATAATGGAAAATCTGCAATTCCTGCTGTGTTGCTTTGCTATAAAAACCAAACTGCTAAGTAATAGAAACAATGCTCCATGCTTACAAACCTCATTAGAAAAAAAAAAAAAAGAGAAAAAAAGGACAAATATCTGCTATGAACTATTTGTAAGGGATCTGCAAACCAGGAATTATTCACTAAAGTAATTTGTGAATAATTTCACATAATGAGTAAATATTCACAGAACACCAACAGGAAAGACAGCAAAATTCATCAAATACAATTATTTGCTGCAAATCACTCATAAAACTCCTGCCTCTATCTAAAGCTTTCAAAGCATTTGCTCTGCTGTATATCATTCAAACAGCTTTATATTACTGATTATTCCATTCTAGTCCAGATTTCCTTAAAGTATCTCTTAGAAAATGCTATGGAAAAATGAAGCTATTTTACATGAAATCTCTGTTCTGAACATCTTCTGTTTCCATTAATTATCAGATTACTCACAATAAAACTTTAGGTTTTTTGGATTTCTTTGTAAATGATAGAAAAATGTGAAAAGCTGATCACTGAGGTTGAAGAGAATATCGGGAAACTCCATGGGGAAAACAAACAATGGGAACAGCAAGATCCAGACTCCTTGTACCTAAACTTACCCAAGAGTATTTTTCCCTCACCCTTCTCTCATCAGAGAAGAGACAAATGGCACTGCTGAAGTTGAATCAGGTGCTGAAGGTCTGAGTTGACTTCTGTTGATTACTGACTGGTCTTTATGTTCTTTCATTAAATAAAGAGCATCAGAAAATTAAATAAATATCAAATAATTAAACAATTAAATAAAATTAAATTTAATTTAAAATTAAATAATGAAACAATTAAATAATTATATTAAATATTTATATTTAATATAAATAATTAAATAAATAAAATTAAAATAAAAAACTGCTCATGGAGAGATGAGCCACAAGGAAAGCTTGGAGCAGGCAAGCTCTGCAGGTAGGCTTCCCTCATCAACAGAGCTGTTTTGTCATTTCAGTGCTGCTGCCCTGTCAGTGCCTGGGATTCCAGGAAAATGGCACAGAACAAAATTATGGGCCTCATTAGGAACCAACTCTGGAAAACTCTGTCCTGTTCAGAAGGATTTAAATGGATGCAAATTTGATGAGAATTTACTGAGGTCAAATTAGTGCTCCTGCAAGTAATCCAGTGTACATCTGTTAAAATATTCCAAAAGAGTTTCCCTTTATTTCTACTTTTAGAGGTCTGTTAAAGTGACCTGATGAGGCCAAATGAGGAAACCCAGAGATATGGAAAGCTTTTCTTGGAAACAGTCTAAATCCAACCTTGGATTCAGTGAAAATAAGATGAGAATGTGTGTCAAGGAAGGTATTTATGCATCACCATTTTTGTCAATCTCTTTGTGCTATATTTTCACTCCTAATTAGTGCATTTTCACTGGGAAGCCTGCATGCAAAATGACTGCTCATAGTGTATTAAGAAAAAAAGATTAAAAATAGGAAAAAAAATATAAAGAAAAGAAAAAAAGATAACAAGAACCTGGAGAACATACAGGGGAAAACAGAAAAGTAAGAAAATGAAAAAAAGGAAAAACATAGTGAAAAAGGAAAATAAAAACATATGGCAGAGGTGGTGTTGGAAAGGAACAAGAGATCAAAGAGGAAATGTTTGAAAGGTTCACAAAGCACAGGGAGACAGAATCCCAGCAGCATGTAGTTTGCTCATTAGTGGGATGAGCACTGCCTGTCCAACAAAATAGCTCAGTCCTGTGTGCTTGCACCCACAGGGATGTTTGGTTACACTGGGAACTTGGCTCTTCAGTACATGGAAAAACTTTTCTCTGTACCTGTCTACATCTACAACAAGGACCCCCACATGGAAATACACACCAATGTCTCCAAAGTTCTTGATTTCCTAAATCAATTTCAGCTATTTTGATGACTTTATTGCAGCTGTTAGAAAAGTCAGTGGATCTGTGGAGCGTGTTCCACCACACTGATCAGTGTTATTAATGAACTCATCCATGTTTGTCTTCTCAGGTCCTGTGTAAGAAAAGTTATGTTTTCGAAATTCCCACTGCACGTTGGATCCACTTGCTGGTTTAGGGTTAAATATGTTTAAAGGGAAAAGTAAAAAAATTCTAAAAATATAAGCAAAATCTGAAATGCAATCAGGTTCATGTTGTGGAGTCATAGAGAAGTGATCAGACAAGTAAAACGTAGATTTTTCATAAAATAGTATTTAAAATACTCTGATATTGAAAAGTGGTAGCCATCTTATTTTCTTAATATGCTTCAATCCATGTTTCCCATTTGAAACTTCCACTTAAAATCTCAGTTAACCACAGAGAATTTTAACAGTCCACTTTTCTACAAACTGCAATCCCTGACAAGACTCAGACTTGGATTAACAATGGCATTTATTCCATCATTAGATTTTGTTTATACTGTACTATTTAGAGCCTGACTAAGTAGACTCCTGGTAGCAATACAGATAGAGGCTGATTTTTAAGTAAATAAGTCCTTTTACATTAATACTATGCAACTTCAGTTGCCTCATGGCTTGGTCACTCAAAGAATATTTATGGCTAAAAGTTCATTGGTCCAAGTGAGGAATCGGTACTTTCAGCACTGATAGTTGTACCTCTAACCTCAGTTCTTGGAAAAACATGAAGTTGCTTTTGAGTGACAAAAAAGTTAAAAGGATATTCACTGCCCTTTTCTGAAAAAATAATCAGTGGGAAAAATAATAAATCTTGTAGTAGAATAAAGCTATGACATCTGTAAATGGAAATTCAAAATATGGAGCATCATGCAGTTGCAAGTCCAGATCTGCAACAGTGGTGTTGTAATTTTCTAACCATCTCTAAAATATTGAAGCATTGTGTGGAAAAGAAAATTCCTAACCAAAGAACTTTATTAAAAATGGTACTTTAAAAAAGAGGAGTGGGCTAGAGAAAGGAAAAAAAAAAAGGGGAAAGAGAAAGAGACTTGTCCTTAGATTCTGTGAAAGAGAAGGGGTGAAATGAGTCCATGAAGAGGAGTGTCTGCTCCCTGCTTTGCCCACAGGCTGGGAAATTGCAATGCAGGGTGAGTTACACAAAAGAGCAGCGATTAAATGGGTATTTCTGACCCACAGCTCATCCTTCAGCTCAGCCTGAATGCAGCCCAGCCCAGCCCTCACTGCTGCAGTGCACAGCCCAGCTGGGTCACCTCCTGGAACTCAAACTGGCATATTCCTCACCAAGGAGAATGGCTGGGAGCTGATTCATTTTTACCAATAAACTGCTCTTGGTTGATGACTATCTCACAGCTAGATGGGATATTTAATGCTAAAATCATGATTCATAATGAAGTGCTCTATCAGCCTTAGCTGCCCTGCAGTCTCCACTCTAATAGTGTTCCCAAATCACTGTGTGATTGGTTTCCTTTCACCCCCCCACAAACAATGTGCAATTCCTGTAATATTATTTTTTTTCTATCACTTTGATTCCCCTAAGGTCCCAAAACTCCTTCCACATTCACTGTGTTGGTATCTTCAGCTTGTTTTTTTTCCTTCGTGGCCTTGGCAGCATATTTCAAAATCTCATTCCTGCGTTGCCTTGGTTTGTCAGCAGTGAAGGTCTGCACAGAGAGAGTACATAAAGCAGGCTGTTACTGCTGTTATTATTATTTCTATTACTGCTTTAGTGGCTTCCTAAACTGGTGTGCTCTTTTCAGGGCAGCTAAGGCAGCAAAGCTCTGGGGAAAGGCTCAGAAGCAGGGCTGGAATGGTTTTCCATCTTTGCTCGTGCTTGTTTTCGTTTCCTCACACCATCTCATAATGCCATTGCTTCTTCACTTAGCAGCAGCATTAGGAAACATCACAGCTGTCCCACCAGGAGTTGACATCTTAAAGCATTTGGGGTGCAGGTGAGATGATGCTGGCTGCTGGAGGTTGCAGCTGCCTTTTCAAATTCAGCTGTCTTTTGTCTCTCTCCTCAGTGGGTGCTATGAAAAGCCTCTGGGATCCCAGCTACAATATTCCTCATCTGTGGCTGTAGCACGTGTGTTTTCATAATCAGATTTGATATAATTCATTGAGTAGGTCCTCAACTGCCTGCAATTCACCTAAATCATTGTCTTTTCTCTCCCTTTATTGCCTCAAACTTGTGTTATTCCTCCTTTTTACTTACGATTTAAGGATGCCATGGACTGAGTGACAAACAATTTTATAATGGAGTACTATGTGAAAAGTTTCATTATTTTGGCATTTTTATTATAATAAATTCTCTGCCTTCCTTTTTTTTCAACTCCTTATTTTCTTGGGAGACCAGTGCTTTTAACAGCTTTATTGTTTTTCCTTTATAGAGTGCAGATTAATACCTTCTTTTTTTTATAAAGCAGTAACCACATAACTCACTTTCACTTTACTGATGCTGTCACTGATGGTGTTGTGCTGTAAGCAAATATTTCCCTGTCTTCTGCCTTTGGTCTGCAGCCTGCTTACACCTCAGTGTCACTTTTGAATTATCTGGGAAATTCTCTTGTGTACAGACTGTTACACAGCCTTAAGCACTACTGTTTTTATTATTCCACATTACTGCCTCAAAAGGAGGTTGTGTTATTCCTGCTCATCTCCTTAAGCCTTAAAGTCATTTAAGAGCAACTTGCAGGGCTTCTCTGTTGCTTGTTTTGCATTTGATTTGATTTTGACTTCAGCAAGTGTCTTCTGCCATTGCAGTGTCCAACATTCCTGGCTCCATCAGCTGCAGCCCAAAATCTCTGCCACAAGGTACAAAACCCCTCTTGGAGAGGTAAAGGGAAGGGCATCACACAGACCAATTCAGAGGTAGGAGGCAAAAAAACCTGTTCAGAATTCCCCACCAGCATGACCTGAATATGCTCTGAAATCTGTCATTCAGCTCTGTGAGTCTCAGCAGTTCCTGTGGTTTTGCTTCATCTGAGTATCTGCATTATTTGGTAGTGTCTCCCCTTGTGCCAGTTGCATCCTGCAGAGATCAATTCATAGCTGGAACAGCGAAGATGTACTTGAACTGCCCTCAAGCTGCACGTGGTCCACAGGCAGCATTTGCCCATCCTTCCTCTCTCATGTTATCCCACCCCTGAGAGCACAGGGCTGTGGAACAGCAGTTATCTTCTCAGCAGCAGGCTCTGATTTCTCTGGCTGAATGCACTCTGTGTCTTTGGTTCTTCCACTTCTGGCAGCTCCCTGGGCTGCCTGGGCCCTGCAAAGCTCAGGTGCATTAACTCTTTCCACCTCCCCTTGTTCTCCACAGTGC
The DNA here is from genome assembly GCA_035221435.1 of Sphenopsis melanotis. NCBI lineage: Eukaryota > Metazoa > Chordata > Aves > Passeriformes > Thraupidae > Sphenopsis > Sphenopsis melanotis. The sequence continues at coordinate 1,790,829 of JAWMRF010000059.1, read as the reverse complement.
TTACCTTGGCAAACCCCACCAGGGGCACCTTGCTGAACTGTGTTTCATGAAGGCCATATTTTAATTTTACTTCAGCTACCACCTGTTTTCTTAACTGAGCTCACAGAATAAGAGACCCACTTAGTCTAGACTTGTCATATTTCCATCAGGGTTTTGCTAGACATGTGCTTTGAGATTGATGTGTACACATTCAGAGCCTCTGAGGTCGGCAGCTCAGCTGGGCCTGCTTGCCCATATGAGCTGCCAGATGCCTGGAAATCCCAGAAAATGAGCCAAAACACTTACAGATCTAGAGAGAAAAACGTGGCGTGTACAGATCTGCTGGACATATGGCAGCCCCACATGGGGTTGGACAGACAGGTTTGCTATTAGCAAGGCATTATCTGCATAAGTGCTGGTCAACCAAAATAAGCTCAGCCAAAACCAGTTCCTAAATTCACTCTCTGTGAGTTTTTTAGGAGATGATGTATTTATTACAGGAATACTGTGGATTTCTTACATCTTTCACACTGTAACCTTTATACATCTGATCTTTTCCTTCCACTGAGCCATGTTGTGTTTTACCACTGGATTTCTCAACAACAGAGTCCCTGATTATTCATATTGCCTTTATTTTGCCCATGCCCTATTCTGAATCAAACAACATGGCTCAGCGAACAGGGAAACTTAAATATAGAGCTTTACTTGAAGCAAGGACTGTGTTGATGCCCATATATGATAATTGAAACTCGTGACTGTCAGATTGCAGCTGCTTGTACCATGTCCTCAGGGAAAACTGAAAGGGGGAATGGGAGTTGTTGTTTTCGTGATCTTTAGGACGATGAGGTGACATCTCTCCAAATTTGGTTCCCTGGGTTCAGGTCTCCTTGCTTGAAGTTCCTCAGGCCAAGAAGAAATTCAGAGCATTTACCTTTTAGATTTCCATGTTGTAGCGTGCACCATCCACAGAGCATCTGTGTGTGTCACCATGGTTACCTTGAGGACTGTTTATTTTCTGATGCTAACTCAGAATTCTGTACCCAGTACACAGGGGAAATGCAATCTGAAGTATTTGAGGTACACAGGTGTGGCACTGAGGAATCTCACCTCCAGTGTATCCATGACCATGCCAAAGGATTGTCCTACTCCTTAATAAGCGTTAGCCAGATTTAGAGTTGCTGGATAAACTAAAAACCTTTTCTTCTTTTATGAGCATCAGCTAAATCACAAACCTGTAAGGATTTCCTCCTCTTTAACACAGGATGCACATGGTGTCTCCTTTTTATAGAGGGGACAGAAAGAAAACACTGACATTGTCGGACAGGTTTGAGGAGAAGAAAAGAGAAGTGACTTTATCCTGCAAGGAACAACACAATCTGGATCACAGCATCCTGCAAAATTATTTATCAGTGTTCTACCCAGTTTGGAGGCATTTTTTTTATTTCTACAGGAAAATGATGTAAAAAATAATAATGGATGCCATAAAGTAAAGGTTTTTGTAGTTTGAAAATGGAAATGCTGGTTTTTTGCACATCCTCAATTGCAGCTCTCCTACATGGTTTTAGGAGCCTTTTTATTCTTTATATTGTCACCTTCTGTTTCTTGAGTTATACAGCATATAATATCAGAGTTAGGCTCTTTTTATATCACCTCAAGAACACGTGTGAACTTTATACATATCACAAAGAATTAATTAGGATCCTGAAGGCTAAAGAAAAGTTATTTCATATCCTTAAGAATCAGGTGCTCTTTTTACATTTTACATCTAACAGAATGTGTGCCAGTTTTTCTGGTTAGAAAAGTGGAGCAGAGCTCAGCACAGTCCTGTGCACATTTGACTGTGTGTATTATTCATAGAGCCACCAAAAGAGCAACAGCCTGGAAAGTGGAAGGGCTGACAGAATTTTGTTACTGGATACAGGGAAAAGAATTGGTCCTTGTGCAACAGGGATCCAGAAAAGACAATAAGACAGAAAAATAAAGAAATAAAGAAAATTAAAGGACTGCTATCTATCAATATATGGCTTTTCTTTGTTTCTAACTAGAAATATATCTCCATGTGGAGCCAAAATATCTAGTGGCTTCCTTATCACCCTTTTCCTCATAAACAACTTTTTGTGGGGCACTGTTTTCTACTGTTTTCTCCTTTCATAGGACTTACTCAACTGTTCTACCCCAAGCACTTTGACCTGTGGAATACTGAAGAGTTTCAACAGAAGGTCAAAACAGGTTTAATTTCATGAAGTGTCCCTGGCAAATGCTATTACAGTGCCACTAATTTTATATGAAAGACAGAGTCAATTCTTGGTGAAACAACATAATGGCCTAAATTACCTGTTTCTCTTAATTAACTAAATAGTTGGCCTAGGATGACTGCCTCAGCAGGATATGTGTGTGATGTAAATGTCAGCACTCAAAATTCTTGAAAATATCTCTGCTTGACCCATGGCTCCTCTGCCTGCCACGTGTCACAAATTAAATCTCCCCTTCTAATTATGGGGGCAATATGCACAGTATTTTTCTGAATTAATATTTTTGTCAGGAAAAAATAATGATAAAAAATGAGAAAAACTACAGTTTATTCCTTTTATTATAAAGAGAACCATGTAATTCCTGAATATGTCAGAATTTAACGTTTGAATATTTGTTAGGTAAATAAACTCCTTTAATCATCAAGAAACAAGGCTCATCTTTCCAAAGTGAAATATTAACCTCCTACTTATGTATTTTGCATTTAATTCTTATAAATATTTAAAGCAATTGCTAAAATATTATTTTCAGTTAGCAAAATGTGAGCATTTTATTTTGAAGGCATTGAAGAAAAGGTTTTAATACCTCTCTTTCTCTTGTTTCTTTCTCATCTATGAGGACGGATGAGAATTTACAAAATATTTCCATCAAATTACAAAGAGAGGCCAAACTAAATAAGGTTGAAATGGAGGTAATTTCTTAAAGACAACTTGGAAATACCCAACTCTCTCCACTCCCTGCTCCATGCCAAGAAGAAGACCCTTGAAGAAACATTTCCTTTTCTGATTTAGGCCACCTTTTTATTCTGCAGTTTTGTTCCACCCAAAAACCTCTGAGAAGCCAAGTGAGTGTTTAGGGGCCTAAGACACAACTTCCCCTTGATTCAATTAAAGGCTGATGTGTGTCACTGATGATGACTTTCCACCTACATCAACTTTTTGATAGAAAGTCAATGTTTTCAGGAACTCAATCAAACTTTAACTACAAGGTCACAGTCCAAGAGCTTGCCAGTCCCATGGCAACCTTTAGCAAGGACTTCTACAGTATTTGTAGGGAAATGCTCCAACGAAGGAGAGGAATGATGTACTTGACTTGATTTTATTAGAAGGTTAATTATTATATTATATTATATAATATTATAATATTATACTATGATAATATTATAATATGATAATATTATAATAT
>JAWMRF010000059.1:1773261-1787315 GCA_035221435.1 Sphenopsis melanotis | reverse complement strand
TAATATAATATAGTATCATAAAATAATAAATTAGCCTTCTGAGAACATGGAGTCAGATTCATCATTCCTGCCTTCATTGGGACACCCCACAAATACAAAACCCCTCATGCCTGGAGCAGTCCCTGGGGTCTCAGGAGTGGGGAGAGACCCAAGTGCAGCCTCCTTCTCCAGCACTGGACATGAGCTCTCCATGCCTTGGGGTGGAGATGCCACAGGTGCCTCCTAATCCTGTCTTCCTACCTCACAACAAAAATTAAATCCATGAGTAATTAACCAACACTAAAACCCACCACACTCATCAATACATGAATTAAGAAAATCTCAACATTAACAAAATCTTCAATTAACAAACCAAAGCCACCACACAAAATCAGTATTTCTACCTGGTTTCAAACTGAAACCACCACAGGTGGTCACCTGGCCCCAGCAGAGCTGCAGGGACCCCTGAGGAGCTTCTGGGATTGTCATATTTTAGGGTGAATCACACCCAAACACAACTTTTGGGGCTGAAACTCTGAGCTCATCACTGAGCTGCTCAAAACCCTTGCCTGGATTCACCCCAATTTTATTTTTTTTTTAATTCTTATGTGCAATGCAACCTGTGGGATTTTAGGGCCTGACTTCCAGAAAGGCTGAGCATCCAGGGCTCCTGATTGTCTTGAAGCCACACAAATCCCCTCTGGATGTGACAGCATCTCCACCTCCAGGGATGTCTGGGGTCACCATGACACAGCCTCATTGCTCAAAGCTCTGAATTTTATTTTAAAGAGGTTGAACAGAGTTTGTCTCAGCCAAGGTCCTCCTCACAGGCAAGCTTGAGCTCCTCACTCACTACCAGGAGGGCATGAAAAAGTATTTAAAGAGAATTTATTTGTGCTGAGCAACAATAGCAATAGTTAATCTCTTATATTAAACCCTTTAATGACTTCAGGGACTTATGAAACCATCAGAGCCCGTTTAATGAGGGCCTGCTCTGGCCCACACTTTTCAAAGCTGAAATCTTTAATAGAGCAGAAAAGAAATTCACAATTTGGAGGGGGGGAGTTTGGGACTGTACAAAAAATTATGGAGCTGTTTGGTTTGCAGGACTCCTGTTCCTGCTGGGCAGTGCTCTGATGATGTATGAGGGGAACCTGTCAGCAGGGCCATGGAGCTTCATGATGCATTACAGCAATAAGTCGTTTGTAATACATCATCTGCAGCAGCTGCTGGCCCGGATTGGAGCCTCAAACCAAAATTAGGCAAGGATTTCAGCGTGCACCAAAGCTGTTTTCTTCCTTTCTCCCTTTCCCTCCCTGTCTCCAGGTCCTTCTCTCCCCTTGCTCCCGACCTCACCCTGCCAATAGCAATTTGCTGGTGATTTATCCCTCCTGGCTCTGCCATGAAATTCCTTTTTTGGTGGAACCAATGGAGCACAATGCTCTGCTGGCCGGGCAGGAGGGTGAAGGTGGCTGCAGGGGATGAGAGCTGTAATCCCTTCAGCTCTGACAGCGACCAGCACACGTCTGAGGGGACACACAATGTCCATTTCGGGGTGCAAGGCAAGGGAGGGCTTGGTCTGCTGTCACTCATTAAGAATTAGTAGTTAAGCCCTTCTTTAGCTGCACCCTGATCTTAGTTCTGATATTTTTTTCTATTAACAATATTAGCAATTCTCACTAATCCATGGAAACACCCAAAATAACTTCATAAGCAGAGGTGAACTCTCAGCCAATGGAATGACTGATCCCAGGGGTTTTTAGAAAAGGTTCCCTCACCTTCCTCACCTCTGCTCAAATGCTGGGCAGGTTCTGGTGCCAGACACAGGCAAGGAAAGGAACCACTGGAGTGTCCAGGTAGCATCCCAATAATCCCATTTCCACCTTTCCAAGCTTTTTCTGCCTCTTCTGCTCCACTTGGCCTTCACACCTCTGGCAAGCAGACCTCTGGGACCTCATCAAACACCCTGAACCCCTTTTTATTTCTTTTTTTCAGCCTTAAAAACTCATTTTGCTCTTCTGCTGTTTCCTTTAGAGGGGGAAACGTTCTGACTCTCACCATTTCCCAAGCTCAAAGGTGCTCGGTTGGCACAGCCAGGGTGATGTTTCCATATGGGATAGGGGGGAATTGGGACCAGGTGTGGGTGCCTGGCTGTGGGATCAGGAGATATCTGAGTTATCTGCCCCACAGTTATCTGCTGTCCTCCTCAGTGGTGCTTGGCTCAGGAGACAATCTAATGCTCAGTGGGAACTGCTGGATACACTGCCCATGCACACACACTGCAGAGCTTGTTGTGTTTCCAGGGATTGTTTTGATTTTGAACTTTCTTTTTTTTTTTGAGCATTTAATGCCCTGCACTTCTTAAATCACAGCCCAGCGGAAAGCAAGAGGGGGAAAATCACATCCATGGCTTGTTACCATGCATGAGGCATAACCAAGTGCTTCAAATCCCTCAGGGGATTACTCAGGAATCACCAGGCCACCTGGAGTTTCATTATGGCCCTTACAAACAGGCTTTTAGCAAGAAGGATGAGGTGGGGAGGGGAGAGGGCTCTTCTGTTCAAAGCCCTGAAAAGAGCCGAAGTTCACAGAGCCGAACAATGGCTCAGCCGAGTCAGCTGAGCCCAGGGGCTGGGAAGGATTAATCAGAGCGAGAAATGTCAGCTCAGAACAAAACCTTCAGCAGCCTGGCCAAGCCACAGGGCTCGGCAGAGAGCAGCCTGAGTCACTCCCCAGCCACGCAGGACCTCTCCCCCTGCCCAGGCTGGGAGCCTTGGAGTCCAGCTCCTCTCTGCCCTGGCACCAGGAGAGCCCCTCTCCCTCTCCCAGGTGTTTCCAGGCCCCTCTCCCTCTTCCAGGTGTTTCCAGGCCCTTTGGTTATCCCAGGAGTCCTCATCTGATGTGAGAAATGCTGCTCACTTCCAAAAATTGGAAAGGTTTATTAAAACCTTATCAAAAATACAACAGAGAGCTGAATAGAGAAAATATTACAGTGCTGGAGGAGAGGATTTTCCCCACCATATGCTCACCCCACACAATGGAGGTTTCACCTTTAAACCCTTTGGCCCTTCCCAAAGTTCTGTCCATGGACTCCTCCTTCCCTGCCCAGTGGTGGAGATCACTTTGATTGGAGGTCAGCTGTTGCCATGGTAACGAGCCAACCCTCCCAAATGTCCCAAACCCAGGGCACCCCATAATAAAACCATGACTATAAAACTTCTCTTAACACCTATACATGATATTTGCTTTTTAATTGTGAGAGTCAGCCATGGCATTACTCATCCATCACATCTACCACATCTTTTTCTTTTGCTTATCCACAGGATCCAGCACACAGAAGCACTTTGCAATTTTGGGCCATTTTTAGAGTATTTTTGGAGGAGGATATTGCTTCAGTGACAATAAACACCATCCTCCTTCCAGGTCAGACATTTCTTCAAACAACGAGATGATGCTACTGATTTCCAGGTGCTTTGTTCTGCTTTTATCTAAATTAAACTCCCCACTTTGTGCCACCTTTGTAGATTTATGTTATTTACGATCCAAACATTTCTAACATCCATATTTAGAGGAAAAAGTTCAAAATATTAAACCTCTTCAGCCCTGAACTCCTCCAGCTCACTCCTTACTTTTTCACATAATGCCAGGACTTTGTAAGGACATAAGGTAATATTTTGTAATATTTTGCAAGATTGCAAGAAGGAATCTTCTGGCCTGCACTAAGAAAACAAATAACTGGCTATAAGGATTGTCTTGGACGTCACTTTTGATTAGAGTTAATCCCAGGTGGTGAAGGAATGGATGACACATCTGTGAGAAATGCTGGTGCTGCTTTCAGGCTGGGCAAGAATAATCCAGGCTTTACAGTTGAGGGGTTTATCTGTAGGAATCTATTATATATAGAATTTATAAATATACTCAGGAGCTCTCAGGAACCCTTAAATAGCCCACCCCTATCACAAAATATTTGTTTGCTGACCTAGACAAGAAATCCTGGAAGGATAAAAGGGATTGATGGCGTGGGATGCCCTCAGCCACCAGCAGGATAATGCAGGTGGACAAATGTGCAGAGCTGAGGATCCAGAGCTGGTGACAGCATCCCTGGATTGTTCCTTCAAATCCACGGAGGGTTTTCATTCCCTGACAATTGAGGGGAGTGAGGATTCCTGCATGGAGCCTGGGGGATGCTGGACCTGCAACATTTCCATCCTTGGAAGGGTCAGGAGCGGACCCTTCTGAGAAATTCCAGCTCCACAGGCTGGGAATTCCAGCCCAGGAACCCTAAAGTGACTGGGGCATCCTTTTTTCCCTCCAGCTCCACCTTTATCATGTTATTGAGGATAAAAAGAATGTCATCAAATACTTTTAGTGCTGGAATTAAAGTTCTTCGTCACAAGCTTTCAGCTGGATGCCAGGTTGGAGCTGCTGAAAGAAACCCAAGCTGAAATTCTCCTTCTGCATTTGTTCTGTCACTCTGTTAAAAGGGAACAGCTGAACAAATTATCAACATTTTGTGAGGATTAGGAAAATTGATCCAGGCTGACTCACTGCGTGCCTCCATAACCCCAAGTCATGGTAAAACCCAGGAAATGAGACTGGGACTGGAAAGGGTGAGAGAATTCTTGTATTCTTGGAGCATCCTCGAATGCCAGATTGCTGGACTTGGTTTTCCACTGGCTCTTTACACCCTGCTGGAAGTCAGAACGTTCTTGCCCCAACCTGACCATTTCTTCTTGAGGTGTTTCCACACGAGTTTTGTTACTCTGGGAAAGCACAGCTTCTTAATTCAATTTAAGCTGTGCCCGCTAAATATCAGAAATAGGTCAAAAGTTAAACCAGCATTACAGACCAAGTGTTAATAAACTGTATTTAATCCAAAGCAATGGGTAATGAGAACTTTTAGCCCTGTCAGGACATGTTGGGGCAGTAAATGAAATCTTTACATCGAAGAATTTTGAGGAGAGACAAAAAAATGCCTGAATATCTGCAAAATAATTTATTTCATGCTTAGGAGGGAGCAGCTATTTTGCATATATTTGAAGGAAAGAAAATGTGTGCATTCCCAACCCTCAGAGTTTGCTTGCAGTGTTGGAAGGGATGATATTTATATTTGTGTCTCATTCAAATAGGGAATTCTGGCCCAGAATTTTCCAGAAGCTTTGTTCCTGCCCTGCTTAGAAGAGATCCAGCAGCTCCTCCAAGGCTCCTCCAGGTCTCAGGGTCACCTTCAGGACAGCCCCAGCTGCTGGGAAAGCCTCACCTCGGTGCCAGCTTTCAGTATCAGAGACATTGTTATAATTACAGAGGGATCTGCCTGCAGAGGTCACTTGGAAGGCTGTGAATTTTGGCACTGGGGACACAAGGGAACAGCCTGAAGTCGTGTCAGGGCAGGGTTTAGGTTGGATATTGGGAAAAGGTTCTTCTCCCAGAGGGTGGAGGTCGGGTACTGGAAAAGATTCTTCCCACAAAGGTATAGGCCGGATGTTGGAAGAGGGTGAAGGTTTAAAGTTTAAGTTTCTTTTCATAAAAGTTTCTTTTCCCAGAGGGTGTAGGTTGGATATTGGACAAGGTTCTTCCCACAAAGGTGTAGGCTGGATATTGGAAAAGGTTTTTCCCTCAGAGGGTGGAGGTTGGACACTGGAAGAGGTTCTTCCCACAAAAGTGTAGGTTGGATATTGGAAAAGGGAGAAAGTTGGATATTGGGAAAAGTTTCTTCTCCCAGAGGGTGTAGGTTGGATACTGGAAAAAGGTTCTTCCCCCAGAGAGTGGAGGTTCGATATTGAAAATTAATCTTTCCGTGGAGGGTGGAGTTTGGATACTGGAAAAGGTTCTTCCCACAAAGGTGTAAGTTGGATATTGGGAAAAGTTTCTTCTCCCAGAGTGTGGAGGCTGGATATTGGAAAAGAATCTTTCTCCAGAGGGTGGAGTTTGGATACTGGAAAAGGTTCTTCATACAAAAGTGTAGGTTGGATATTGGAAAAGGGAGAAAGTTGGATATTGGGAAAAGTTTCTTCTCGCAGATGGTGTAGGTTGGATATTGGGAAAAGGTTCTTCCCCCCGAGGATGGAGGTTGGATACTGGGAAAAGGTTCTCCTCACAGAGAGTGTAGATTGGATATTGGAAAAGGTTCTTCCAATAAAGGTGTAGGTTGGATATTGGAAGAGGGTGGAAGTTGGATATTGGGAAAAGTTTCTTCTCCCAGAGGGTGGAGGTTGGATGCTGGACAAGGTTCTTCCCACAGAGGTGTAGGTTGGATATTGGAAAAGTTTCTTCTCCGAGAGGGTGAATGAATACTGGGAAAAGGTTTTTCCCTCAGAGGGGGAAGGTTGGATACTGGAAAGGTTTTTCCCCCACAGGATATTTGGGCACAGTGAATGCTCACAGCACCAAACCTGCCAGAGCTCCAGAGGGATTCTGGTGACTCTTGGGAAAAGTTTCTTCTCCTAGAGGGTGGAGGTTGGATACTGGGAAAAGGTTCTTGCCCCAGAGGATGAAGGTTGGATGTTGGAAAAGTCTTTCCCTGGAGAGGGGAGGTTGGATACTGGAAAAGGTTCTTCCCACGAAGGTGTAGGTTGGATATTGGGAAAAGTTTCTTCTCCCAGAGGGTGGAGGTTGGATATTGAGAAAAGTTTCTTCTCCCAGAGGGTGTAGGTTGGATATTGAAAAAGAGTCTTTCCCTGGAGAGTGGAGGTTGGATACTGGACAAGGTTTCTCTCACAAAGGTGTAAGTTGGATATTGGGGAAAGATTGTTCCCTCAGAGGGTGTTTGAGCACAGGGAATGCTCACAGCACCAAACCTGCCACGGCTCCAGAGGGATTTTGGTGACTCTTGTGGGTGATGCTATGCAGGGCCAGCAGTTGGATTTGATGATCCTTGAGCATCCCTCCCAACTCAGGCCATCCTGGGATGCCATAAAACCTCCTCCTGCCGCATTGCCCGGGGCCAGACTTTGATTTGAGCCCCGGTGCTGAGTGAATAATCGATGAAAGCCCCGGGACTGGGTGAACAATCGCTGAAAGCCGCGGTCCGTGTCGCCGGGCCGGAGGGAGCCGGGCAGCATCGGCTGCGCGCCCGCTTTGATGCGCGGCAGCCGCGGCTCCAGCGAGCCCTTTGTGGGCAGGGATCACCTGTCACAGAGACCGGCCACAACCCTGCCCTGCCCACGGGAGGCCTTTTGATGCGGCGGCTGTTGATAATTAGAGCCTAATTGAGTGATTAACAACCCCCAGCAGCTCATGCTTGAAGGCGGCGTGAGGAGGAGCAGGGGCTGCTCCAAAGTTCAAACTTTTGGGATGCGTTTTTTTTCCAGCCCCATCTTCCCCCCAGCAGCTCGATGGATGTTGGCCCCGGGCTGGGATCCTCAGAAATGTGCAGAGCCAGCAAAACCAGCGGAGGTGATTCCCCTTTTTTCTCTCCCGAGTGCTGTAATCACTTTTCCCTGAGCCACTATTGATAATAAGCGGGGCAGGAATAGGCTCCCGTTTGCCGGGGCTCCATAGGGCATGAAAATCCCTCCAGATAGACTGAACTTAATTAACTGAGCCTATTAAGGCAATATTAAAAGAAGCCTATCTCAGCAGGCTCTCCCAGTGGGGAGACTCAGCAGAGCTTCAATTTAGGGCTTATTGCAGAGCTCTCCTGCTGTCCAGCTCCGTGGGCTGCCTGGGAGCTGCTCAATCCAAGGCTTGGGAGTGGGGAAAGACAGCTGGGGATGGGGGGGATATCAAAGGAAATCGACCTGTAATATATTATATGCTCACTTTGTGGCTGGGGGGAAAGCTGTGTAAATGGGGAGGTTGTTTGGCACTGAATGAAACAAATGGCAGCGTGGAAATGGTTAAAAGTTGTTAAGCAGGACTTAGGGAATCCAAAGAAGCTTTTCCTGAATTATTGTGGCGTGTTGCAGTGCAGCTGGGAGTAGATTCTTACTAAAAATTGCAAAATTCTGCACAAAATCAAGGAAGCTCTGTGTGAAATCAAAGAAATGCTGTGTAAAATGAAAGAAAATCTGCATAAAACCAAAGAAAATCTTCCTGCATCTCCTCCTTTCCCCTCCTCCTCCCCCATACATAAGTTAGGGACTAGTTTTGATCCCTCTTTACTTCTCATGAAATATTGGTGCTGTCACCATGCTGGACATCATGACTGGATTATGTTCCTGGCTAGAGGGGAATAAAACAAAGGGAAAATGTTGCCACTGATGAATAAGGAACTCTGTCCTGCAAACAGAGCTTGAGGAAGCAGCTGAACTGCAAAGCTAAAGTAAAAATAACCCAAAAAATGTAAGAAAACATGTTTGCCATTTCCCTTTGCAGGTTATACTGAGGGAAAGCATGGAAGGTTAAATGTAATAACATCTTCAACAATAATTCCTGTTTTTTAAAGAGCATTTCTTCAATTTTAAGGGCTGCAGGGCCAACACTGTGGAACCAGTGATTGCTTTAAATGGAATGGATGGGGTTGAATCCATGTGGGTGAAAACTTTTAGGGCCTGGGGGATTCTGGTGGCAGCCCAAGACCCAGCCCTTGACAACAATGGGCATCCCTGGAGGGGCCCAAGGCCAGGTTGGACAGGGCTTGGAGCAGCCTGGGATAGTGGAAGGTGTCCCTGCCATGGCAGGGGTGGAATAAAATGAGCTTTAAGGTTCCTTCCAACCCAAACTATTGCATGATTCTGTGATTCAATAGTTTTTTGGAATGGGAGTCTCAGTTTTATTTGTGATGGTTGTAGAAAGAAGCTTGAAAACACAACCTGTGTTGACTGAATTAATCAGGGAAGGGTGAGATGGGAACTTTCTCATTGTTCTGATATAAATCCCTGGAGTTTTCAGTGAAACAAGTGATTTGTGTAGAAATTTAAGATTTCTACCTCCACAGGCTGGATCCATGAGTGCCCCAACTCTTGAAATCCCAATTGGAACAACCCCCAAATTATTATTTACACGGATAATGCACCAGACGTCCGTTTGCACTGCTGATGTTTCATTTTCAGCCCAAACAAGGGGCTGCAAAGCCTGGGAGCCTTCCCCAGTTTATTCCAATAGATGGATTAAAAATAGAAGATCCTCCTTGAGAATGTCTGCTTGGGCAGCTGAGGGATAATTGTGTGTGGCTTCAGTTTGTTTGCACAGGAAAAGCTGGGGTAACCTGAGAATTCATTACGAGAAAAGCACAGGACTCCTGCCATCCTCTAATGGCCCCTCGCAGCTCAAAATGCAAAATTTACAAGGGAAACCTTAAAGAAATGACAGGAAAATCTGAGAAGATAACGAAACTGGCAGGGAAATTAATAGAAGCCTTGGGTTCTGTAATCCACAGTGATTAATACCTTTTAGTTCCATGATCCTTGGTTTCCACTGGAATTGATAAACTACCGACTGTGGCTTCTCTGCTTTAAATCAATACCCCAAAAAAATCTTAGTTGGCCTTGCTGGCCTATTTGTCATCTTGTTTCCAGCTGAAGGTTACACAGAATCCTTATGAAATGAGATTTTTTTTTTTCCAGTTTTATTGGAATTTCTTTTTTTATTGTCATTGTTATGCCCAGAAGATGATGGTGTGAGCAGCATTTGAGATGCTAATCCTGTCCAGCATGTGGATAGAGCCAAAGATTTAGTGCTGGTCTTGCCAAATTTTTAGGAATATCCTAAGCTGTCAAAGACAACACTTTAAGTTGTCTCTAGAGTATCAGCATTTTGCAGCTTTTAAAAAGAAAAAATTAAAAATTTGTGGGAAAATCAAAGAGGGAAAATGGAAATGATGTCACGGTGCTGCTGAACTGTAAAACAGATTTAAAATGTGTGGTTCTTGTATGGTTTCAAGGTGTGCTGCACTGCAAATAGAATTCTCTGCTCTTTCAAACTTATTTGCTACAGAAATTATCATGGAATCATGGAATGGGCTCAGTTGGAAGGGACCTTAAAGATCATCCAGTGCCACCCCTGCCATGGGCAGGGACACCTCCCACTGTCCCAGGGTGCTCCAGCCTGGCCTTGGACATTTCCAGGGATCCAGGGGCAGCCACAGCTGCTCTGGGAATCTGTGCCAGGGCCTCCCCACCCTTCTAGGGAATGATTTCTTCCTAATTAATTCCCGTTAATGAGCTGCAGTTTGTAGGACAGAGGTTTCTCCAGACCTGGAACACAAACACCCTGACACTTCTGCTGAGAATTTTATTTCCCATCAATGCCCCTTACCCTGCTTTCACCTCCTGTGCTGGATGCAGACATTTACAACATTGATTAAACATGCTGGGGCTGCTTTCAAGTAGAATTCCTGACCATTGATCACCACGAGCTGAGTTTCTCTTTCAATTCTTACTTTTTGCGCCGCCACCTTCGCTGGGGAAAGCCAAAAAAAACGCCCCAAATCTACCACGATTTTGCTCCATGCTCCCATCCTCCATTTAGCTCCAGCCTATTTTCCTTCCCACTTGCTTGACATCATGGAAATTCAGTGGATGGCAGTGATTCAGGGCGCTGGACGTGGGGCTGGAGGTGTTCCTGTCGTTAGAGCATGAGATCGCTTTCCCAGTCAATCCCGCCCTGCCTGCCAGATCCTCCTGAGCTCACCGTGGAGCTCCAAAGCCATTCCCAAACTCCTGTCCTGCACAGCTGGCACGGCTCAAACCCTTCCTCCTCAAGTGCTGTCACTCAGTGATATTCAGATCCCTCCCAGATCCCTCCACAGCTCTCTCCTTTGGAAAACCAACGCGTCCCGATGAGCTGCCCTTGTGTAAATACATCTTCCTTTGTAAGGAACAAGCCCCTAATTCAGACCTGTGTTGTGTTTATTTTCGAACATGGATTTTTTTTTTTTCTTTTTTTTTTTTTCCTTGTCAGGGGCTGTGCAGCTCGACCTTAGGCTCGACAGGGAAATGTTTATCCAGAGAGTTAACGCGGATGAGTAATCTGGGACGCTCCTGCCAGGCTCGGGGGGTGGGATTCCCGTAAACAGCCAGGCCCTTTGAACCCAGGCCTTTTATTTTATGTCATCCTCCAACCACTAAACCAACACGCCACCGTGGAGGCCTTCCCTGCTCAGCCAAAACACAGATTAAGCCATGGAAATTTAAGCTGGGAGCATCATTTGGGGGGACCTTGTGTTCGTCACCTCGCCCTCTTTAATTTTCACTCTGTCCTGAGCTTGGCTGAGTGTTTGAGCAGTGCAGGGGTTGTTCCAGCCCCAGGAAAGCTGTCCTGGCTCTGTGGAACACCTACAGCTATGGACAAGGAGTGGCACAACCAAAGAGGTGGAAAATGAGGGAGAACTGACCATTTGTGTGCATGAATCTCCTCCTGCTTCCTTCCCATGGAAATTTCATCTTGGGCTGTTGTTCCTTATCTCCCTGCTCCCAGTTTCCCCCCTCCCTCTGAGGGACCAGCTCCCACCCTCCCCAGTAATTTTTCAGAACAGAATTCACCCCTTTATCTGTTGACATCAATTATCAGTCCTGCCAGGGAGTCACTTTAAAATCCTGATTTAATGAAGCCGTGTTCATTTGTTGCAGGATACACTTACACATGCAATAAATCACAATAAATATCCAATTTTCAACCCTAAATATCTGATTTTCTGCCCATTTTTAGTGCTGATCACAGACATGGACTGGATTTGGGGACTGTATCAGTAAACTCTTGGAGATTTTCTGTGGATGTTATGCAGCTCGAATTCCCCCTCAATATTAAGACCATGCAGAGTTATGAGACTGAGGCATCCAAGAAATAATAGGAATAATGTGGATATTGCATAACCATCCTCTTACACTGGCATGAGTCATTCCTAAAGTGCCCTGTATATCTTTCAGGGTGGATTAAGGATACGAGACAGGGGAACCATGAGGGCTCCTACAATGCCCCACAAAGACTCCAAAATGGGAAAAAAACCTTTTGAAAACAACTCTAAAAAATAACCATTTGTCGCCTGCAGTAAATAACTCGGTCACTGGGGAGGTCAAAAGCTAAAGGCTCCCATCCAGGGCTGGGATTAATGACCTGCAAAGCGCCAGTTTCAAAATAGGCTCTTCTCCCGCTTCAAGACAGGCAATAATGAAGCATCTCCTGCCATCCCTTAGCCAGGAATGAAATTCCAGGCAGGAAAATGGGCTCTGCAGTGGATGCACAGGGATGAGTTAATCAGTGATAGAAGCAGCACTGTGTAAATCAAGGGCCAGGGCCACTGCAGGCTGTTCCTCTGAACAACAACCCAGGAGTTGTTCCCTGCGGCAGGGACAGGATGAGGGAAGAGGCTGGGATGCCCTCCCTGCCCAGGGAGTGTTGGTGCTGTCCAGCATCCCACGACAAGTCATAAATGTCCCTGCCCTGCACAAATTTCCACTGCAGAGGGGGAATATTTATGGCGAGGTTCAGAGGTGCAAGGGGAGGCAGAAACCCAAGCTGTCCTGGGCTGGGAGGATCGATGAGGTGGCTCAGTCCTTCATGGCCCTGGGAGCTCGTGGACTGGGCAGGGCTGCTCACAGTAATTTTTTCAGAGAATTTCGTGTCTCCCAGTTTGCCAGGATGGTTTTGCAAAATGTCAGGATATTTTTAAAAAATAGATTAAAAACTACTCTTCAAGCTCTGCTTGTTTTGCTTTAAATGGGGCTGGCAGCCACGATTGAAGGGACTATTTCATGCTCCAAACTGTAAAAGTGGAAGCAAACTGTGAGATAAGTTCTAAAGAGACCTCTTTTCTATTAAAATTGCTATAGAATGAAACACATTCTGCCTTGAATGACCTTGCAGATGTCTTTGAACTGGGCTGATTGCTCCAGGAATATTTAATCCAATAAAACCTGGCTTGAGGCCACTCAGGAGCTGTGAGATGATATCAAACACTTCCAATTTCTGATCACCTGTAGAAACAAGAATTCCAGTATTGTGATTATCCAGATTCACAGCATTTCCATCACCTGGAGCTGTCCTTCTGCAAAGTTCTTGTCTTCTTTTTGCCTTGTGTTCCTGTGTCCTTCAACCCAAGCAAAACAAAAATTCAGGTGGGGAAATTTCCAGCAGATTGAGCTCTGCTGCTTCCTTCTCCCACCCAGCACAGGACAGATGCTCTGATTTTTTCAGCCTGCAAAGAACAAAGCTTCCCCCCGGCTTCTTTATTTTAAACAGGAGAGGCCACCCACAGCTCCAAACATGCCTATGGAGAGGAAAAATAAATGGCTGAGCTCCTGGCCAGACACGGATGTGCAGAGCGTATCTGAGGAGGAGGAACTGTTTGGAAAAAGCCATTCCCATCCCACCCAGGTGCTGCTGTGGATGGGGCTGGGGGCACCAGCACCTCCCAGCAGTGGGGAACAGCACAGAGAGGGAGCTGGGATGGCTGGGGACCATAAATCACCTCAGCCCAAGGGCGAGTTCAGCAAACCAGAGCCAGGCAGATGTTGGAGAAGGGAATTTGGGAAGGTTTCAGCACAGAATTCCAGCTCTTGCTTCACAAGAAGGCAAATCCTGCTGTGCTCCACCAGCTTGTGGACATAATATCCAGAAAAGATTCCCCCACCAGCCTGAACCTGCAGATTTTTCCCCTAAACTGAAGCAGGGGAGGGTGGTGGGAGCTGTTGCTGGGCTCAGGGTGTTTGGCTGGGAGTGGCGTCTTCTGCAGGGGGGTTTGGGTTGGTCATGGGGAGGTGGGAGCACTTTGGGGTGATGCTGAGACACGGGAGGGATCTCCACTTAGGGAAATCATGAGACAGGAGAAGGAATGAAAATGGGGTGAGGAGACAAATGTTCTTTATTTCCACCCAGCTGTCTCTTTTCTGGATGTCCCCTCCACGCCAGGAGCTCTGTGTCTGCCTTGCCATGTGTCACTTGGAGGGAAATTGTCACCACAACAGCTCTGGGACTTTGATTTGGCCAGCAGGAGCAGGGAGGTCATCCTTGCCCTGTGCTCAGCACTGCTGAGGCCACACCTGGAGTTCTGTGTCCTGTTCTGTCCTCCCCAGTTTAGGAGGGACATTGAGGACCTGGAGCATGTCCAGAGTGGGCAATGAGGCTGGAGAGGGGCTGGGAACACAAAAACCCTGTGAGGAACCCCTGAGGGAGCTGGGGGTGCTCAGCCTGGAGAA
>JAWMRF010000059.1:1762569-1773041 GCA_035221435.1 Sphenopsis melanotis | reverse complement strand
GTGTGTTTAACAAAGCCTGGATGTGGCACTGGGGGCCAGGGTTTGGGTGAGGGGCTGGGGCTGGGTTGGACTCGATGACCTTTGAAGGTCTCTGACAACCTGGTGACTCTGTGAATTCTGTGATTTCTGTGAATTCTGTGAATTCTGTGATTCTATAAATTCTGTGATTTCTGTGATTCTATAAATTTTGTGATTCTGTGAATTTTACAGGAGCGTTTTAAGACATGGAGAACACACAAGGTGGATGTTGGATCTGGAGGTTTCCCATGCCTGCTGATGGGAAGAACCCTCCTAATTCAGCAAGGAACAAGACTCAGAGCTGGCTCTCTCCGAGGACGGCGTTGGCTCACGAGCTAGCTGAAATCTGAGAATGGTTTGAAATTGTGTTTTTTTAAAGGCTGTATTTTCATGCCTCGCTTCTCCTTACAGACAGACAAATGGCTTTTCCCTTTCATGGAAAGTTGGGACCTACCTCCAAAAATGTCCTTAAACTCGGGCTGAAGGCAGAGGAGTTGGCAGCACCACATCCCATGGCTGCCTCTACCACCACATCCATCTCTGCGGGGCAATATTCAGCCCTGGATTAAGTTTGTATCTGAGACTGGAAAGCAAAATTGCAGCACTTCTATATCAGCTTCACTCCAGGCAGGAATTACTAAAAAACATCCAGGTTTTTATTTATTGGGTGTGAGTGTCCCTCTCTGGGTGATATTTGGAGTGATTTTAATCTACCTGGTGTGGAGGGTTTCCTCCAAAAAAGGCCAAACTTGCAGTGGGTGAAACTGGTGTGGATCTCAAGAGGGCAGTGGAGCAATGGCAAAGCAGCACATGGACCTAAGATCCTTGAGGAGGAGTTCATTATCCACCAAAATTGGGGATATTTTGGATTGAAAAGGTTAATAGTGATGAGAAAGGAAGAAAATGAGTGCATTGAATCCTGTTTAATTAATCTGACAAATAATGAGCATGAAACTGCCTTGGAGACGGGGTTGAAAGATTCCCAGAGGAGCGAGGGGGTCTGGGGCAGGCACAGGGTGGGCTGCTCATCGAGTTCTGCCCCAGCACCACTGTCCCAGTGTTTGTTTTTCCTTTCCTGGCTCTCTCTCCCTGCCCCAGTGCTGTATTTCAGGATTTCATCCCTATCCTGAGCTACTGTGGAGTCACCTCGGGGCCTGGGAGCTCGGTGGTTGTTCCCTGGTTTCAAAAAGCTCCTTTTATTTTACCCCCACTGGCAAAAATTAATACCAATGCATCCATAGTGGGCATTATATATTTTTAAAAATAGATACATAAATTCTTGATTAAGTATCATGCCCTGATAAATGAATAAATTGAATAAATCACAATTAAAACCCCATGCAAGTGTGGAGAGTGCAGCTCAGTGGCACTCAGAGCTCTGTGTTATTCCCACGAGGCTGCAGCCAATGTTCAACCCCACATTTCATGTTAATTAATGAAACCCTGAATGCAAACTTTGAGCTCAAGTGCCTCAGTCCCATCAAAACCAGATTTTGGGACATGTTTTCCACTCAAGTGAGACAAAACTCACCTGAAACCTTGTCCAGCCTGGTTTGAATGTGAGCCCCACTGAGGGAGGCAAGCAGGGGTGTTTGTTAAGAAAAACCAACTCAGACCTGGAATAAAAATAAGGAAAAAATTAATGCTCATTAAAATTGTTACCTGCACTTCTCTATCAACCTTTCCCTAAGCATGCAGGGGAGAAGATAAATAAAAATCCATTTGGATTCTGGGGATGTTTCTGCCAGTTCCTGTTTACTGAATGTTTGCTAGTGCCCCGCTGCCTTTAGGGTGGGAAGAATTCCTATAGGAAATCATTTGATTTGTTTTCATTTTATTTATTTGCTTACATTCCACTAACCACAGAGGCTGAAACTCTTTGGGATGCCTGAAAATAAACAGGATGTTTCTTCCTCCGGAGAGGCTCCTGCTCATCCATTTTCTGCCTCAGATGATGTCAGAATCATCTGGTAAGGGCGTCATGGAGATTGCCCCAGCCAAGTGGTAAACATGAAAATTCAGCTTTAAATCACACCCAGGTTCTTCTCAGCTAATGGCATTTCAAATGAATTGGATGGGTCTCCTCAAAACCAGATTTTTGGGGAGTTTTTTATGTCTTGGAGGTGGCCTTGTTTGAGGCTGACCCAATGAGAGATTCCCTCAAGGAGTTGTGGAGTTGTCTTGAAATATTTTCTTTATTTTCTTTTTATTAGAAAGTGATTAGGTGAGAAGGTTTGCAGAACCAGACTCTGGGATTTCAGGAGGTAAAAGGACCTGGAAGAAAGTTCATTAAAAAAAAAAATCACAAAATATGAAGAAAAAAAATAGAAAGAGTTTGATAAACTTGGGGGAAAAAAATCAGCATATGGAAATGCGGGTGTATTTTTGGAACCGTTTCATTGGAGAGTTATTCATGGATCCTGAAACCACTCTGGCTTTGAAAAATGCAGAGCTGAGGAGGCATCGGGGTGACCTCGGCTCTGGGGCACGTGGGACACGTCGCGCTCATTGGGATCGCTCCAACCACCCCAAACCACACCAACCACCCCAAAACCACACCCAGCCACCCCCCACTGCCACCCACTGCAGCTCCTCAGGCCGGAGACACTCCAGAAGTGCCCTGGGTCCCAAAACGTGACAATGCACCAAGCGCGAAATTAACTCATCGGGAGCACGTGGAGGGAAGTGCCAGGATCGCCTCCAACCACTCCAAACCAGACCAACCACCCCAAAAAAACACCCAGCCACCCCAAAAACACACCCAGGTACCCCCCACTGCCACCCACTGCGGCTCCTCGGGCCAGGGGAGCTCCAGAAGTGCCCTGGGTACAAAAATCTGACAATGCACAAAGCACAAAATTGACTCACCAGGAGCAGGCGGAGGGAGTGCCAGGATTGCTTCCAACCACCCCAAACCTCATCAACGACCCCAAACCACACCAACCACCCCAAACCACACCCAGCCACCCAAAAACCTCACCCAGCCACCCCCTACTGCCACCCACTGCCGCTCCTCGGGCCAGGGGAACTCCAGAAGTGCCCTGGGTCCCAAAATGTGACAATGCACAAAGCGCGAAATCGATGCGCGGAGTTCATTTCATTCCCATTCCATTCCGCCCTGGCCATCGCAGGAGCTTTGGTTTTATTATTGCTAATTCCAAGCATAATAAATACGCTTCAGGATCCTGGCTGATTTATTATCATTTTAAACAGGCTGATATTTGCAGCTTCTCATGAATTTTCGCAGTAATGTCTATTTCCAGTTTCAACCTTGCTTTTCATTTCATTTGAGACGCCCCATCGGTATTAAAATCCAGTATTTAAAATATAATAATCACTTTCCCTGCTCCATTAGATATCTCTTAACTCCCTCAAACAGAGGGGATATGGGCAAGATTTGTTTTTTCTTGTCACCTTGTCAATCTGGAAGTTTTTTCCAAAGGCAGTAAAAAATCACTGAGCTGAACCACTGAGTTTTATTCAGGTTTCTGAACACTTTCCGTTCTGTTCATGCTTTTTTACAAGTTCAGATAATGAAGCTTGGTGGTCTCTTTATAACCATTTCCACTTTCTGTTTGCAGTTTGTAGAAATTTAATGTATTTTGGCTCCTGTTAGGAATAATTGAAAATATGGTAAATCAGGTATCAACATCAAACCAAACCAGATGCCAATTTTTTTAATCTTTGTGTTATCAATCACAGTTGGACTCGATGATCTTGAGGTCTTTTTTAATCTAGATGATTCCGTGAATCTAAACTCCAGCTGGAGTTTTAAGAAAGGATAAAACATTAAATCTTTGGGGGATATTAACAGTGTCATTTCCTGAGAGATTCCTCTGATCACAGTGCATTGGTTTCTGTTCCTGAATATTTGTTTTTCACTGCATTTTCCTGTTGTGGAAGTTGTTTATGGGATCATGGAGTGGAATGGGCTCATGGAGAGCAACTGGAGCTCTCCAGAATTATGGGATTGTCTCCTGTACACTCCAAACTTGAGCATACTCTGAATTTTATCAGTTGTAGATGGTTGGGATGGGCTGGGACAGGAATTAAATCTTCCTCTCAGGAACAACTCTTAAAAGCTGGATATAAATCCCTCAGAGGGCAGCGACAGGAGAGCGGTGTGGGCATTTCCCTTCAGCCTTAAAAGCACTTACAGGAGATCAGAGCCCTGCCCTAAATAAATTCTGCCCCTGATTTATTCCTTGGAGTGCTTATGGGCTATGGGAACACAATCCTCCTACAAATTCCCATGTCCATCTCTCTCAGCTTTGGATTCAGCGGGTCTGGATTTTCTTCTCCCTTCCAGCTCAACAACTCATGGAGATTTTGCTTAACTCTGTGTCTTGATTTCAAACTTTTTCTTTATCATAGCTGAATTGACCAGAATGGTTGGATGGATGACTTACCATTCAGGAATTTTTTTCCAAGTTGCTGTGTTAATATAGAAAATTAAATTTTTCATTTAAATTAAATCGTCTCCTCCTGGATGGAATCCTGAGGCTGTGCTTTGCATCCCAAGGACTTCCCAAAGGAATGATGGTGTCCAGGCTCTTCCAAAGACTGTCCCACATCTCTTTGGTCAATGAGTCACCATCACAAGGTCTGCTGGAATCAGAGCAGTGCCTTCAGGAGGGCGAGGAGGGAAGATCAGATTTAAGGGCAAAGCTCCAACTTGGCACCAAAACCTGATTAACAAAGATTAAAATGGAAGAAGGATAAATAAATGCATTATCAGAAATCTGTCCACTGCTTATTGATGAGGAGGGCAGAGCAAAGCGTGTTTTAAACTTATCTTTCTGTCTCTTAATGCATTTGGGATGTTTCCAGACCAGGTTCTGAGTTTCCCCTCTGTGTAACATTTTTCACATTCGGTTCCTGCTGTGGGTTCTCTGCTTTATTCTGCTTTTCCAGGGGAGCCCCATGGACGTGTCCATGGTGTCCAACAGTGCCCAAATCACCTGGACCTCACCTGTCCCTGTCCCCACAGCCCCCCTGTGCCCCTGCCCACACTCAGGGGTGGGAGGCAAGGCAGGATTTGGCTCTTGGAGGGTCTGAGCTGTCATTTGCATTCGTGAGACACAATTTCTGCCCGGCTCCACCCCTTCTCCCTCTAAACCAGATGAAATATTTATTGGGTTGGAGTGTAAGGGCTCAGTGTTTCGTCTGCAGAGGAACAGGGGAGTCCTGGTTCTGACCAGAAATTTCTAAGGCTTCTTTGTGGCTACTAAACGTCGGAGGAAAAACCACAAATTACCATCGCCGTGGGGCTGGGCCCTGGGTCCTGGCTCCAGAGCTTCCCCCTCCCCTCCCGCCTTCAAGTGCTCTGCATCTGTGTCAATAAGTGCCCCGTGTCCCTGGCAAGGGAATATTGAATGTGCACACACAAAATTAACCTCTGCCAGGGTGGGGGAAGAGCACAGTTGTAATTACACACATTAAGTTGTAAATTAAGCTGTTACTGTGATTAACATATTTCTTTAATACTGAGGAACCTCCTTTCCCCCCTAAACTCCTCACAATTCATCCCCTGTTTGTCATTTTTTCCTGGCTGCTCCTCAATTTTCTTTTCCCTGGCCACAGCTAAGCCCAGTGGGGTTGTCCCACCTCGCTCCTCGGAGGCACTGGGTGCTTCCCCATCTCCTTGTCCAGATTTTGGGGGTCTTGGAAGCTCAGTCTTGGAAGCTCCTGGGTGCTTCCCCATCTCCTTGTCCAGATTTTGGGAGTCTAGTAAGCTCCTGGGTGTTTCTCCATCTCCTTGTGCAGATTTTGGGGGTCTTGGAAGCTCAGTCTGTCCATGCCAATGTGTTTCAGTTTCCTCCTATCCTCTCAATCTTCCCATTAGATTAATTTGAAGAGAGTTTTAGGAGTTTAATTAGTCCAGAGGTGGATTTGAGCACCCGTAAGACAAGAGCATGGTGCATAAAGGGTTAAACCAGGGATAGTTGGGCATATTTAGTGCTAATTTTTGTTGGAGATGGGAAAATGAGGAACATGGATGGAGAGATGGGAAAGAAGAGTCCATCCACCCAACAGTTCCAAGAACAGGAGCCCAGAGATCCCTTTTGGAGCAAAGCTCTGCTGAGCAGCTCCTCCTCATCAGCCCCAGTCCTGTAAATAGTGTGGATTTCTGGGATGGTTGTTAGAACCACTCAAACCCTTAAAACATGAACTGTTGTGCTCCCACAAGCTGCACTGCTTGGATTTACCCTGTCACAGATGGCCCTGCTTCACACTCCTTCCCAACGGGTTTTGTGAAATAAAAATATTATAAATGTAATTCATTGACGAAGATTTGGTAATATTTCCAGTAAATTTTTCAATAAACATGGCTTTAAAAAAACAAAAGTCAATTGTTTATAGAAAAAGGACTATTTCAACAATATATCACCACACTTAGAAAAATTATTCTCAGGAAAACGTCCTTTTTTTTTTTTTTTTTTTTTTTAAATGAAAATATTTTTCTTAGAAATAACATTGGTCAGCTGTATTAATGATATTGGAAGAGTTCGAAGTGACAATGAGCAAACCATGAAAAATGGACAGAAAACAAACACAGAATCACTCCAGTCCTGGACTGCTTTTTAGTTATATTGGAGACATTCCAGGGCTTCCATTTTTCCACCAGTGTTTAATGGGCTCTCTGTTTGCATTTGTGTTTTCCTGATCTTTCAATCTGCAGGAATGGCTGCTCCTGGCAGGGCTCTTTTAGCATCACCCCCTCTGTCCCCTCTTTGGAGCCTGGGTGCCTCATTTTTATTCCCTGAATTTGTAGGGAGGAAACACCCTGATATGAAGGCAAAACAGGGAAATATGAGAAAGTTTGGGATTCAGGATTTCAGCGGCGGCCTGAGCCTCCATCAGTGGATTTAACTCGCACACGCACTCCCTGGAAAAATCACTGCCCCAGAGGGTTTATGCCAATTAAAATTTGAAAATGACATCAGTGAAATTAACCTAAATTTTGCTTGACCTGGAATTTAGGTCAGTTTAGATCATCGTCTTAGCAGGGCTGTCTAAGATTCAAAGGAGAGCCTTGGAACAGAAACCTCCTTCAGAGCAGAGGTGGGTCCTGCACAGGCAGCTCCAGGATGGTGGGAGATGATTCCCAGAACTCCTCTGGCTGCCTGTGCAGAGGCTGATGTGAGAAAATGTCCAAAAAGCAGCTTAAGATGCACAGTTGGTGCATGAGGGGCACCAGCAGCTGAGTGGGGGCTCCAAAATGGGTTTGGGACACTGAGCAGCTCTGTCCTGTTCCTGTAGCCCAGGCTGGGCTGGGGGGGAAGGCAGGAATCCATCAGGCCCAGAGCGTGGAGGGGTTGGGTTGGGTTTGGTTGGGTTTGGTTGGGTTGGGTTTGGTTGGGTTTGGTTGGGTTGGGTTTGGTTGGGTTGGGTTGGGTTGGGTTTGGTTGGGTTGGGAGGACCTCAAAGGCCACCTCAGCCCAGCCCTGCCATGCCCAGGGACAATTCCCACAGACCAGGTCACTCCAACTGGCCTTGGGCACGTCCAGGGATGGGGCAGCCAAACTGCTCAGTTCCACTCCTTCATATCCTGAGATGATGATGATGATGATGATGATGATGATGATGATGATGATGATGATGATGATGATGATGATTCCACAGCTCACTGGATGGTTCCGTCACCGAAAATGCCAAAAACATTTAAAAAAAAAAATGAACCCAGCAGCTGCCCACTGCTTTCAGTACTTCTCACCCTGTACCACACCTTCTGTGATTCCCTGTTCCCAAATTTTCTTGTAGCAATTCGTGCTGTTTTCATCCTCGTGCATAACTTTTGGCAATAATTGGCATGAAAAAAAGAGGGAAAAAAAAGCTGGGATAAAGTAAATTAAAATAATGGTGAGGCTGATCATCACATGCATGTACGTGGGACATTTATGGCCTGCGTTTACAGACTGGCTGTATTTTACTCTTCTTTCTTTTCCAGGGTGGACAGAAATCCAAATTTATATTCTCAGTGCATTTCAGCAGCAGCAGAACTCTCCTTTCTCGTGGAGCACCTCACACAATTAAACATTTTCCACTTTTCTGAAGAACTTGTGAGCAAACCTGTTGTAGTTGAGACGGTCACATTTGAGACAGAGACAATAAAATACAACACACTCCATTTCCAGAAGGCTTCAAACCTGTTTTTATTCTAGCATGAATGCTTTTTATGCATTCTTATAAAACTCATATAAGTTTACACTTATTGGTCAGGAAAGACAAAGTGTTTATTGGAACAGGCAGTTGCAGGTTTCTCTTATTTGTCCTTTTCTTTTTTTGGTTTCTGTGTCAACGACCTTGGTAGGAAATTCTTTCAGGGCTGAACATGGACCCTCTTATCAAACTCCTGGCTCACAGAAGTCGCTGTAAAACCTCTTCCCCTCGAACCCAGCGCTGCTGAGCCCTGCAGAGCCCGCTGCTATCAAGCGGTGGCAGCAAGCAGCTTCGCTAGAAAAACCAGAAAAACCCTGCCCGGCCCTGCCAGCCCCACCCGCTGGAAACAGAGCCGGGATTTAGAAGGTGTGAGCTGGCAGGGCAGCGGAGCCTGCGAAATGTAAGAGCTGCAGTAGCCCCTGCTCGGGAGGCTTTGACAGAGAGCAGAGCTGAGCGGGGACACTGGGATCCCATTCAGCATCTGCGAGTGGGAGAAGTGTCGGGGAAAAGGGCTCCAAACCCATCCCTGCCTGCCAGCCCTGCGGCTGGGGCTGCTTCGGTTTGTTTTCCAGGGAGAGGGGGGGGTTTGCTGGATGCTTTCCACGGGAATAGCTGTGAATTGTCACGGTATCAGTGCGTGGGGAGGCTGAGAGCTGTCTGGGCTGCGTTTCTGAAATTTCTCTCTCTGGAGAGAGCTGAGGTCACCTCAGCAGAGCATCTGCGTGCTGTGCAGAGGGATGAGGGCTTCCAAGGACTTCCAAGGACTTGGGGATGGGCAGCACCACGCTTGGGAGGGGTCACAGTGCTCTGCTTCTGCAGGGCCCAGTCCAAGCTCCAGGGCGCTGAATGGAGACAGAAATCTCCATCCAAGTGAGAGAAATCTCTGTCTCTGTGAGAGAAATCTCCATCCTAGTGAGACAAATCTCTGTCCCAGCTACAGAAATCTCTGTTCCAGATACAGAAATCTCTGTCCCAGTGAGGTTATCCCAGAGAAATCTCTGTCCCAGAGAGAGAAATCCCCATCCCAGTGAGGTTATCCCACATCAGGCTGCGGGGAGCTGTCTGCTGCAGCACTCCTGGCTGGGGTACCCGTGTCCTGCAGGGAATTCTGCTGTCCCTGCTGCCTGCCCTCTGCAGAGCAGCCAGGAGCAGAGGCCTGGGTGTAAAATAAACTGAATCATGGACATTTCTGCCTTTCGCGGGGCAGAAATCCCGGCACTATTTTCCCCCTCTGCCATTGTGGTGACACCAGGAATGACAGAGATTTCTTTCCTCAGTGCTAAGGACACTGCCCCTCCCTTCTGCTGGCACTGAAGGACAAATCTGCTTCTTGGCAGCCACTGGAGACCTGTACGTGCAGCTGCCTGGTGTTAAGAGATTAATTATTAATTTCTATAGATCCTCACCTTAGGTGATTTTTCCTATTGTGTTTGACATCCAACCCTGCCAAACTTTCTTCCCCAAGTGACATCAATCTTTTTTTTCTTTCTTTCTTTGTGGCACTTCAGCTGATGTGCTGCCATTTTTTCAAGTGAATAAAAGCCCACGTGGGTTGGTCCCAGACTTTATTTCACCAGCTGGATTCCAAGCCCTGCTTGCCCCGGGGGCCAAGAGAGGACAAGGAGCGTGAGCTCTGCCAAACTGGCACTGGGCTCACAAGGATTTCTCATCTCAGAGGGGTTTGGATCAAACATTGCAGAAGAGAAGATGAAGAATCACCAGCCCAGGGTGGTTTCCTACCTGCACTGCAGGATGTTTCACAACAGCAGGCACGGGGTGCTGTGGGATGGTTCTGGCCCAGCCCAGCTCTGCAGAGTCCCCTGATAATCCAGGCAGGCTGAATCACCCTCAGCCGTCCCTGAATTGTTTGCTGGGTATGTCTCCTCCATTAATTACAGAGTTTAGATGACAAGTTTGGACAAGATGTTGAATTTTTAGATAGCCAAAGTGCAGGAAAATAAACCCAGCTCAAGTCCCTCTGTGCCTCAGCCACTGGCCTACACAGAGCAGAGCATTTGTGTGCTTGAGTTTTGCTGCTGAACTCTTCTGGTGTGCCCTGCCTGCTGCCTGGAGCTGGTGCTCCAGTGTTCACAAAAAAGGGACTTCAGATGTTTTTTATGTCCATCCATCCATCCATCCCCCTGACAACCCCCCAGATTGTCACCACAGGATGAGGATGGATGGAGGATGGATGGATGGATGGATGGATGGATGGATGGATGGATGGATGATGGATGGATGATGGATGGATGGATGGATGATGGATGGATGGATGGATGGATGGATGGATG
>JAWMRF010000059.1:1728862-1751588 GCA_035221435.1 Sphenopsis melanotis | reverse complement strand
TGAGTCTCCTTTTCTCCAGGCTGAGCACCCCCAGCTCCCTCAGGGGTTCCTCACAGGGTTTTTGTGTTCCCAGCCCCGCTCCAGCCTCCTCTGGGTGCCCTCAACCATCTCAATGTCCCCCCTAAACTGAGGGGCCCTAAAAACCCCTAAAAGGAGCCAGAACCCCCCTTTGCCAGGGGCAGCCAGGTGTGCAGAGGGGGCAGCACAGCACAAAGAGCAGGGACAGCCCAGAGCAGCACATTTCTCACTGGGCTGGAGCATCACTGAGGAGAATCCACATGCTGCTGGGGATGTTCATTAATCATCCAGCTAATTTGTTTTTACACAGGAGCGCTGACAGCGAACGAATGTTATTGTAGCAGCAGCGCTGCATAATCCCCACTATTATGGGTTTAGCAAACGACTGCTCTGTGTTCACTGCTGCTTCTTTCTCCATCCAACTGCAATTGTAAATTGTAAATATATCTATTTTTATTCCCATCTGCTGAAAGGAGCGGCCCCACCAGCTGTGGCCAGGGGGATGAAAGGATTGCTGCTGTCTGGTTCTTCCTCCTCCCTCTGGTCCTTATCTCAGGAACATGAGTTGAAATCTGGCCCAGAATTTACTGAGTGTTCAGAGAGTTTTTATGAGGCGATGCTTTTGCAGGCTGCTATTGAGAATTTGTGTATTTATATCCGTGTGCACACGTGGGTTATTGTGGCTGAGGTTATTTCTCCAGTAAATCTCTCTCCTGTTTGTACACAATGTGCACAGGCAGCATTCACACGAGAGAGGAAAATAATCCAGTGGTTAAAGTTAACTTGGGATTTGAGAGACCTGGGTTTAATTCTCCCCTCTGCCACAGCCTTCATTTTAGCACACATTATATTTAATACACATTTATAGGTTTATGTCTGTATGTTCCATGGAAAGGGCACAGAGGACATGGTCTGAATTGTCCTTCAAAAGCAGTTCTGAACCCTCACTAGTCCTGGTTTTTGGGGGGAATCCATGTTCAGCAAAGGGTTTGGATGAGCTTTGACCCTCGTGGAACAGGGACAGGCTTGGACACATCCTTCAGGCCAAGAAAACCCCACCCAGCCCTTCCTTTCTGCCATGGTGACTGGAATAGATCTTGGAATCGTGGAATGGTTTGGGTAGGGAAGGGACCTTAAATCCCATGTCCTTCCATGATCCCAGGTTCCTCCAAGTCCTGTCCAGCCTGGCTTTGGACACTTCCAGGGATGGAGCAGCCACAGCTCCCTCCCACATCCCACAGGGATGGACAGTCCAAAGGGAAAGGGTGACCCCAAACAATGCCCAACCCTTTCACAGGACCCTAAGTAAAACTAAGGAATTCTTTTCCTCCCTCTCACTCTTCTCCTGGATCCTTCACAGAGCCAAAACTCAGGACGCATTTTGTCAAACTGCTTTGCCATCATAGCAAAGTGGAGGTCAGGGAGCAAAACTGGGTTGAAATTCAACCCCACATGATTTTAAAGCATTTCAAGCTTAACTCTAGGAATGATTTTGAAACAGATGGGCACCTGGTCTTTCCCAACATGGCAACACCCTGCTCTGTGTTATTTGCAGCAATACACTCATAAAAATACAGGGAGCCAATAAAGAGAGGAAGATGAGAGGTTTCAGGTGTTTACTGGCTGTAAAATTATTAATACCAGCTTCAAACATGTGATTGTGGTGTTATTGCTGATTGTACAGCATTAAAAATAAAATCATAACAATAAAATATAAAAAAATAAAAAATGGAAAACTATTTATTGCAAAAAGTTTCAGGGTCGCCCACGTGGCCTTTATTACATGGAGATTTTAAGCATTTGTGTTGCTACAAATTTACAACAGAGTCCTGCAGAAGGGTTTGTGAGGGTTCATTTTAACCCCTCACCAAACACAAAATAAAAAGACCAAACCCCAAATCCAGCTTAAGGAGGACTTGAGGGTTCATTTTAACCCCTCACCAAACACAAAATAAAAAGACCAAACCCCAAATCCAGCTTAAGGAGGAGCTGAGGAGATACAGGAAAGACCAAACCATAAATGCGCTGACACCCAGCTCTACCTGGGCAATGAATTCTCCCTCCCTTACCTGTTTCCCTCCCGTTTTTTGTGGTCTCTCCCCCCAGCAGGAAGGCTGTGCTTGCCCTGATTTGCTCACTCATTCTGTTATTAGAGGAGATCTTGCCCTGCCCCACAGGGGACCCATTTTTCTGTCCTCACCCTGGGATCCCCGTTCATCATCAGGAACCCAAAACACCCAAACTCTGCCTCTTCCTTCCCCTGTTCTGCTGCTCAGACCCCGACGGCCAAAAATGTGTCCGTGTGCTTTATGCATGAGGAGAGGTGACTACTGATGCTCGCAAATGTGTGGTCATTTTTTTTCTGCCTGTCAGAAAATCAGCCCCTGGAATCACTGATGCCTTGTGAAATTACAGTCTAATGTAACCAGCCGGGGTATAAAGTAACCAATTTCTTTATTTTTTAAGAAAATTGTTCTCCTGGAGGTTGAAACACAAAACCAAGACATGGATGAAGTTATTTTTGTCCCAAGTCAGGGGAAATTAATGAAATAGCACCTCCCATTCTGTTGACATTGGCCAAGGTTGCCAAAGTCCTCAGTAATATTGGGGTTCCCGTTATGGGGAATGCTGTAATAACAGGAGGGATTGGGAATATTATACTGGTGGGAATGTTCATGTCAGAGCCAACAAGAGGAGTTAAGCTCATGCTTAACTTGAAGCAAATAATCAGCTGGAGTCGATAGTTACAGGGCTGTGATAAAATATCTCCTTACACGCAGGATCAAATGCTATGAGGAAGAATCTGTGTCCTGAAATCCTGATTGAGACATCAGAATCCATCAGCAAACATTGCCTGGAAAAAAAGAATTCCTCAATAGCCGTCCAGGAGTGGATATTCATATTTAAAATGCTGAGTTTTCTCTAATTGGCTTGATTGTTTTTAATAATCATGACGTGTTCAACGCTGTTTTTTAGGAGCCACTCTTCCCTTTCAGTCCCAGAGTGCAAATGTTGCTCAGTAAATTCCAATAATTTGTCTTGTGCTTTCAACTCCTCCACACAAGAGCCACGGGTTCTATCAAACTTGGCACTGCCACCTCCACGGGATGAATTTGGGAGGGAAGTGGCCCAGGGAGGCCAAAAATCCACAGGGAAATAAGGAACCCCTTGGTGAGAACACCACATATTGTTCTTGGCCAAACCAGTCATTATTCAGCATCTATTTTTGATAACAATCTCTGAAAATCCAGATTTTTTTGCACAGATATATTGGCTTACTGCAGTTCTCTGTGGAGTCTGGCATCCTGCACTGCCAGCTCTGCACTGCAGCAAAAACTCCATCCCAAATAATTTGTCCAGTCAACAATAATCGCTCCACATATTAATAAAAGTGGCTTGAAAAGTTCAATATGGGAGCTAAAATTTGTTTTAACTCCGTGTGGTTTTGGAAGCTGGAATTGACATTCAATCTGGTTTCTGCTACAAAATGTCTTTGACTGTGTAAGTGTGTAATTATATGCCTCGATATAATTAATTGGAGGACATTATTCTCTTCTCACAGAGAGAAGAGGGATTATGTGGAGTTGCATTTGGCTCCCAGAGACACACTTTCCTCAGAGTATTTCCAGTGTCATTTTTTTTTAATTTAATCTCTGTTTATAGAAAACATACCTAATGAAGAGCCAGTTAAACAGGCATCAGAGGAGGAGGAGGGGTAATTCCAGCCCAGTTTCCACTGGTGTTCCCGTGGAATAACCCCATCCATCATGGCAGGGTGGCTCCTCAGGGATGTGAGGATGGGGATGGGTGAGGAAGGAGCTGGAATCAGCCCAGGCTCTTCCCCCATCCCAGTGTTCCCAGTGCCAGAGGGCTGGCAGGGATCCCGTGGAGGAGAAGGATGGGGTGACGCAGCAATCCCCCCATTGTGGGGGTTCAGTTTTCCCTCTCCCTCTGGATCCTGTGTGGAACCCAACCAGGGGTGCTGGACCTGAGCCTCATCCTGCTCCACAAACCCCCAAAGGATCCCTGTGACAAGGAAAAGCTGCACTCACATTTGGGACAGGAACAAAACCCTAAAGGACATGGCAGCATCGTGTGGCTCCTTCTCCTCTCCAGAGAGAGACCCCATGAACATTTCCCTTCTCATCCTCACAGAGACCCCATAAAGATTTCCCTTCTCTCCAGAGAGACCCCATGAACATCTCCCTTCTCATCCTCCCAGAGACCCCATCAACATTTCTCTTCCCATCCTCACAGAGAGACCCCATAAACATTTCCCTTCTCCTCTCCAGAGAGAGACCCCATAAACATTTCCCTTCTTATCCTCCCAAGAGAGACCCCACAAACATTTCCCTTCTTATCCTCCCAAGAGAGACCCCACAAACATTTCCCTTCTCTCCAGAGAGAGACCCCATAAACATTTCCCTTCTCATCCTCACAGAGAGACCCCATAAACATTTCCCTTCTCCTCTCCAGAGAAAAACCCCATGAACATTTCCCTTCTCCTCTCCAGAGAGACCCCGTGAACATTTCCCTTCTCCTCTCCAGAGAGACCCTATCAATATTGCCCTTCTCATCCTCATAGAGAGACCCCACAAACATTTCCCTTCTTATCCTCTTAGGGAGACCCCACAAACATCTCCCTTCCCATCCTCCCAGAGAGACCCCATGAGCATTTCCCTTCTCCTCTCCAGTGAGAGACCCCATAAACATTTCCCTTCTCATCCTCCCCGTATCAACTGCAGCAAATTGCCGGCAGGGTGTGAAACCCAAAACCTGCTCCATGAGGATCCTGTTAGGAGCAGACCTTAGCCCAGGAGCCCCATCCCATCCTGGGGTGCCCCCTCTCCCCTCCAGCCCTTGTACAGCCTCCAAGCTCCCTGATGGAAACAACCCCGTGGCTCATTTTCCACTGCGGCTCCGTGCCGGATTTCAGGCTCTCGTTTGCCTTTTCCTGACGTGTCGCCCATCACGTTCTGATTATCGAGAGTTTTCTTTTGAAGAGTTACCTGAGGTGAAGCCTAATTGGGCTGGAGGAGGATGCCGGGGCTTGGGAATGCTGCCAGCACCACCGGGGGCTCCTGCACAGACAGCAATCCCAGCCCTGTGCTCAGATCCAGGCTGTAAGGGGACACCAGAGATAAAACCTGGGAGCACAACAGAGCCACTCCAATGCAGGGAGAACACTCAGCCTGTAGCAGAATATTTAATATTCAATGTTTAATGCGTATCAAATGTCAGAGTGCAACAAAGGAGAGGTTTCACGGCTCCTCACCCCAAGCCTGGAAGAGTTTCCAGGCTCTGGCTGGATTTGGGAATCCAGTAGTGGCTACCAACATTATCCCTTAGTGCTTCAATGAAAATATTCTGTTTATTCTGCCTTATTCTGGCATTGCAGGATGGGTTCTGCCACCCAAAACTGCCCCAAGCACATCCCAGGGGATGTGGGGCTGATCTCAGTTTGCTTTGCTGCCCTCAGGGACTTCACTGGCACTGCTGGGAATGGCTGGGAAGGGCTTGGAGCTCCAAATTATCCATGTAGTTAACAATAAAATATTCTTCCCTTGTATTTAACAATACCACGTCCATGTATTTAACAATTTTGGGTGGCAGAGGGTGATCTCAATTTGCTCAGGGCGTGTGGGGCTGATCTCAGTTTGCTTTGCTGCCCTCAGGGACTTC
Organism: Sphenopsis melanotis; assembly: GCA_035221435.1. NCBI lineage: Eukaryota > Metazoa > Chordata > Aves > Passeriformes > Thraupidae > Sphenopsis > Sphenopsis melanotis. Next base: position 1,745,888 of record JAWMRF010000059.1, on the reverse strand, counting down.
ACTGGCACTGCTGGCATGGCTGGGAAGGGCTTGGAGCTCTAAATTATCCAGTATTTAACAATAAAACACTCTTCCCTTGTATTTAACAATACCATGTCCATGTATTTAACAATAATTGACTGAAAACAGCAGGGCTGAGCTGGGGCTGGTGTCACCACATCAATTCCCATTTGTTTTCCCTTCAGTTCCCACCTGCTTTCATCTCTTTCTGGCTGGGCTGATAATGATTAAAGTGTCAGGTCCAAAGTCTTGGCTCTTCCCAGTAGATCCAATTAAATGCTGGTGGAGAAATCTCTTTATTTTCCTTCCTGCCTATCAAGGTAGCTACAATGGGTGTCTATTAACAGAAACACAAGGGAGGGACAGGGCTCAAATGCCATCACAATTCCCTGTCTGGACATCAAGAACTCATCTAAGACTGAATTACCAATGGTAAAACCAGCAAAATGTGTCTGCCTTGGCACAAATATCAGCTAAACATCCCCATCCAGTGATTTTCAGGAGGTTTTTAAAAAGAACCATTTTATCAGGACGACAAGGAGATGGTTGGGAGAAAAAAAAATGAAATTGAGAACAGGACATTGAAACGGAGCTGAAAAGGAAAAGAAATAAAACATCCAAACAAGTTCGATTTTCTCTCTCACGACTTCTTTTCACTTCAAGCAAGCACTGGAGAACATTTTGATGTGGTCTGTGGGATTGTTCCCTCAGAGATGATTAAAAACAAATTCTCTCAGCCATTGGGGCTCTTGATACCATCGTGTTTTTCCATCTAATTTGATCAGCCCAAACGATGACTAAACTGGGAAGCAGCGCCAGGGCTACCAACCCTCTCCCAAAGCACATTTTCCTGAGCAGAGGTGGCAAAGGCTCCTCCAACAAACTCAGTTCCCATTTTTAAGTGTCCAGCAAACCACGCACGTGTGCACTCACACAAAAAACTAAAGAAACCAAGCCCTTTATTTACCATTTCTCTACAATCAGATGGTTTAGAGATTAAGAGAAAAGGAGAAGGGGGAGAGGAGGGGGAAAAATCACATGGGAGGGACGAAAAAAACAAAGCCACGTTTTCTATCTCATCCTACTTTTTTTTTTTTTTTTGGGTTGAATTGTTGGGGTTTTTTTGCTGTTTCCAGCCCCGTGTTGTGACTTTGACAAATGATGATGCAGGGAGGAGATTTATGGGGGGTCTTGGAGCATTAACACATTATCACGAGCAAAACAGAGCCCTCAGCCCTCCTCTTTGGGGAGCCATTGGAAACTTTTTTGGGAAGTGATCTATGGGCCCGAGGCCATCCCAGGGAATGCTGTGGGGCTGCCCCTGGATGGGCTCTGGGACAATGCCCAGGGAGAAGACACCGAGCAGGGGATGAGGAATGGCTCCTGAAAACCCCTCCTGGAAAGGAAAGAGGAACCCTCTGCTCCTGGGGGAGCTGAGTGTTGAATGATTTAATGGCTACCTTTAGGAAGTGCCTTTTGCTTTATTGCTGCCTTTCTTTTTTTCTTTTTTTTTTTCTTTTTTTCTTTTTCTTTTCTTTTTTTTTTTCTTTTTTTTTTAATTCCTTTTTTTCCTTTTTTTTATTCCTTTTTTTCTTTAATTTAAGGGCAAGAAATGGCTCTTCCCTGGTTTTCCCCTCACCATCCCAGCTCAGTGCCCTGCAAAGACACAGCTTGAGTTCATCCTCCTTGCAAAGAGTCCCAAGCTGCTCACAGAGGGTCTGATTGAGCAGGATGTTCTGAACTGATCATTTGTTAAAAAATAAACAACAAAAAAAATTAAATTTAAATTAGTATTTTTTTAAAAGCCTTAAATTAAATTTATTTGTGTTTGCTACAATTTCTGAGTTCTCTACAGAGGGTTTCCAGTGCTGCCAGCTCCATCCTGGATCCCTCTTGCTCAAGAGCAGGGCTGCAGCTCCCAGGATTAAACTGCTCACATTTTCCACAGAGGTGTCAGAAATCTCATGGAAAACTGGTGGGATTCTCAGAGCTACTGGAGGCATCGGCCCAATGCTCTTTATCCCCCTTCCCTGCCAAAACTCCTTTAAAATCCTTCCCATTCCCTGCCCAGGGAACTGTGACAAACTCAATTTGCATTGAGCTGAGTTGCTGATGATTTGTTTTCCTCCTAGAACCAAATCTTGGATTTTTAACACTTCCCTAGAATTAAAATAGTCTTAAATTTGTGAAGTGAATATCAGCATTCCAGTCACAGTTCATTTTATTCTCCAATCTGCTTTGATATCCAAGAAGATCACACAGAATTTGGAAGTTTGTGTTTGAATTCTGGTTCATCTCTTGCTGAAACCTCAAGGCCTTGTTTCATTTTCCAGATTTTTTTGATTTGAAATTCCAAGGAAGCATTAAATTTTCAGAATTATTTTCCTTCAATCAAAGTAGAGACAATTTGCAATTCCAGAAGAATTTCGGATTTTTTTTTCAGGAATTTGTGTATCTTTTCTAGAGCTACATAAGCTTTAGAAGGCACAATAGTATCACAGAAATTATTGAGAAACTTTGGGGAACCAATGAGAGAAATGCACATAAAATATTTTTACAGACGTGAGAAACTGTAGAAATTCTATTTTGAGCCCCTAAAAATCAGATTGATTAAACTGGTCTCATTGGAAACTCCACTTTTTGGGCTAAATATTGGTAATATAGGTGCCATAACTGAAGAATTAAGCCATTAATTTCTTACCTACAGTGGTCTGAATATTTTGTACATCTTGGAATGTCACCATTTATTTGGAGATCTAAGTAAATAAGTAAAAAAAAAAGCCAACAAAAAATGGAATTAGCAGAAAATAATTAAAGTTTCAAGGGGTAAAGTTAACACAAGAGGGTTCTTTATCACTCTGAAATCTGCTGCACATCCATGTTTTGACCAGAAACGCCCCTGCAGGAAGAAAAAAAAACCTCAACCGCCCTCATTTCATACACAAACCACCCAAATTAAACACATTTTATAAACAATGAGAGCGGAGAGCAGAGATTTCAGGGCTCCCCTGGAAGATTTGAAGGTGCCCAGAGATAAAGCAAACATTTTGGAGGCAATGACTTGGATCTTTTCAGCACCATTTCCAGCGTGGCGTGGCAGGATGATGGATGAGCCTGCAGCAGCCTCGTGACAAACTGGGGAATTCTGACAGATGTTGGATGCTCGGAGCTTTTTTTTTGCACTTGAAAGGGAGCCCTGCTCTTCAGGTGCTCCCAAGTTCTCCATGGAGTCTGGGAATTCAGTTATCTGGAGGACAGCAGATTTCTGGAAAGATCATCAGGGCACCCAGCAATCCCAATTTCCAGATTTTTATTATGTGATGCAAGTGAAATGCAGGAGGGATGGCAGGACAAAAATCAGGGATTTAAAAAACTGGATATTGGGGATGATGGGATGGCAACAGCAGTGTGGTCCTGCTTCTCCAGGCATCTTCTTTCAGGAGATGGAGCCTTTTATTACCTCTTTAATTGATTTTTGCAACCTGTTCACTCCTGACATTTTACAGCGTGGTGGTGGCGTTCTCTGCGTGATTATTAATTCTCTGAATTATCAAACACAAGGCCAACAGAAAACAGGGATTTTTGGATTAAACCCCCAGCATGGTACAAATCTAATCTCCAGGAACCACCAATAATCCCAATTTCACCAATTTCCCTGGTTTGGAAGCAGCCTCAGCATCCCAGGAGCAGCTCAGGGGAATTTTTTTCCAGGTCTGAGCCCCTCCTTTCCTTCCCTTGGTATTGAGATAACCTTTGCTGCTGGGTTCATGGCTTTGCATAAAAACCCACGTGGCACAATCAGCTCCAATATTTTATCATGGATAGGGGGAAAAAAAGAGGGAAGAAAAGGGCATTTTGCCCCAATAATGCTGCTCAGTGTTGCCTCCAGCCCGTGCCGCTGCCCTTTCCCTGCTGGACAAAAACACAGCAGTGTTTGGAGAGAGCCCTGCTGTAATTGTGGGCAGTTCTATGGAGGGGAAAAATAATGTGGTTTGTCATCAATCTCCCGGTGTGGCACACAAGGGCTGACTTGTTGAAATTTTGTAGGCTGTATTTACAGAGAAAACAGAGGCCTGGTGCTGTGCAGGGCCCTATCAGGCCCCAGGTCTGGAAGAATCATATCGGAGCAGAAGGGAAGGCTTGAATCATAACCTTGCAGGATAAGCTAATCCAAGAGGGAATGAAAATTGCTCTGCTCCTGTGAGCAAGATCAAAACCCGGACAATTTAATTATTGGGGAGTTATTTGTGGGTAGAGACACAGGCTGGTTCGAGGCAAGAGCTGCCAGATGGAAATCACTCACGTTGCTGTTTTACACAGCTCCAGACAACAGGGAAAGGAAGGACGGATGGATGGGCCAGCCTTGGGAAATGCAGGGTGGAGGAAAACAAGGTGATGGGATGAGGCAAAGGCACTGAAAGGGGCTGGTGCCATGATGATTTTTTGCCCTTTCTTTTTATATACTTCTTATATATTCATAGTATGTGTTTATATACCTTAACATACATACCTGTCATTCTTTAAGTCAAATGTCTTAACATAATCCTAATATTCTATTAAGCCAGAAAACCAAATATCCTAAAAACCTCACAATTAAAAGCCAAAAAACTCTTACACTATCTTAAAAAACCAAAGCCCCCTCTAGAGCATATCTTATAAACTAAAAATAAATCCATCTTTAAAAAATACTTTAAGATAAAGAGATGTCACACTATTAATTTAAATCTCTCATTAAAACATCTTTGTCAAATATGCTAATATGCAAAGTCTGTAAAATTATATATGCAATATACCATAAACATACATTTCAATACATTCCACCTTAACAAATTATTGCACAATAAAAATCCTTTTTCAATACTGAAATAAAAAACTTTTATCCCTTAACTGCGTCTAACTCTTAATTTAAAGACCAAGGAAAAGGCATCAGGGTATCACAGGTCTAAGCTGAGCCACCATTCAGAGAACCTGAAATTTTTGTTGTCATCCTACTGTGAGTAGGATTCAAATTAGGAGAGGATAAAACTCCTGTTATTCTTCATTTCTAGGGAATGTGTGAGTTTTCCAGAAGAGGAGAGCAACAAAAAGGTAGAAAAGAGGGGAAAAAGCAGAAATCTGGGATAAGTCACACTAAATATCCTTCCAAAACAGCCAGCATGACACAGTCATTTATAAAAGCACATTTTGCTTTGGTTATCTTGTACCCAGCTTTCATCAAGGCACTGCCCTTTATTTTCACTTGCCTGTAAAAATGACCTGATGAAAAGATGGATGGGTTTTTGAATTCAGAGTATGAAATGAAACAGGAGGGCCAGGCTGGGAGATCTGGGAGGGTTGCACTGCTGGAAATTGCTCATTTGTGAACACCATTGATGGCCTCCTTCCTTCTGCTCCTCCCTCACTACCATTTCTTGGTTTAGGATTATTTTTCAGACTGATGTTGTGATGTGGAAGCCCTTACATGAAGACAGAAGATCCTGCAGCACCCAGAGCCTGTTTCAGGTGTTTGAGACAGAGCTGTCACTGTGCTGAGAAAGCACAAACACAGGACAGGGGCTGGTTTGGGCTTCATTTCTGCCCTGTAAAAATCAGGCAATCCCTCTGTGGCTGCAGGATCCACTCAAAATCCATGGAAAAGCAGCTCAAGAGGAAGAACCATGCCTGGAGCAGGGTGTGGTGTCATCGCCCTTCACCAAAACGTGAATAATTCCCAGCTTTTCCCAGCCTGAGCTGCACCTACCCTTCCAAAACAAGAATACCCCACCCTGGCTTTCCCTGGAATGAGCTCTCTTTGCAGCCCATGCTGGGTATTTTCTTTTTAATCTTATTATTCTGCAGAATTAGAAAAACCAGGAAAGGTGAAACCCTCCCCGTGCATTAAACGGCCTCATCCTGCAATCTGACCATTTTTCTCTTTCACCCAAATAATTCTGGGGGAGATTTCAAAATAAAACTGACTCTACCTCTTATTAATATTGCCAAATGAGTCACTCCCATGCATAGCCCTAATACATAAAAGGAGCATTTTCTTTTGCTTCCATAAAAATATCCAGAGGGCAGCGGCAGGGAGAGTAAATTGAGAAGACCAAAGTTAAACAAAACCAGTCTCGAACACTTTCTGCAACTCCATTGTCTGCTTTGCCTCGTGCAGGAGGGGAAAAAAACCCCAAAAAAACCCTGTAGGTTTGCACTGAACATGTTCTAGAGTTGAAGAAATTCTCATGAAGCCCCAGTGGCTGTTTGAAATCACTCCCAACCTGCACACACAGATGGGATTTGCATTTTCTACCTCGTTCACCCCATGGCAGGGGAATTGCTTGCAGTGTCACCCCCAAATAATTTGAAATTTACCCAAATTTCAGGTTTATGGGGTTTGGATGGGTTCATTTATGGGGCTGGGCTGCCTGGAGAACACAGAATTCCAGAGAGAACTGAGTGACCAGAGGTGCTCTCCTAGACTGAACCTCCCTTCCACAGAACCCCTGGAACTGGGGCTCTGTTCAACCCAGAGCCCCAAGAGCTTGGAAATGAAGGGAAAAAATGACATTTCTTTTATGATTTATTGACCAAATATTGGAGTTTTCAATCTTGCATTGCACTGCAGCGCCAACCATTACAAGTGAAAAATAAAAAAATCAAAATTATCAACACGGGTCATTGCTTTGACACAGAAATGCTTAAAAATTCAGGAGTTTTTTTCTTTCTAAAGAGTCCTACATTCATCTCAGGGAAAAAAAATAAATTAAAAAGAAATTTCAAAGCAAATCTGGAATTATTTTTGTCATCCTACAAAGGATTAAAATTAGGAGAGTAATTAGTAAGCAGGATTCAAATTAAGAGAGCGTAAAGTTCAATATATTCTTCACTTTTAGAGAATGTGTGAGTTTTCCAGAAGGGAAGGGAGAAAAAAGGGAGAGAGGCAGAAAATTGGAATAACTCACACTAAATAGCCATCTAAAACAGCCAGAATGACAAATACAAAAATATCTAAAATATAAAAATATAGATAAAAATTTATTTAATGGCATCATCAAATATTCACTATATAAAGCAGATTTTAGAGGATTATGAATGGGTGGAGATCTCCACTATTAATTCCAGCCCTGTTCAATTCACCCTTTTTCCTACTGGCATCATTTTGAAGAGCATTTGAATATAAAATGAGGATTTTCCTGCCTGTTTATCCAGCTCAGGATGAAAATACAAGGCACAAGACAAGGAATTTAGTGAGTTTGCCCCACAGACAGAGCAATTCCTGCTCACAAGACTTTTTAAATGAACCTCAGGGATTCTGGAATGAATTGATTCCCATTTTTAGTCCCACTGAAAGTTTCTCCACTGCTTCATGCAAAGCCCATCGGAAACAATGGAAATTTTTCATTTCCAACGTGGGATTTTGAACAAGACCCCAAGCAGCCATGAAATTAAAGAAGCTCTATAAAATGAACCATAAATACACCCAGAAATCATCTTTAAACTGTTCAGAATTTCATGGAGAATAAGATGATTTTTTTTTTCCTACAGGATTATGGATTCACAGGCAGGAATGGGATTTCCCATCAGATGTCAGGAGCTGGCTTGAAATGTCTGTACAAAAAAAATCACATTTCTCTTCTTTCCAGTGACACAGAATTCCCATCATTCCAGAGGGAAGATAATCATTCTGCACAACTCTAGAAAACCACCCTGAGTGATGCTGTTTGTCTTTTCAAAAAGTGCTAAAAATACATGAAAATTAACAATTTTCAATGCATCTCCAGAAGCTCCTGACTTAAGTTCTCAGATTTAAAGAGTTTTTAGGGAGTTTTGCAGCCCTTTGTTCCAAATGCAGGAGGTAACATGGTGCAGGCTCAATTATTTTTCACTCCATTTAAGATTTTTTCCACTCAGCTTCTGTCTTCTCTCTTTGTTCTTCACATAAATAGCTACATAAATATATATAAAAATATAATCAATATAAAAAATTATATAATTAATATATAAATACAATAATAATTATTTATATTAATTCATATATAAATTTATATAATATAAAAGTACAAATATAACTTATTTATATTAATTATTATATAAATAAAGTTATATAATATATATTAATGTATATAAATACAAGTTCTGCTATGTCTGTGCATCCATATTCTCCTTTTTTTAATGTTTTTCAGCTTAGAGAAGCTCAGCCCCTCTTGGTTAATTCCAGCACCAGGGGCTTTGGGGATGGATTTCAGCATCAATCCCCCAAAGCCTTGTTCCCTCACCCAAGTCAATGATTGCATTATTATTTCTTCTTCTGTCTTTGAGGGGCTGATGAGATCATTTATTGTTTTTAAGGGTTAATAGAGCCTGTCAGGGTCTTTTTGCCTCACTGCTGCTGCAGGATCAGTAACAGCTCCCAGCTCCATGATGCTAAATCAGACCACACTTTCCTGAAGAAAAGAAAAAGGGGAAAAAAAGCAAATTTAGCATGGAGAGAGGAGAAGCAGTTCAGTCTGGTTTAAAGGAAGGGAGGGAGGGAGCCAAGGGGGGAACAGGGACTAACTTTGGAGAGAAAATAACAAACTTTAAGTCCTGAGGTCTTTCCTCTATATTGAAAAGGCAGTTTGGAAAGGAAATTAGTAAAAACAAACAGAAGGTGCCAAGGTTTCTTTATCATACCTGGAGTAGGATATGCTGAATTCCACAAGGCCTCAAGCTGGCGCCTGGTGCTGCCTTGGAAAAAATGGTACCCACGGCTCCATAAAATGATCTATTGGGACTTCAAAGTCGTGGCAGCCCCGTGTGGCACAGGATGTGCTCAATTAATTATGTGATTTCTAAATGACAGGGGTTGGGGAAAGTACAAATAATATAAAAAGGGCAAGGGGAAAAAAGAAAAAAAAAAGAGAAAGAAAAAGAACACGCTGAAGAAGGGGAAAAAAAAAAAAGGGTTTTTAAAGAAAATAATATTAAGGGAAAAATGGGAGAAGTAAACTGAAAGGCCTTGTTGTCTGTCTGCCAAACAGCAGCAGCAGATAAGGGCCGGGGTTGCCGTGGAAACTCAGGCCCGTAGGAGACAGAATCCAATTTCAGAAACCACAAAATCAACATAAACGTGTGCAAAAATAAAAAGGTTTGTTTGGCAAGTAATGAGGAGAAGGCTCCCAATGTATAAAGCAGATGAACCGGGGTGACCTCGGCCAACGTTGAGCCATAAGAATGACGATGGCCCACGTGGCTGTGGCACCTCTGGAAGGAGCAGGGACCAACTCCTGCCACCCAACTGCCACCCAGCTGCTCTGGAATATCCAGTCTCTCACCTCCCTCTCCCTTTGCCCCTCTGCCCTGAAAAAGGAGGAGTGAGAAGGAGGAATATTCATTAAAACACTGGGAGTAATCTCATTTTAAAAGATGATTCAGAGGTGATGATTTAATTTGGTTTTCACCCAGGTATTGCCCACTAACAGTACACAAAATCATTATATATGAAGAGAATTCCACTTTTTTTCCCCTCAATGTGGCCAGGGAAAGACTTTAAACTAATTTCAAGTTAGGGAGAGTTGGCAATTACAACTTCTGCCATTTTCCTGGAAAAGAATGTTACAGTGGCTATCACAATATAAAATTTACATTTATTTACATTATATAAAATTATATTTATTTATAAATATTTATTATATTTATTTACATTATATTTACTGAAAGGAGCAGGGACCAATTCCTGCCATCCGACTGCCACCCAACTGCTCTGGAATATCCAGTCCCTCACCTCCCTCTCCCTTTGCCCCTCTGCCCTGAAAAAGGAGGAGTGAGGAGGGAGGAATATTCATTAAAGCACTGGGAATAATCCCATTTTAAACCTGAAAAGATTTAGAGGTGATGCTTTTAATTCGGGGGAATTAAAATTAAATTGGGCCTCCACAGGCCTGGATAAGAGAATTTCTCCTTCTCTCTCACACTTCTCCACCAGGATGGGACTCAGATCCCCAAAAAGGAGCTCCTAACCCACAAAAAGACACCAAAAATCAGCTCCAGTCGCTCTGTCAAGCTCCAGAGACCTGGAAAATGGAATTTCTCCTTTTCTCCTGCATGTTTCCACCAGGATGGGACTCAACTCCCCAAAAAGGAGCTCCTAACCCACAAAAAGACACCAAAAATCTGTGTCAGTCCCTCTGTCAAGCTCCAGAGACCTGGAAAAGAGAATTTCTCCTTTTCTCCTGCACATTTCCACCAGGGTGGGACTCAGCTCCCCAAAAGGAGCTCCTTACACACAGACAGACACCAAAAATCAGTGCCAGTCCCTAAACCGAGCTCCAGAGACCTGGAAAAGGAAATTGTTCCTCCTCTCCCGCACTTTTCCATCAGGATGGGACTGAGCTCCCCAAAAATGAGCTCCTTCCCCCCAAAAAGACACCAAAAGTCAGTTCCAGTCCCTCTGTCAAGCTCCAGAGGCCTGGAAAAGGCATTTCTCCTTTTCTCCTGCACATTTCCACCAGGATGGGACTCAACTCCCCAAAACTGAGCTCCTAACCCACAGGCAGACACCAAAAATCAGGGCCCTGCTGAGTTCTGAGGGCTCCGAGGTAATTGTGGCCCAAAGATGGGATTCAGCTCCCCAAAAAGGAGCTGCTTACCCACAAGCAGACACCAAAAATCAGTGCCAGACTTCCACCAAGCTCTAGAGACCCAGAAAATCGAATTTTTTCGTTTTCTCCTGCACATTTCCATCAGGATGGGACTCAGATCCCCAAAATTGAGTTCCTTACCCACAAAAAGACACCAAAAAATCAGGGCCCTGCTACATTCTGAGGGCTCCCAGGTAATTGTGGTGTGAGGATGGGACTCACCCCGCCAAAAATGAGCTCTTAACTCACAGACACCAAAAATCAGTGCTAGACTTCCACCAAGCTCCAGAAGCCTGGAAAATCGAATTTCTCCTTTTCTCCTGCATGTTTCCATCAGGATGGGACTCAGCTCCCCAAAAAGGAGCTCCTAACCCACAAAAAGACACCAAAAATCAGCTCCAGTCCCTCTGTAAAGCTCCAGAGACCTGGAAAATGGAATTTCTCCTTTTCTCCTGCACGTTTCCACAGGATGGGACTGAGTTCCCCAAAAAGGAGCTCCTAACCCACAAAAAGACACCAAAAATCAGTGCCAGTCCCTAAACCGAGCTCCAGAGGCCTGGATAAGAGAATTTCTCCTTCTCTCCCACACTCCTCCACCAAGATGGGACTCAGCTCCCCAAATATGAGCTCCTAACTCACAGATAGACACTAAAAATCAGTGCTGTCAAGCTCCAGAGACCTGGAAAAGAGAATTTCTCCTTTTCTCCTGCACGTTTCCACCAGGATGGGACTCAACTCCCCAAAAAGGAGCTCCTAACCCACAGGCAGACACCAAAAACCGGTGCCAGCCCCTCTGCCAAACTCCAGAGGCCTGGAAAGGAGAATTGCTCCTTCTCTCCTGCACATTTCCACCAGGCCAAATATAATGAGGGCCTATATTTTTAATGGGCAGCAATGTTTAATATTTGACATTAGGTAAATACGCTCTCCACGCCACCAGAATAATTTCACCCAGCTCCAGGGTGGAGCTTTGAAAAGCTGCTGGGTAATGGAGTTCAAACTCTCAAGGCTGGGACTGTTTGGAAAGTCCCACCCTTAATCTGGGAGCGTTACAAACCTTTCCCAGCCTGTAAATCTTTGGGTTTTGCAAGAATGGTTCCATCAAAAAAATAAAAAATAAAAATCCAGCACCTGAGGTCAGATCTTGTGAGGGTGGGGGTGCTCCTGAGGACAAGCAGTGATGTCACAGCAAGGAAAATTTCTATTTCTGCAAAAAATAAATTAAAAAAAAAAAAAAAAAAGAGAAAAGCCTTGGCAATGCAGAGCCATGGAAAAGGACATAAAGGGCAAAAATATAGAGCTGAAATGTAAATAGGTTTTATGAAATATGGCTCTGGGTTTGTCCGTGCCCCACAAAAGGGCTTGAAATATCTGGATATATTGTAAAGTATTTTTTTTTTATCATTTTTTAAGTACTTTAGCAGTCTATCTAGGGCAGTTCAGTGGATGTGAGCAGCAGGGCTGGGTTTAAAATGATGGATATTTTAGAATGGAGCTATAAATCTTTCCAGGCTCACAACCTACTTCCTTTTGAAAAATGGGTGATGGCAAATGGAAATTTACAGTTGTAAGGAATCGTGTTTGGTGTCCATGCAGCAAACATGGAACTGCTCCTTTTGAGGGGGAGTTCTCCTCACTGGCCTCAAATCAGATGGGAAAGATCCACAAAAAGGTTTTTGGAGAGGATGCACTGATCCAGCAGGGATCAACACCTTCAAAATGCTGCTTAATGCACGGGAGAGCTTCAAATTAATTCAATGAAACAATGAAGAATTTATTAAATAGGGCAAACTTCACTTTAGGGGGAAAAAATTGAAATGATGAGGGGTTTTTGAGCAGCAAATCAACTTTGCTGAAGCGGCGCCTGGACTGCACCAATTTCAGGCTCTGGGTTTGCTGGGATCAGAGTGAATCCAAATTCCAGATGGATCCAGCTGCTGCTCCCCTTTTTCTGGGAGTGCTCACCAACATCCCCGGGGTTTTCCTGGGGCTCTGATGGGAGGGAAGAGGCAAAATGTGGGATAAACAGGGCAGTGAAAGCAGCTCTGAGCTTCACCCAGCTCAGAAACAGCACCTGGGCCATTTGGGTGTCAGCCCTGAGGATGGCTCCTGCTCCCAAACACTGACCCTGTGACCACTCCAGTGCTTCCTGAATGTCTCCTCCACTGTTTTTCTGTACCAGATGATAATAATGGAATAAATTCTCCTGAAATAGAATAACAGAGCCTCCTTAAACCACAACATTGAGAACCGGACTTGTTTTTCAAAAGAAAATTAAAGAGCCCATTCTGTGATTTATTCTCTCTTGCTGCCCCTGCAAGGCAGAGCTCATTTTTCCATTAAAATTCAGCTGCTCTCCCAGCACAAGGAAGAAAAAATGCCTGCAAACAGCACATTTGTTAGGGCTGCTTGAGCTGGAATAAACTCCAAGTTGCACCTTTTTCTATTTCATCCATCTCCCAGCGCTGTGCTGTCTCATTAGGGGGATTTTTCAGGAATAGAACAGCAAATAGAGGTGTTCAGCTCTCCCTGACTCAGTGGTTTGGGTGATGGAGCTGGGTGGCTGCTGGGGACATTTTCTGCCCAATGTCTCACCCAGAACAGCTCTAAGCTGAAAACCAGGCAGTGAAACGAGCTCTGGTTTTTGGTGAGGTTGATTAAGCAAGACAAAATCAATTAATGTCTGAGACCTCACAGGTTCCTGAAGGCAAATTGTTCCAATTACCAGCACCTGAGAGAAAATTAGGAGCAATTAAAAGGAGCAGCTGGGATTTCACTGAGTTACTCTTGTCACTGTCATCTCTGTCCCATTTCAGGCTCATTAAAAAGGTATTTTGCCCATTACATTTTTCTTTAAGGGTGGCATTTTTCATTTTAAATAGTTCCAACCACACTTTGTACATTTGGAAATATCCCCCGAAGTGGAGATGGGTGAGGGATGTGTTTTGTACTGACTGCTTCAGGTAAAACCTCAGCAGGGGCTGTTGCTGGTACAAATTCCAAGAGCTGATTCGCCTGAGAAGGCTCTGGAAAATCCAGAGCTCTATGCATATAGAACTATGATGCCTTCCTCAGAAAAACAAAGAAAAATCCATTTTCTCTCCATCATCTTGCCTGAAACAAAGCAACAGGGGCTGGTTTTATTGGGAAACAAACAAACAAACCCACAAACCACACCTGAGTCCAGGGAAGGCTTCGTTCGAGGGTCTTTGAAATATGAATTTATCCCACCTCACTCCAGTTCTCACAGAGAACTTGGGAATTTAGATTTGGATTCCTCAGCATCACACAGGAAACAGGAATCCCAGTTTATGATATTCCCTTAGAGATTTCGCCACCCTTAACTCGCTCCAACCAAAAGACAAATCCACTCTCCATGGCCTGGCACTGCCAAATCCAACTTTCCCCATCTGACCTTTCCTTCCTGTCACCAGTCATTCTGCTCCAGGCCTTCTCCCACCTGCATTCCCAAATCTTTTGGCTATTCCCCATCACCTGCATGCTCAGGCTCATCCCAGTGCTTTGGGTTTGGTGAGGTGGAATTTCCATGGAGCTGTTCATGGTGGAAGGGTTCCTGCCCAGCAGGGAAGGCTCCTGAGCAGTGGGAGGTGGGATCAGCCCCAGGAGTAGGGAGAACAAATGGATTTTGGATTTTTTCTGCCCACCCACTGCGCAAACAAATTTCTTGGATTTTCCCCATGGATTGATCCAGCTCGGCTCTTCACCAGCTCTTCCCCAGGAGTGGGGAGGAACAAAGGCACTTTTCTTGGATTTTCCCCATGGATTGATCCAGCTCAGCTCTTCACCCTGTCCCCACCACTGCTGAATCCAAACCCCTTTGTAAAAATTGAGGCAAATCCCACCAGCAGCAAAGCTGAGCTCAAATGTCCACAGTGAGGGGTTTTTTTGTCAAGAGAGGCATCTGCAGCCATGCCAAATCACTGCCCAAATCCATCCTGTTGGGGACAAGGCAAAGAGGAATAGGTGAAGATCATGGAATCATGGAATTATTAATGTTGGAAAAGACTTTTAAGATCATCCAGTCTAACCAGCACCGCCGTGGTCACCATAAATCACATCCTCAGGCGCCACATCCACAGATTTTTGGGACACTTCTGGGGATGGTGACTCCACCTCTTCCCTGGGCAGCCCATTCCAAACCTGACAATACATTTGGTGAAGAAATTCTGGGAGATAGGGCTCTGGGATTTCTGAATTCTGGGAATTCCTGTCTGGAGCTGGAGCAGGAACATGTTCCTGTGTACAGGAAAATGGGAGGTGGGCAAGACCCCTCCCCAGGGAAATGAGAAGGAGAGACCAGGCTGCAGTTCCCAGCAGGACGAAGGAAAAGACAGGCAGAACCCAAGCCACACTTTTCAGGGAGTCAGGGCTGCGTTTGTTGTTGGACATTTCAAAGGTTAAGAGTGTCCCCAGTGAAACACCGGCTCTGAGACTGGGAGGTACCACCCAAGGCAAAAAAAAGCAAATTAAAAAATAAGCCTCACACCCACCAGTCTGCCACCAAATGTGCCCTGTCATGCTGAGGGACTGCTGGAGGAAAGGAGAGGAAAGCAGCTCGTTCCAGCCCTAATAATTCTGATGATTCATCGCTCCGAATTACCCGAGCTCTTTGGGGACAGCAGCAGCAGGATCCCGCTGCTGCCTTTGGGATAATAAACACTCCTGGTAAACACTCCTTCCCCAGCCCCTAAATATCCACCTCACCCCAAAAATGAGTCACAGCTCCCAGCCAGCTCCCCCGTGCTGAGCACCCTGTGCCATCGCCGCGAAATCCTTTGGGATTGGCTGGATAAATAAATAAATAACGTTGGGATTTATCTGTTGGGATGGGGATGCCCAGACACACACACACACACACGTGTGCACTCTCACACACGTTTCAGAGGGAGAAAAAAGGGGTTTTTTGGTCGGAGGGAGCAGGGAGGGCTCGGTGCCAAGGAAACGCCAGCGAGCGGCGCGTTCCACCGGAGGTGTTGACAGTGGATAATAAATCCCGGCCTTACCTAACATTTACAGGAACATTAGAAAATAAAGTGAAACGGCGTGAGCTGGTTCCCAGGGCAACCAGACAAACACAATAAACAGGCCTCAGAGGCAAGAGTAACTTACACCATCCTCCTGGGGCTCAAATATATCACTTTACATTAGCCTTCTGCTGGGGCTGCTCCTGAAAGCTCTTTGTTTTATTATTATCTGAAAAAAAAAAAGAAAAAAAAAAAAGTATTTTCTTAGTGCAGATCGGCGTGAAATCGAAGAGTTCCTTTGGTTGCTGGTCTTTATAGGTCTTTTACTGCACATTAAAGCTCCTGTGCAAATAATAATGACTATTAATAAATCTTTATAAAGAACTGCGTCCCTCTCCTGCAGAAGAATATTATTAATAAGGTGCCCAGAAGCCAGAGCTTTTGCTGGCCCAATAAAAACCAGTTTTCTGGGGTGTTTTTCCTCAATACAGATACAAAATTAACTGTCAAATATATGGGGTGGCTAAGCCAGATTATTTTCCTGATTCAACAGCCTTCCTCCAACTCTGTCTGTAACCAGACCTTGGGTTTGGATCTTGCTGTCACTAATTTTAGGGGAATGTCCTGGACCCAGCCAGGTCATAGGAGCTCAGGCTCATTAAACCCCAGCACAATCTGTACAAAATCATGACATTTAGTTCTAAAAAGCAGCCAGTAAATCTCTCTTCACCTGCCTACGGTGGGCCTGTGCACATATTCCATCACTATTTTCAGATACAATCCCTAAACACATAATTTTCAGGATGACACCGTCCAGGAGCACGGAGATGGGAGCAGGAAGGTGAGATTTTGAGAGGCAAAGCAGTTGTGATCAGTTTGGGGAGGATGTGAGAGCTTTGGGAATGTGACCTGAGAAGTTCCTCAGTTTTTTGAGACCACCCATGTGTGATTTACCCCCTGATGTGCTGAAGGCACCAATTTTGGCCATTTTTCCCCAGTCCTGCCCACCCACTGCTGCAAATGTTGTGCTCCAGGCTCTCTTATTTATCCTTGCTGAGCCACCTTTTTGTGGTTTTCCGGGATTATTTGTGCTTGTGCTGTCCCAGGATGGACAAACACAGGGAGGCTCCAGCCTGGAGCAGTGTCCTGGTCCTGACTGGGATAAACTGGTGACTCAAAGGCAGCCCATGGAACATGTGAATCTGGGGATCCTAAAAGAGGCAGCAGGACTCACTCAGCTCCTTTTCCTCCACTCCTGAGCTGTCTTTGTGGGAAGAGCAAGATGGGAATTGCCTGGGAACAAAGGGGGTACCAGTGAAGAGCCCCAGTGTGGCAGACATCTTTTCATCAAAAATCTTTCCTTAAGATTTTTTCCTCCTGAGAAGCTGAGAGGCTTCAGGAACAAAATGTAAACAATGGTTATCTGCTGCTGTGGAATGCAAC
>JAWMRF010000059.1:1708380-1719442 GCA_035221435.1 Sphenopsis melanotis | reverse complement strand
CCTGATGTGAACCCAGAGCCACACACTAAAGCAGCACAGAACCTGAAAAATAGAAAAGCTCAAACCTGAGGCATCACAGGGCTTCAATTTGTATGATTGGTTAATTCATTAAATATTCCATTAAACTGGACAAACCCCATTTTCCCACTGCAGACTAAGATTAAAGTAGTGCTTAAAAAAGCAAGACTGGGAGCTGTAGCACACCTGGAAGGTGAAATCTGTCTGTGAGCTGCAGCAGCAGACCTGGAACTCAGACCCTCCTTGAGCCAAAACAAAAGTGGGGAGGGAGATTGGCATCTACGTCCTGGCCCTGGGATTTTGGAGGACTCCTGAAATCCACAGCTCCACAATCACTTTCCAGCCAATAAAAGTCAGAGACACAGATCCATAAAAAACTTTCTGCATCTCACAAAACATAACAGGCAGTTGCTAAATTAGAAATTCAGATCTTCCATGTACTTGGCTGGCTGGAAATGGAGACTGCAAATTGCTTGTTAGAAACCACAGCGTGCTGGGCTGCTTTGGGTTTATTCTCCCCCCAAACTCCCTCTTCCCACTCTGACATCTTTTCTCTTTTTCAGACCAATCTTTCAACCACGGATCCCGAGTCAGAGGCAGATTTGGGTTTCAGTCTCAGGTCTCCTGCCCATTCTCTTACTCACATAAAATGCTGCAATTAATTTATTGCAGTCTGGCCACAGTTGTTTTATTCATCACCACAGCAGAGCTCCCGTGAATGACGCCCAGGAGAGGCAATATCATCTCAACAAAACCATCCTGATGAAAGAAAGCTGAGAATTTGGGGAGAAAAAAACCAGCTCAGGTACCTCCAGTGTGTTTCTGAGGTGATATTTCTCCCAGTAAAACATGATTTCATGTGATAACGAGGATACAGCCTGTGCAGGGAAGAAGCTGTGCAGCAAACACATGTGGGAAATGTCAGAGAGGAAAAACACCACTGGAAAACACTGGAATTGAGCTAATCAAGCTATGGCAGATCCATGGATTTATCAATTTAAACATCACACAAGGGGCTGGGGTGAAAACACTGCTTTGAAAGGAGGGGCACATCCAGCAGGGAAATGGTCCCAGCTCTTTCCTGGGGGTTAAACTGCAGCTGGAGAGGATGAGGAAGAGGGAAATGACCCTGTTCAAGGAGCTCTGGGGCAGCCACAGGGTTCCTGATCCCCTCCTGGGTAGAGGATTGTCCAGTCACAGGAAAAGGCAGATCTGGGGTTCCCCAAGCCTGATTTTACAATTTAATTTTGATCAGCAAAGGGAACTTGATGGGTACTGCCTATTCATGGTGTTATTTAAGGATTTACAGGGGAAAAAAGATGGATCAGCCCTACAAGGCAGAGCTCTGGGCAAGCTGAGCCAGGGCAGTTGGCTTTTTTCAGGAGTCTGAGCTGTGTTTTGTTTTAGAAACATGTACACATGTCATTGGGGTTTATGGGCTGCAGGTATTCACCTAATTTGACTTTTTCCATCTAAACTGGTCTGTGTGAGGCTAAATCATGGCCTAGCCCTGGTCTCACTCAGTGATTTCTTTCTGCCAAGCTGAAGTGCTGAAATGGGCTCTCATATTTTTATTCTCTATTTTTTTTTTTCCTCAGTCAATACCTGCAACCCTCTGAAGTTCCAGCAGCCTGGGCCACTGACAAAACCCTCTTGTGGTGCTCCCAGCCCATCAGTTTTTGTGCCAGCTCTCTTTAATG
The DNA here is from genome assembly GCA_035221435.1 of Sphenopsis melanotis. NCBI lineage: Eukaryota > Metazoa > Chordata > Aves > Passeriformes > Thraupidae > Sphenopsis > Sphenopsis melanotis. The sequence goes on along the minus strand of JAWMRF010000059.1, from coordinate 1,717,724 downwards.
GCCGTGCAGAACATGGAAAGGCTTTGCATGTTCAGGAAGGACTCACCAAAACTGAGACACTGAGCTGGGCTGTGTCCCCATGACACAGAGCCACGAGGTTCCCAGACTGCTGCTCAGAAAATCCAGCTCCGTGCCCCTGCCCAGCTCTGCCTGCTGTGCCAGGAGATGTTGAAATTGGGCCTTTATTTACCACAGTGGCACTGACTTCATGCACCACGGCCCTTTCCACTGGGGCTGCCTCAGCCAAGGTCAGCATTGCGTAAAGCAGGAGCCCACAAATAGCAATTTCTTGCTATTTCTGAGGAGAATTACCAGTTCTGTTTGCATCAAGGAATCCCTGCTACACTCGGGACGTGGCAGAGCTGACTTAGTCAGAGTTTCTTGGATTAGGCAGCAATAAAAAAAATTAAAAAAAAAAAAAGAGAGAGAGAACGATGAGTCAGTGCTGAGTGAAAATGTGCTCTGAAGCTTCTCATGGAAATAAAACCTCCTGAAAAATCATCTGCTGGGCTCCCACCCCCATTTGGGCTGTATGTTGGTGTAGACATGGGAATAAACACGTACATGTAAAGATTCAAGCAGGAATGAAGCCAGAAATGTTTGTGTGTAGAACAAAAACAGCACCAAATTCTGGGTGGAGGTGAGCACAGAGCCCAGGAATAAAACGTCACTCTGCTGAAGGACCCACACAGCAAAGCAGCACGTGCTCTTGTGCCTACTTTGCACCAGAATTAATGCTTTGGGAAGGTCAGTTCTTAGGAAGAAATGATTCTCTGGTCCAGGTTTGAAAGCTGTTTGGATGGCCAGCTCTGGGTGGAATCACAGAGCAGATGTTCTGCTCATCTTCTGTCACGTGCCCGGGGCAATGCAGGGACTTGGAGACATTGTCCAGGGGGGAACTTCTGACTCCAGAGCACTTTTGAGTCTTTTCTTCATGGTTTGACTCAGAAAAGCAGCTTCCCTGGGAAACCTCCTGGATCCACAGCACAAGGGAGTAGCATGGCCATTCAACAAGGTGCCTGAATCATGGAATCATGGAATCATGGAATCAATCATGGAGTCATGGAATCATGGAATCATGGGATTGGAATGGTTTGGGTTGGGTTGGGTTGGGTTGGAAGGGACCTCAAAATTCATCCAGTTCCATCCCCACCTTCCACCATCCCAGGGTGCTCCAAGCCCCATCCAGCCTGGCCTTGGACACTTGCAGGGATCCAGGGACAGCCCCAGCTTCTCTGGGCACCTGTGCCAGGGCCTGCCCACCCTCATTAAATCACTTTAATCCTTTCACTAATTATCATCTGCTCATTGCTTCTGAAACAGGAAATAAACATTGCTGTTCTTTTTCCTGATGGAGTTAATTCAATAATTAATTCCAGCTGAAGAGGTTGGCTGGTAGCTATTTGTTCAGGTTGTTCTTATGGTTGTTTTGCCTCAGAAGGTAAAAGATGAGTGGGCAAAGAGGACAAAAACCATCCCAGAAACAGGGATCCAGAAACAGAAATGATCCAGAAACAACCAATCTAGAAACAAAAACCATCTAGAAACAGGGATCGAGAAACAGAAATTATCCAGAAACAGAAACAATCCAGAAACTGAAATTATCCAGAAACAGAACCAATCCAGAAACAAAAACCATCTAGAAACAGATATCCAGAAACAGAAATTATCCAGAAACTGAACCAATCCAGAAACTGAAATTATCTAGAAACAAAACCAATCCAGAAACAAAAACAGGGATCCAGAAACAGAGACAATCCAGAAATAGAAATTATCCAGAAACTGAAGCGATCCAGAAACTGAAATTATCCAGAAACAGGGATCTAGAAACAGAAATTATCCAGCAACAGAACCAATCCAGAAACTGAAATGGTCCAGAAACAGAAACAATCTAGAAAGAAAAAACATCTAGAAACAGGGATCCAGAAACAGAAACAATCCAGAAATAGAAACTATCCAGAAACTGAAACGATCCAGAAACTGAAATGATCAAGAAACAAAAGCCATCTAGAGATAGGGATCCAGAAACAGAACCAATCTAGAAATAGAACCAATCCAGAAACAAAAACCATCCAGAAACAGAAACTTCCATGTGTTTTGGTTTCTCCTGCTTTGCCATGTCCAGTGAAGGTTTTCCAAGATGCTGCCAGCCCTGGTCTCTCTGCACCCCCAGAGCTCCTTCCTGCAGGGTCCCCCCATGCCAAAGAGCCACCCCCAGTTAAACAGAGCTGCCAACCCCACAGACACTCTGCAGCCTCAGGGACCGCATCCACGCAGAGGTCCTGCAGCAGGGAGACCCCAAATGTCAGCCCCTGGTGGTGGAATGTCATTAATCAGAGGATAATGGACAGGAAGGTGGGTGGCTGCTGATAGTTTTGGCTCATTTGAGATGGTTTTGGGAGGCCGCCAGGTTGTGTGGAGAATTTTTGAAATGTTTGAAACAATAAAGTCTTTACAATGTTATAAAATACCGGGGTGGCTCGAGTGGGTTTCAAACTGGCTGGGGGCCAGTGAAACCTCAGCATTCCAGTCAGCTGTAAGCTGGACTCCAGCGTGTGTCTGGGCTGGCTGAGGTCACTGACACTCCTGGAACCCTCCCTGGTGTTTGTGCACCCCACAAAGGCCACGATGGCCATTCCTCTGGAGCTCCTGCACAACCCCAAAGCTCCACCTTGGCTCTTCAAGGTGCTGCTGCTGATCTGTATTTGATGGAGATGCCCTTTCCTTCAAGCCCTGCGTAATTCTGAAATTAAATATTCCACTGATGATGGGCAGGGATGAAGCTTCCGTCACATTCCAGGCTGGAATCCAAAACGTGTTTTGTCACAAAGGGAGGAGATGGAGGGACAGACAGAGGCCCGCAGGGATGTGGGGAGTGGAATCATGGAATCACTGAGTGGTTTGGGTTGGAGGGGACTTTCAGAGGTCCTCTAGTCCAACCCCACGTGCCCCATGGAGCCTTAACCTGGAGAAGACCCCATAGGGTTCAGTGAGAACATCAGGATTCAGCCAAATGTTGGACTTGATGATCTTGGAGGTCTTTTCCAACCTTAATTATGTTAAGAATTCTTAAGAGCGAGGGCTGCAGTCAGATAAAAATTCCTCCCTGGCTCTGGCTCCTCAGCTGGGGCAGGTCCCCCTCGTGCCATGTCCCTCCCAGCTGTGTCCCCTCCCAGCCCCTTCCCAACCACAGCTGCAATTCCCCATCCCAGGTGGAAAAAGCTGCTCCACGTTTAGGACCAGTAAGGCCAAACCAAGATCAGAGGGTTCGTAAATAATTATTGGGCTTGTTTCTGGGGGGCACCCCTGGATTGCACAAAGCAGTGAATTATTTGTGTTCATGTGAGAAAAATGTCCTGAATCACAGAGCAGGCTCCTGATTCTTATCCACAGGAGGTTATCACACTTCCATTAAAATTAGGGAAAATTCTGTGCTCTCCTGAGAGCCCTAACACTGAGTTATTTCAGCTTTTTAAGAGTAAAAGTTTCCCATTCTGGTAAAAGTGGTATTATTTAATATTATTAATTTAATACTGTTTTGTTTCAATTTGATTTTGGTACAATATCACTCTGGTTTTTTATTATTATTATTTTTATTGCAGAAAATCATTCCATTCCCAAACAAAACGCAGTTCAGGTGGTTTTATTTATAGGAAAGTAAAACCTAAACCTGAAGGTATCGTTCCCTCCCTTCTGTGTTTCCATAAACATGATTTGTCCCAATAGAAAAAATGGGAGAAGTAACTTGTCATAATATCAAGCATCAGAAGGAATCTGATAATCCCAGACACTGGAAGCCACATTTGCAAACAAAACACCCTAAATGGAAACAGAAGAATTAAGAATTAACCAATTTCACTGCTTTTCCTTTAAAAAAACCCTTTCATGGTGGAAGGTTCTTGGTGTGTTTTGATGTTCTGTAAATCTAAAGCAAAATAATCAAGGATGGAAGCCCAAGATCTCCTTCTGTGGGACTCTACAGAAGGGAAATTCTGCCTCTGGAGGAGGATTTTTGCTTTTCTTCCAGACAGAACCAACCTCTTGAACAAACCCACCTTGTGCTGGGCACCAATCTGCTCCCTGGGACAGGGGCAGGACCCAGGGAATGCTGGAGCTGTCAGGGGAGGTTTTGTTGGATTTTGGGAAAGGTTCTTCCCCCTGAGGGTGGAGGCACTGCCCAGGCTGCCCAGGGAATGGGCACAACCCTGAGGCTTCTGGAGCTCCAGGAATGTTTGGACACCACTCCAGGGATGCCCAGGGTGGGATTTGGGTGTTGGACTCGATTCTCGGGGTCCCTCCCACCTCAGGACCCTCTGTGAGCCTCGCCAAGGCTCTGGTGGGGCTGTGCCATGGGGTATTTACGGCTCATGGCATCTGCCAGGGTCACAATTTCCCTTTTCAGCAGATTCGGGTCGATCCCTGAAATAAAAACCTCTGAAACCAAAGCCACTAACAATGGGCAGGACTAAAAAGTCCCCAGGAAATAAAATAAACAGATCTAAAAGCAAATTGGGCAGGACGTTCTCAGTGCTGCCGTCCAACTGCGCGCTCGGCGGCAGACGAACGCTTCTGGAACGTTCCGTCTTCCCGCAGGGTTCTCCGTGTTCCTGGCACTGCTTTGCACAGTCCAGGGGCTCCTTTCTCTGTCCCCAGCTCTCCCACACAGCCCAGAGCACACTGAGGCAGGAACAGGGATCACCCTGATCCAAGCATTTCAGTGTCCATCATTTTGTAGGGATCAAGAGCTTGGAGCGTTTCCTCTTCCCAGCTCATCCTCGTGGAATGAATCCCAGCATGGTTTGGGTTGGAAGGATGTTAAGATCACTTAATTCCAGCCCAGCCATGGGCAGGGATACCTTCCACCATCCCAGGGTGCTCCAAGCCCCATCCAACCTGGCCTTGGACACTGCCAGGGATGGGGATTCCACAAATCTTTGGGCAACCTGTTCCAGGAACTCACCCCACTCTGAGTAAAGGATTTCTTCCTAAAATGTAACCTACCCCTGCCCTCTGCCAGTTTAGAACCTTGCTTTTACCATTAGTTTTCAATTAATTAATTTTATTTTATTAAAATTTCTTTTTACCACAGGAGCAAAGCCCAGCAGAAGGTGGGTTTGTTCAGGAGCTTGGTTCTGTCTGGAAGAAAAGCAAAAATCCTCCTCCAGAGGCAGAGTTTCCCTTCTGTAGAGTCCCACAGAAGGAGACCTTGGGCTTCCATCCTTGGTTATTTTGCTTTAGATTTACAGAACATCAAAACACACCAAGAACCTTCCACCATGAAAGGGTTTTTTTAAAGGAAAAGCAGTGAAATTGGTTAATTCTTAATTCTTCTGTTTCCATTTAGGGTGTTTTGTTTGCAAATGATCACATTTGTGAAAGAGAGGCCTAAAATGTGATCATTAAAGTGAAGAGGTGCAAACCTTTGGAGGTCTGAAGAAACAGGAGGGAAGTGGAAGAGAAGGAGGGTCCCTAAGATTGTGTGTGTGTGGTGAAAAGGTCAGTGCAGCCCCACCAAATGGCTCAAACAACAGAGATTCACCTTAAACCTGCATTTCCAGTCAGGTTTAAACCTGCCAGGGCAGCTCTGATGCACCTCCAGAGCATCTCAGCCCTCAGAGCCTCCTGCTCAGCCCCAGCCCCTGCGTGGCTCTCAGGGTATAAAACCTTTTTGTTAATAAAAATTACCCCGCGATTATAGAGCAGCTTAAAGAGCAGTAACGTTAGAAGCCTTTTGAAAATTCCCATAATACTAAAATAAAATATATGGTATTTGGAATTCCCAGAAATGTAATCTGGTCTTGGAAGCAAACTGCTGGTGTATAATCACACGCTCCTCCCACCCCTGATTCACCTTCGTGTCGTGAGTGGCTTTTAATGGCAGAACAGGGGAATATATTGTGGTTTCACACATCCACAGATTTTATGGTCACTTATTCCTAACTAGGAGATAGAGAGACACAGCAGGGAAGGATTCTTTCTCTCTTTCAAGCTCCTCACATCCAAGGACAGAAGGTGGTTCCACGTTGTTGCAATGTAATAGCTCGCAAGCAGTTTTATATCAAGGAGGAGAAAGATAAAAACCAATAATCCGAGGGGTTGGATGATGGGAAATTGTTAGAGGAGAATTAATTTCAGCCCTAATACCTGGGATCTGGGGTAACTGAGCACTGGGTTTCTTTCCTCACCACAATAATTTATTGAATTACTGCTCTTTCATTTCTAAGCGGGCCTGAAGGACGTTGCCTCATTTTGGTGGAGTGGATAATTCACATAATTAAAGCAAATCTGCATGGTTTTATTCTGCCTTGCTGATGTGATTTCACTGCCTGACCTGCTGCCTCTGCAGCTGCCAGGGCTGTTCTTTGGCCCAGCGTTTGTGCACATGTCTCACCTGGCTGTGACAAGTCCCACCTTCGTGGGAGCAGCTCCTTTCAGCCAGGGCTGAGAAATACAGAGGGGATGTGCTAAATCTGAGCTCAGTGACGAGCAGCACAGGGCAGATAATCACTGAGAGGACAAGAAACCTGGGGTTTAAATACTGACCCCTGCTTGATTCCCACTTGTGATGATGCCTTCACTTGGTTTGTGGAGTTACCTGAACATTCCTCCTTGTTCATTTTAATTTCCATCCTTTCCTTCCTTCCTTTCCATTAAACCCATGGTTCTCTGTGACAGTGGAATTCAGCTCAGTGACCGGTGTTAGGGGTATTTTTAATGCTTTTTATGTGCAAGCTCATTGACTAAACCTTAGCCCTACTCTGTGTCTCATTTTACCCATCCAAATCTGAAAAGATTGGTCTAAATATATTTTTTGAGTCAATTAAGTCTCATCTTTCCATGCCCTCGCCCTCCCCAACATTACTACATTACAGGAATTTGCCTTAAAAAAGGCAACAAAAAACATATTTTTGAAGTAAACACTCCCTAATTTGGTGCTGCTTCTGATTGGCATTTCAAATTTTCTTCTTTTTTCTCTCTTCTTTTTCCTTTTTTTTTTTTTTTTTCTTTTTTACAGCCAGGATATTAGTAGCTCCTTTACAAGCTGCAAAAATAAACAAGAAAAAGTAAATGTGAAGCTTTGTTTAGGAAGTTTTTGGGGTTTTTTGTTGGGTTGTTTTTTTGTTTTTTTTTGCTTTGGGTTTCCAAAGGGCCGTCTGGGGTGAATCAAGGCTGATCCTGGTGCAAAACTCTTCTCCAAGAGATAGCCAAGCTTCTGGAACAACTGGTTCGTGTTAGCTGCAGAGAGACCCTGAATGTAAACCATGTGCTTCTGGCTCTTGTGGTTTTGAGCTGAACCACAAACACTCAGGCAAGCTGTCAGTCTCGAGTCACAATTCCAACCAACCTTGCAGAGAACAGGGGGGCCGTGCCCACCAATCGTGGTTTTAACCCTTCTCTGATTAGTGGGGTGGGTTAGTGCTCGGCCTGGACTGGAGTTTTCTGGTCCTTAGCAGGGATAAGCACACTGAGGGCTTGGGAAAGAATTAAAGACAAGTTTTGGGTGCAAAAAAGGTGAAAATACAGATGGTCAGGATCCTGCGAGATTGAGCTTGGAGGGGACTCAAGGAACCAGCCAGTCCAAAACCCTTCCAAGAACCAAAATCACACCCAGCCCAGCCGTCCTGGCAGGTGCCTCCCCCTCTGCCCTGCAGAGCAGCTTGAACAGCTCCTTCCAGAGCAGCTAATTCATGAAATGCTCCATTTTTGTCACTGAGCAGCTGGGAAAGGGCTGCTGTGGCACAAAGTCACCCGTGAGAGCAAACCTGGGACATTCCCAGCAATGTGCTGCTGCCACCAGGGAACCACCACTGTGGCTTGGGCTGGACTCACTGCTCCAGGCCAGAGCTCTGGGGTGCAGGGTCTGAGCTAAATGTCCTCTTTGCTCCCAGTGTTGTTGGCTGGGATCACCCAAAAGTGAGCTCAGAGGGTGCCACAACCTTAATCCTTCCGTTCCCACCGCTTTGTCAAAATAGCCGGAGCACAGGTAACACAGTCTGCACATTCCCAACCCTGCAGACAGCCAGGCCAAGAAATCCAAGAGAAACATCTCAGGGAAGATGCCTGTGTGTTTTGGAGGACATGAGGTGAGCTATTTGCAGGTTTTTTCCAGCATGGAGGTGACCTACGTGCAAGGCAAGAACTGCTTGTCCAGGAACTGAGGCTGCTGGAGAAAACACACGGGGATAAAGCTGCATTCTAATTCCAGGAACCACGCTGGGTAAAAACCCTGCTGCACAGAGCTCAGACACACCTGGTTGCAAGCCCAAAATGGAAATGTGCAAGGGTTGAATATTTTGTGAGGACATGTTCTATAACAGCATTGTTTGGGGGGCTAGAAAATCCCCCCGGGCTGTAAGGCCTTGGTAAATCAATCTCTCCCACCCCAGCACTCCTGAAATGCCATAGGAATGTTTGTCTCCTGAAGTGCTGTATCATATTTGGGACTGCTGGAGGACTGAGGGCTGAAGAGAGAAAAAGGAGGGAAGGGTTGGAAGCTGTGACTTTGGATCTCGTTAGTGCTTGATGTGTTAAAATGAGTCTTTTTCCTCCGTCCTCTTTCCTTCTCTTCCTACACCTGGTTGGGATCTACTCAAGGACCCCACAAAAGTTGAAATGAATCACTTTGTACACAAAACCTTCTCATGTTTTCTTCTTCATTTAGAATTAAAACTTTTTTTTTTTTTTAATCTGGAAAAAACCCCAATGTGAATTTTATCCCATGGAACAGGGCTGATATCAGCAGCTGAGGATTTACCCAGGTAAATCGAATTCAATACCCAGGTATTGAATGGAAGAAATAATATCAGTGTAAACTGATAGTTTTAAGTATTAAAGAAGGGCTGGGTGAAGATCTGAGAATGGCTCCTATGTTGTAGGAAACTTAAGGATTAAGGGTGAGGGTGAGCAGATTTGGGTACATTGGGCAGATAAGAATGTTTGGAAAAAGCTAAAATTGCTGCTTTGCCAACCAAACTGCTGAGGGGACAAAGCTGCTCTTGTTGGAGAGGTTCCTCCCATTCCAACTTTTCCATGGGGAGACACCATTAATGAGAATCTGAGGGAATTATCCTGGTTTCTTCCAGCTCAACTCCCATTCAGTCACAAGGCAGAGTGTGCTGGGGCTGTGGCAAACCCCACTCAGCACCCCCTGAGCCAATCCTGGGGTCCTGTGCCCTCCTTGGGCATCCACCTCAATTTAAAGCTGTAAATGGCAAGAGTGGCTTGGGGGTGATGCCCTGAGAAGGCTGAGCTGGAACAGAGGCTGGACAGAGTTCCAGAATAAAGCAGGGATTTATTCAAAGCATCTCCTCCATGGATCCACCTTGGGCAGCACAAGAGCCCAG
>JAWMRF010000059.1:1672602-1694631 GCA_035221435.1 Sphenopsis melanotis | reverse complement strand
TTTGTCTCCCTGCTCTGTGCAGAGAGCTCAGCATCCCCTGATGTGAACCCAGAGCCACACACTAAAGCAGCACAGAATCTGAAATATAGAAAAGCTGAACCTGAGGCATCAGATGCAGCAGCAGAGGATGAGACAGAGCCAGGGCTACAAGTGAAGGAGCTCCTGAGGCATCAGGAGCAGAGTGATGATGGTGAATGACACAGCCATGAGTAATGGGCACCATCCAGCTCTTCCCTGTCTTTCATGGGCTTGGGAACAGCTCAGCTTTTGAGGCAAGAAAATATTCTGAGGTTTGGGTTGAGGGAGATGAAAGCTTTTGTTGTGAGTGAAATGGAAAGTTTTGCTTCTCCTCTGTTCCAGTGACGTTACTGGGATAAAGACAAGATCCTCTGAATTAATTTTCACTCAACATCTACACAGATCTGAGAACATTTATCTTTAGGAGTTGCTTGTACCACCAGCAATCCCCCACCCTGAAGCTTCTTTTTGTTCATGGCAAAATTTTTAGTCACATCATCTGTGTGGTGTCTCAGCATCTTCCAGCACAGCATTAACCAAAGGCAACCAGAAGCTGCTCCCAGAGCCAGATTTATTCATCAAAAACTAGCCTGAAGTGCCTTAGAAATGGCAATAAATGCACAAAATCAACCTTCTTCCTGGAAGATGTTGGTCTTGATTTCTCCTTCTCCCTCCAAACCTTTGGAGCAGCTCTCTGTGGGACTGCTGCCTCTGGCTGAGCCTTCACCACCACGCTCCTGAAGGAAATCCTTGGATTCAGGAAGGTTGCAGGGGATGGGGTTTGGGGCTCACGCTCCAGAATCTGTCTGCAACACCCCAGAGGATGTGTGAGGAGGGCTGCAAGAATGCAACCAACAACCTCAGCGCCTTTCAAACCTTTCCAAGTTGAAAAGAAACCACCAGGCCACGCAGAGATCTCCAGGAAGAAAATCACTACTGAAAATGAGGTTTGATGGTTTTGTTCTGAGACCACGAAATGTTTCTGCTCCTCTGACTCGCTGTCACACTCAGGAGGCGCCATCAAAGCCGGGCAAGGAACCTCTGGGCCGATATTTCATCCTGGAAATGAAAGGCAAATCAGGGGGCAGTTCAAAAGCTTTTCCAGGAGATCTGGAATATTGGCTGCCTGCTCCAAGCCAAGGCTGGCCCAGCTCCAGGGCTGTGTCATCCCAGCCATACGTGTCCCACGCTGGCTGGGACCACCCAGCATCTCCTGTAGCTCTCCAAATGCAAAACTTCCTCTCTATAGCATTTGAAAAGATGGTTTTCAAGTTATTATCCAGCAATGGCTGCCTTGATTTATTCAGCACAAGCTCCTCTGTGTTTGATAAGCAATGGTGGCCAAGTAACACAGATATTGGCTGGTAAATATTTTCCCAAAGAGGAACACGGAGCACCGTGTGTTTTGTTAACCACTGGGTCAGATAATTGAGTGTTCAACAACATTGGAAAGCCCTGTGAGTTTTTAAGTAAACTCTAGAGCTGAGATAAGCCTTGGAAAATGCAGGTAGAACAAGCAGTACTCGCTGACGTGATAAAAGGGTTGAAAATTTCACTGAAACTGGGATGTGATACCCCAAAGTCTCATGGAATAACACTGAGCCAAAGAAGGGTGAGACAAACTCAAGGAGTTGGGCACAGGTACTGCCCCATCCCAGCATGTGCCACCTCAGGATGAGATCACGGGAGCTGCAGGCCTTGAGAAATCAGATGAGCAAAGATCCATATTTGTGTGGTGCCCCAGGATGAGCAGAGCTTGGGACTTTCAAAGCAGCCTGAGTTTGGGGTGGTGGCAGCTTAAAGGGTAAAAAAGGGTTGAAAATTTCACTGAAACTGGGATGTGATACCCCAAAGTCTCATGGAATAACATTGAACCAAAGAAGGATGAGACAAACCCAAGGAGCTGGGCACAGGTACCATCCCAGTGTGTATCACCTCGGGATGAGATCATGGGAGCTGCAGGCCTTGAGAAATCAGATGAGCAAAGATCCATATTTGTGTGGTGCCCCAGGATGAGCAGAGCTGGGAGGTTCCTTTCAGCCCAGTCCCAAAGTAACGTGTGTGCTGCTTTAACCTTTCTGAATTTCAAACCACCTCCTACCTAATGGACCAAAAAAGAACAAGTAATAATCTGAGAGGGCGGGAGAGAAAATCTGTCAGCCTGAGTCAGACTATTGGACCATCAAGCCCAGTATCCTGTCTCCGAAACGCCGTCAGTATCTGACACTTCAGGCTTAGTTGGGATAATAAAACATTTTCCTCAACCTTATGTAACATCTCGGCCTGGCAAAGAGAAGATTTAAACATTGATTGCTTTCCACTCCCCTCTGTCCCATGAATGTGAATCTGACTCTTTTCCAAAATGAACAACTCTGATGAGCTGGAATTGGTTTCTGGGCAGGATGGGAAAAGCTCCTCTCTCGTTACTCATTCCTGGAGAGATCAGCTAAACCTTTGCCTCCTAAAAGGGGCACTGGAATGAGGAGACATAAAACTCCCTCCGCAGGGTTCTGGGTGCCCACGGCCACCTTTTCATGGCAGCTGGAAAGCACAAGACTTCATGTCTAGTCACTTTATTTTTCCCCATCATGTCTACTTCCTTTATTTTTGTATTTGTTTAAGCTCTCCATTAGTTTATTAGTTTGACAGCAGCCCAGTTAATTAGCCCGTCCTCCCTCCCCCAGCCCAAGCCTGCGAGGCTCCCCAAATGCACACAAAATTTAGTGCTGCTGCTGCTGCTGCTGCTGCTGGGGCACTTCTCAAAACAAATAAAAGATTTGCAAAGCCAGCCACCAAGCATCCAACATAATTAAAGTGCATTTGTTACTTTTTGGGCCCTCACACACAATCGGGGCCTTGTGCAGAAGGAGCACTCCCCAAATCAGGCTGTTTTTCTTTCAGAGGGACGAGTGCCAGGAGTCTCCCCAGCCCAGGTAACATAAGATCCCAAGGAGCAGCAAATGGACAGTGGCAGCCAGAGTGAATGGACTGTGGGGAGATCTATATGAAGGCGAGTATCTATAGATATATGCAAACATGCACAGACAGGGAGCTATAGTTCTTCAGGGGAAAAAAAAATTAAAAAAAAAAAAAAAAAGCAGTGGAAAGGCTCCCAGAAATGAGTGCTCCGTGCACAGGTATGTAAATGACTCTGGAGTCTCGCTGTCCACCACCTCAATCAATTACAAGGTTATTCAAGATAAAACAAACACCATTTCAATTAACTGCATATACAGCAGTGGTTAGAGGCACACGCAGGGAAGAGGAAGTGGGAGGAATTTTTGGAAAATGGAACTTTTTTCCTGCTGCTTCTGGAGATATGCACAAATAGAGGTTGTGGTGCTGCTTGAGGTGCTGCGAGTGGAGCCGTGAATGGTCTTAAAAACTCCCAACCTAAAGCTGTCATGGTCTGAACTAAAAGCAAAATGAGGGGACAAAAATAAAACAAAAAAAAAAAGAGTGAATGAACATTTAAACATCTGTTTAGTTTGTGCTGGCTCAGAACAACCATTTGCAAGAGTCAGTGGGAGCAGAAATTGGAGGGGATGCTGGAGGAGCACTGGGTGTGCTGGAGACAGGAGGCAGAGCAGAAATTGGAAGGGATGATGGAGGAGCACTGGGTTTGTAGGAGACAGAGTGCAGAGCAGAAATTGGAGGGGATGCTGGAGGAACACTGGGTGTGCTGGAGACAGGAGGCAGAGCAGAAATTGGAGGGGATGCTGGAGGAGCACTGGGTGTGCTGGAGACAGGGTGCAGAGCAGAAATTGGAAGGGATGCTGGAGGAGCACTGGGTTTGTTGGAGATAGGGTGCAGAGAAGCCCTCAGCAGCTCAGTGTGAGTGCAGCTCCCTGCTCCCCATCCCCAGCAGGATTCCCAGGCTGGCAGTGCTGAGAACACACAGCTGGGGGACAGAATCTCACAGCAACCTATGAATTCAGTAGGGGCTTGAGAAGCCAGGGCAGGAATGATGACAGGGACTGGGCAAACACCACCAGGGATGGTTTTCCACCTGTGCCACAGATTTTTGCACAACGCTGAGCAAACCATTCTACCTCCTTTCCTCGTTTTTCACACTTGTGTGCAAAAGTTCCTGGTCAAGAGGCCTTGCCCACTGCTCACCTGCAATCAATACAATATTCAACAGGAGTTTTAGACATTTTTCTACTTCTTTGGCTGATGCAGTAAAACTAAAGATCAACTGACATTTTGAGAAAAAAAAAATATTATTAATCAAATATTTCTGGATGAAATACACCCAGACCAGGAGATAGGACCAAAATTTATAGGCACACTACCATAAATCACCATCCAGTCTCCTGCAGCTACACTCGTGGTCATAAGCAATAAATTTATTGCAGTTGCCCAGTTTTACTTGGTGACTTCAGCCACAAAAGCTGACTGTGAGCCTGCTCCTGAGAGCAACAAGCAAAAGCAGGTGTATTTGAAACACCCTCATGTTAGTTTTGGTGACCCCCATTTGCATGGGATTGGGATCTGTCACACTTCCATGTGTCCTTTCACATCTCTGATTTATATTTGTGACAGAGCAGAAACACTGAGTTTGTCATTTACTGTGGTTCTGCCCAATGGGCAGGAACTTCTTGGGGGCAAACTCCACACTTAATCCATGTCAACCTTCTCTTTGCTGCCTACAAGAACTAAATAAAATCTTAAATCTGGGGAGGAATCAAACCCAGCACTTATTCTGTAATGATTCCAACCTCAAACCCCTGACATTTCAAGAGAAAGATGAGGTCCAAATGGCCTTGCTTCAATGCCCAATTAAATTCACAAAAATCAACCTTTCCTGAGCCTTCTGCCCATTGCAAAAATGGTTTTTCCTTTTCTCTGCTCACTGGCTGCCAAGGGCCACCCTAAACATGCAGAGATCCCCGCTGAGCTCGGACACAGCTCTGGGGTTTTTGTGCATTTCCCAGGACTATTAACAGAGTAATATAATGAGAAATGAACTGAGGTTAAAGAATTCAGTGCCTCGTGTATTTTCACTAAAAACACTGGCTGCATCAGGGGACCTGCCAAGAGGAGAGTTTAATATCGTATGAAAAGGAAGAATTTTCATAACGACACTTGGCAGGGGCAGCATCCCCCCCATGAATGGAGCTGCTGGGGCTTTCTCTCCTCCTGTCTCCAATTCTTTCCCCACAGCCCAATGGCAGCACAAGGGATCTTCATTTTTAAGGGATTTGGAAGCACTGGAACCAAGCTTTGGGCAACTCTTCACGCTGCCTATATTTAAGCACCTCAGTTCAGGAGATATTTTGGGAAAGAAGTTTCCAGGCTATGCAGTTTCTTTACAGTCAAAAGGTAAAAAGTGGACACAGAATGCTCAGAATTTCCTAAATTGCCTAAAAATTCTGTTCCATGTGAAACTTTCTCTCGTTTTCAGATCTACTTAGTGGGCCAAAACAACTACTTCTTTTGTAAATGAGATGGAGACTTTTTTAATGAAAATGATGCAGAAGAATCACCTGAACCACTAAAACCCCCAGCTGTAAGGATAAAGCAAATCCCACATTTTGCCTTCCACCCTTTTATATCTGGTGGCTCTTGCTGAATTTCCTAATTCTGATTGTATTCACACCAGCACTCCCATCATGGTTGGTGTTCTATGTTCTCTCCCAGCGCTGCTTGTTCCCTTTTTTCTCACTCCCACCTATTTGGAAACGCTGTGCCATGAAAAAAAAAAAGAGCAAATAAAACAGAAATGAATGCCTGAACAGGGATAATAATGTTCTTTACTACAGAGATCAAACATTCTTGATAAATTCTGCTTTACTGTGCAGCTGACACTGGTTCTCAGCACAAAGCTGAAGCTGGCCTCACTCCCCAACGATGGACTGGTTTCAAACAGTTTTATCATTTTTACTAAAACTCTGGAGTCAAAACTTTGTCTGATTCAAATCAAACCTCAACCTGACAGGCTGGCCCAGCACAGTTGTAGGTGGAACAAATACAATAAAACTCTGGTCTGAGAAAGGCCAAACATCAGGGAAAACAATTCCTGGTGGGGAGATGGAAGAGCAGCGGTGGAATTCTGCTCGTTCAGGTGATGTGTGCAAATTAAAACAATCCCACAGAGATTTGGGGGGCTCCAAATCCACCCCCGGGGAGCCACTCCAACCCTGCAGCAATAAAACTGAGCACAGGGAGCTCATTTTCCCCGAGACTCCGGGTATAAAGTCAGCAGAAAAATACCCTGCAATGAGCATTACAGAATGTAACTCTCCTTTGGAGGTGACGGCAGGGCCCTCATTTGCAAGTGATAAATGTCACTGCTCTTCCATCTGCAGCCTTTTAAAACCATTTTGGAGGGATGTAATGAGGCTGCACAGCCTTGGAGGGACGGGCAGGGGACAGCGGGGCCATTTGAGCTTTGCTGAGTGTGTCACGGGGGAGTTGTCCATTTTTTTTTCTCTTTTTTTTTTTTACCAAAATGAGGTGCCCCAGGGGAAAGTCAGCAGCTCGAAGCAGCCCCACCTGAGTGTGTCTTGGGAGGAAGCCTACTGCCTCATATTTTTTAAAAGGGAAAAAAAAAATTATAATAATAGAGCCGAGCCAAAAATATCAAGCAGTTCATAGCTGTGAAAAAGCCAGGGAAAGCTGAGTCGCCGCCGGCCAGTGTTGTTCTTCCAAACAAGCTGACCACCCTCCCTTCATAACATTTTATTTATTAAAGTAAAATTGGCCCACTGGAATAAAATTATGCGCTATTCACATACATATGTATATGTATGAGCATATAGTTATTAATGACTGTGTTTCCATACAGCCACAAGGTCCCTATAGATTCTTTTGGGAGGTGAGCTGCTGAATTCGTTAGTGAGGGAAAAATTGAAACGGTGTGGACGGGACGGGGTAACAATTCAGTCATAAGTCAGTTGTAGCTGTTATAATTCAGGTATAACTCGGTTATAATTCGGGTGGAACTCGTTTTAAGCGTTATAATTCACATTTAATTCCTCAGAACTCCGCGCAGGCCGCGGGGCCACTCTCGCACGCCGTTGCCGCGGCAACGGCGAACTCGCCTCCCATTGGTCGGTGCGCGGCGTAGCAGCCAATCAGCGCCCGACGTTTCACCGCCGGCAAGATGGCGGCGGCGAGGCGCCAGCGGGCGGAGGAGCGGGGCCGGGAGCGGGGCTGATTTTAAGGAATAAAATCGGTGTAAATTACTCCATCCCTGAGCAACTCTGTCCTTAACCAGTCCTCCCAAGCACCCTCCTCACGCAGCAAATAATCCTCAGGGACCTTCTGGCTGAGCATTCACTGAAACACCCTCCTAAAATGACCAAGCGCTGCCGAGGCTCAGGGCAGCAGAAGCAACACCTTCGCTATTTTCCGCTATTTACCTTTTTTGTTTTAATCTCCACTGTGTTAATTCCCATTTTAAAGTCCCCTGTATTTACCTGCAGCACAGTCTAGACAGCTAATGAAATAGCAAGAGCCGAGTGGGTTTTCAGAAGAATGTCAACAAAAAGAGAATGAGAAATAAATGGATTTAAGAATGGGATGGGTGCTGAGCGGGTTGTCCCAGGTTTATTCGGTTTATTTTTGTCATTCCTAAAATCCCCACAGGAATCACCCGGTTGTTCTGAGGGCTGGAAGGAGCAGCAGGTCACATTTACAAAATGTGCTTAAAGATGCAGTGGGATCCCAGAGGGATTTTTCCAGACAGTTCATAAAACCAGCTTGTGAGTCACCACTGGAAGCTAATGGGAGTAAGGCCTGGAACTTATCTAGGTGCTTTTAATAAATCCTACTCTTTCCATATCGACATGATTAAATGCATAATGTGCTTTTTTTAACTGTGACCCAGTGTTTATCCAGTGCCAAGAGCAGCAAGCTGAGCACTAAAATACTCTGTACTTCTGGAAAATAGTGCCTGCTCTGGAGAATCCAAAATATTAACGAGCAGGTAAGTGTACAGTCAGACTGAGACAGAAATGCAACTTCTCCCTCAGCACCTCACAGCAGGGTTTTGTCTTTTCATCTCTGTGCAGATTCTGAATGTCAGAAGTTACTTTTGAGTTATCAAGGCCAGATTTTCTGCTGATTTTTGTTTCTCCCAGCGAACGTCCCCAGAGCTGTTGTGTTTTACGTGAAACACTCTCCTGATGGTGATTTTCAGAAAGAAAAAAAAAAAAAAAGGAAAAAAGAAAATCAGGAGTGACTTTCTTTCAGTGTTGTTTATTTATCATTCCCTTCCATAGATGCAGTTGAATAAAAATCCTTTTTACTCAGGAGCATCTTGCAAGCTGCAGGAGAATGGAGAACTCCAGATACACTGAATAAATCACATTCAGTGATACTGGAATGATAAAATTCAGAGGCAGAAGGACATTAAATAGTTGTGTCATTTTCTCAGTTTACACCTGGGTTTGGATGTTTTCCTGACGTGTTTATTTATCATTCCCTTCTATGGATGCAGTTGGGTAAAAATCCTTTTGGTTCAGGAGCATCCTGCAAGCTGCAAGAGGAGAAAGGAAGACTCCTCAAACACTGAATAAAACACATTCAATGATATTGAAATTATAAAATTCAGAGCCAGAAGGACATTAAATAGTTGTGTCATTTTCTCACTTTACACCTGAGTTTGGATGTTTGCCTGACATGTTCCTGAATGTTTTGTGCACCTCCAGGTCTTGTCTGTGCCGTTGTGAGGTGAAGCTTCTCAAAGTTCCACCTCTGTGACACTGAGCAAACTCCAAAACTCCACAATCGAGCCTGGAGCAAACTGAAATTGCCCTGAAGTGCCTCCTTTTAGCTTGAACAGCTTAGAACTAAATTTGTGTTTTAGGGAAATGGAAGAAATCTGGAGCGTTGTTTTTCCTGAGGTGTTTTGTGCTTTTATTTGGGAAGTCCAAATTGAGAATTTAGTGTGGCACTGCTGTGTTGGTTCCATGCTGCATTCCTGGGGGATATCTGGGATCAGGAAGTGGCTGCATCATAAAAAGAGTTGAGCAATTCCCTGTGATGGAATTTTGGGTGACAGGAGCATTCCCTGAACACTTCAGAAGCTGCACACAGGGGAAGAATCCAGGCCCAGAAATAAAACCATCCTTACCTGAGCTGGACATTTTTCACTCTCAGATGGAAGTTGTTGCATCAAACTCGCTGGAGACACAGTTGATATTCCATAAGTGGCCAGGAGAGGAAATCCCAGTTGAAATGAGTCACCCTTTTTGTGCAAATATTAACTTTGGCTGGTGGACATTTCTCTGATATCTCTTTTCCAGATCTGTCTCACAGTACATTGTCTTGGCTGCATTGAGCTGGAGCCTTTGGTTCTTTGAATAACTTTCCTTTTTCACTCTTTTATCTATTTATTGTATCTGAAAGGTAAAGAAAACACAATTTTCCCCATGATTCCACTTCCAGAGATGCAGTATTAAATTCTGTACCGGTGGAAAACTTGGATTTAATAATGGCAAAAAGCACAATGCTGAGGATTTGGGCTTCTGTGCTAAAATGAGTGGAAAATCCAAGAAATTGGCAAGCTCTGCTTCCCAGGATCTCCCTGCCCTTCCATCCCCATGCTCTGACTGGTTTATTTTAGAAATAAAAATAATTTATTAGAATTATTTAGAATTTATTAGGATTATTTAGAATTTATTTTATGTGGCGGACACTGGAATTAATATTTAATTTTGAAAAATCTTCATATTCCCCAGCAAAACACTCTTCAAGGTTGCACCCACCAACTGTTCAGAATTAATTACAGATAATAAGAGAGGAAATTAATTAAATATTGCTCATTCCTGGTTCCTGATCCTACAAACCTGCATGTCTGTGATGGGAATGCAGAGCTGGAATCCACAGCTCCAGGTGTCTGGAGGAGATGTGGAATTTTGAGCATTATGGGGAAAAAAACAGGACTGAAATTGGGGCTGTTAAACACATGAAAAGTCTAGGATTGAAATAAATCCCTTTTTAATTTGTTCTTTATCAGTCTCTTTTCATTGTGTGGGTGATAAAGAACATTTCTCCTCCCAGGATCCTGCAGCCCTGGGGCCACTGCTGCCATGGTGCTGTGTTCTGCAGGCAGAACGCAAAATTCACTTTTCCAAGCAGCGTTTTAGGGAGGGTGGCCATAAATAATCCAGGTTTGGACCATGTACCAGGGCTGACACCCCCAGCCTTGCAAATTGTGCCCCAGGATCTTCCAAAAGTGGGCAGGGGTTGGGGTTTGGCATCTTCCAGTGCCGTATTTTCTTCCTGACCTCAACACTGGTGTCCCCTGTGGTGCCACCTTCCCCTGCAGGCTGGCAGCTGGGACCTGGGGACACTGCAGATAGCCAACATTGATTTCACCCTCTCTGTCATTCCTGTAAAATGAGCTGCTACCCAGATAAGGGACAGCCAGCAGGGAAAGGAGCTGGGAAGGGTTCCATGAGCAGATTAAGGGAGGGAGGCAGAATTCCAGAACCATCCGGGAGCTCTGCCTTGTTTTGCTGCTTTGTTTGACATTGTCAAGTTTGTGTTGTTTCATTTTGGGTCCTTGTTTAATCTCATTTTTGGACTTCTGGGCTGCTGCAAGTTGCAGAGTGACCGAGTCCCTTTGCACTTTATCTTATCTGGGTTTCCTCATTTCCACTATTAGGTGATGTCTGACACCTTTTGGGTCCAGTCTGATTGTCTGGACATGCAGTGAGTCACTCCCTGTCCCCCAGCGTTTTCCGACCTCCCCTCACCCCTGCTTTGAGGGGAAAGTGTTTTCAGCAGGTTATCGCAGTCCTTTGATGGGTACAGCCACGTCTGGAGGAGGGTTCAGATGGAAATCTCACAGAAAAAAAAAGGTGTTCTGGTCATTCTTCAGGAGGGAATGATGTGGGAGCATGTGAGAAGTTTTCAAATTGTTGTGCAGCAAAACCTCTGCTCTGAGTGCTCCTCGCTGTGTCCAGAACGAGGGAATGTCCCCAAACGTTGAACAAAGAGCTGCGACAACAGGAGGGCACAAATGCTCTGATTTCACAGAAATTTATCTGCTCTGATGTGATTCCTGGTAATCTTTGCTCAGCCTCAAGGCCCTGAACACTCAGTTTCCTCTCACTATCTACTGTGCAGCATCCCAGACGAGGCTGATCCGAGCTGAGCCCGATTATTGCGGATTATCAATGCCGATTATTAATGCCAATTATTAATGTCGATTATTAATGCTGATTATTGATTCCAATTATTGCTCAACAGCAGCTTGGATCTGCCGCAGGCTGATCCCGTGGCAGCCCGGGGTTTGTGATGGCATTCCAGAGGGTGGATATCCCTAATTCCTGATCCCCTTACAGCCTGGGGTTTGTTGTGGCATTCCAGGGGTTTCCCTAATTCCTGATCCCATGGCATTTGTAATGGCATTCCATTGGGTATCCCTAATTCCTGATCCCATGGCAGCCCGGGGCTGGTAATGGCATTCCAGTGGGTATCCCTAATTCCTGCTGGGGTTTGTCATGGCATTCCAGCGAGTATCCCGAATTCCCCCGGAGTGCAGAACAATCCCCTGGAGCCAAGCTGCTTCCTCTGCATTGCAGCTGCTGGCGGGTGCCCAGCGATTACCGACTCCTCTGAGTCATTTGCGAGTGTGATGCTTGGCTAAAAAAAATTGTTTCCAAGAGCCCTATCATCATTAATCATTAATTAACGCGGTTGCTGGGAGCGAGCAGGTGCTTCGGGCCGGGCTGCAAGGTCTGGGCTGTCCCCGTTCCATCCCTGCCCTTGGAGGGATCCGAGTCGCTCGGCAGTGGCAGGACCTGGCATTTTTCCCTGCCCAAAGGAGTTTGCGATTTGAAGAAGCGCTGCTTTCTTCATCCTGCTTTTCGAGCCGTTCCCACGTCAGTCAGCGCGATGAATTCCCGTCTTGCTTTTATTGAAATGGAAATGAGGGCGCTCAGGGCTTCACCTGACCTGCGGGAGGGAAGTTCCACTGCAGGGAGGGCCAGGGACGGGTTCGAGGCTCTGTTCTTCCAGCTTCCACCCTTGAAATGTGCTGGAATTCTGGTCTGGAGACTGAAATGGGGAGGGAAAAGGGGTTTGGGGGAGCTGACAAATGCCAGAACTCAAATGTTGAGGCACGATGCCGGAGTGGGGAGAAGTGGGGGCAAGAAATGGGTGTGAGGGACAGGGGTGGGGGACAGGGTCATGGGGAGGGTGGTTCAAAGTCAGGATCCAAAGCAGAGCTGCACATCTGGATCAGGTAAAGGATCCAAAGCAGAGCTGCACATCTGGATCAGGTAAAGATCCAGATCAGAGCTGCACATCTGGATCAGGTAAAGGATCCAAATCACAGCTGCACATCTGGCTGAGGGGAAGGATCCAAATCAGAGCTGCACATCTGGCTCAGGTAAAGATCCAGATCAGAGCTGCACATCTGGATCAGGTAAAGATCCAAATCACAGCTGCTCATCTGGCTCAGGTAAAGGATCCAAATCACAGCTGCTCATCTGGCTCAGGTAAAGGATCCAAATCACAGCTGCACATCTGGCTGAGGGGAAGGATCCAAATCA
The DNA here is from genome assembly GCA_035221435.1 of Sphenopsis melanotis. Taxonomy (NCBI): domain Eukaryota; kingdom Metazoa; phylum Chordata; class Aves; order Passeriformes; family Thraupidae; genus Sphenopsis; species Sphenopsis melanotis. Next base: position 1,682,101 of record JAWMRF010000059.1, on the reverse strand, counting down.
CAGCTGCACATCTGGCTGAGGGGAAGGATCCCCCAAACGCTGCTGCCAGGACCTGCTGGTGGCTCTCTGTCCCACTTGAAGAAGCCTTTAGGATGTGAGTAACAGCTCCCAGTTCCTCAATGAGGCCTGCAAAGTGCTCAATTCAAATATGATTGGTTTATTGGGGATGAGACAATTAGGAATGAGTTGATGGATGACTGCTGCTGCTGGATTTGAGAGCCCCACAGGACCTGTGTTCTGAAGTCCCTCCCAGCATTTCTCACTTAGCTGTTAGACCAGAAATAAAAATTGTTTTTGCATTAAAATGCATGTCTCTGCACAATTTCCACTTTATTTATTGAGCAAAAAGAAAATAATAATAAATTATTCATAATGTCAGCATTTTAAAACATTTTTACCCCAGTAGCAAGTGTGATAAAAACAGAGCAAAAGAAAGATCAAGAGAGTGATGGAAGCCTTTAGTTCCCATAAATTTAATTCCTATAAAGTCTGGACACCCTGGGCGGATGCCTTGGCTCAGAAAGGACCTCCTGGCTCCTCCTTTTTGTCTTGGTTTTTAATTGGAGCCAGGAGAAGGAGCCCAGCATTTGCCAGGTGAACGCGAGCTGTGCCCTGGCAGGACGCCCTCGGAGCCATTCCTGGTTTGTAGATTAAAATAAGGACAGGGAAAGGGGTGGAGAGGGAGGAGAAGGAAACCCGAGAGAGAAAAGCAAAACACTTTGTTCTAATTCAGGTGAAAGAGTTCATCTGGGTGTCCTCACTGAGCGTCTGCCACGTACAGGGTGGAGGAGGAACAAATTCCTTTTGGACTTGTGCTGTATTCCTGAATTATCCCGGTGTGCCCGGCTCTGGGAACAGCCCAGGCTCTCCCTGCTCTGACAGCACTGCCAGGGGGAGGCTCTGGGAGCAGCTTGGACTCAGGGCTGGTTTTTTCTCAGGGCTTTGGCTGCTCAGAGTGACTCTGAGATGTGTTGGAAAGTCTCTTTTCCCAGCCTGGCAGTCAAAGAAGGAGTCAGAACTCTTCATTTCTTGATCTCAAAGTTGTTTATTGTTTCTTATCTATAAAATCCTTTCTCCTGTCCAGCCGAGGTCCGTTCAGCAGGACACACAGAGGCACTCTGCCTGCCCTCAGGGTGGTGTTATCTTTTTATGCTAAAAACTACCTGTACAATATTCACCATAACTTCCCAGAAATTCCGCGTTAAACATCGCGGCGGAACTCGGGGGTTGTTTGTGCACACGAGGGGCTGAGCGTGGGCAGCAGCTGCTCAGCTTTCCACTCTCGGGGTCTCTGCTGCTCAGAGTGACTCTGAGATGTGTTAGAAAGTCTCTTTTCCCAGCCTGGCAGTCAAAGAAGGAGTCAGAACTCTTCAGTTCTCATTCTCAAGGTTGTTTATTGTTTCTTATCTATAAAATTCTTTCTCCTGTCCAGCCGAGGTCCGTTCAGCAGGACACACAGAGGCACTCTGCCTGCCCCCAGGGTGGTGTTATCTTTTTATACTAAAAACTACGTGTACAATATTTACAATTACTTCCCAATACCCATCACCTGTGTTAGACGGTGAGCTTCTACTCTAAACCAATCCAAAAGTGCCACCATCCCAGCAGGAGATGGAGACCAAGAAGAAGAAGAAGGAGAAAGGCTGGACACACCCAGATCCCTCCATCTTGCCTCCTGAACCCCCATTCTAAAAACTCCAAAAATTTATTTTCCACCCCATGACGAACTATTATTCTACTTAAACTCTCTTGACTTGCAGATCTTCATACAAGGTTGGTGATTTTTTCCACGGGTCATAATCAAAACCACAGGTGTCCTGGGCTCTGTGCCAGGGTCTCTGAGCCCCCTGGCAGGAGTTTGGGCAATCCAGGGCAGACAGGGATGTCCTGAATTCCGACAATTTCTGGGTGCTGTTTGTGGTGTTGGGACTGAACCACTGCAGCTCTGGCTGGGTTTGATCCCTGACTCTCTGAAAATGTGCACAGTCCTGATAAGAGCACGAGGAGCTCAGGAGCTGAGTGGTTCCTGCCGCAAAGCCGTGGCAGACAGAGGTTCTGAGCCCATTTTTCAATCTGCTTTTGAATGAACCACTTCTCTTTGTGGGGTTTGAATTCTAAAGGACTTCACAGCAGAGCCAAATTTCACAGAATCAAAGAATCCTGCAATGATTTGAGTTGGGAAGGGACCTTAAATCTCATCCCATCCCAGCCCTGCCATGGCAGAGACACCTTCCACCATCCCAGGCTGCTCCAAGCCCTGTCCTTGAACACTTCCAGGGATGGGGCAGCCACAACTTCTTGTATTCTTCCTACATCCACACTTCCTCTTACTTCAGGTAATTAATTCCCATTATTAAGCCCCTTAATTCCCAGATTTTCCTGCACACAGTGCTCGGTCACTAATGGCAAAAGCAGCCTTGCAATAAATCCCCCTGAAATTCAATGTTCCCACTCTCACTGAGTGGGGCTGCTGGGCCATTTTCCATCCAGAGAATTTTCTGATACAAAATAATCTCTTTGCAAAATCAAACTTGCTCCTGGAGCCTGCCAGAGTTTTGCCAGAAAAATTCAGCTCAGTGGGGAAATGGAACTGACAGCATCCTGCCTGCCCACCTGGAAGCCTCACAATGAATTCTTTTTGCTGTCTATTGAAGGAAAGAAACTGAATTAAAATGTTTTTTAATTTTTCAAACAAACAAACAAAAACTAATTTTAAAAAAACCCTAATAGGACTTGGAAATCCCTGCATGTAAATGAATTCATATCAGGGTTGTTGCTGCCATTTTATTGGGATTTTTGTCCCTGTCAGAATAATTTCCATCAATATTTTATAATTTTTTTTTTATTATTTCTGAAGAGAAAATTCCATTTTCAAACAGGTTTTGGACTAATGAATTGAAACCAACTGGGAAGACAAGGCAAGGAGCAGAGAGAGCAGGGAAGGAGTCATAGGATATGCTTGACCTGGGAAAAATTAGTTCACCTATTTCACAAAAATTATCTTTTGGCTAAGCCAGAGCCATTTTCCTGTGGAATGGAGTTGGTTTGAAATTGATTACACGCAGAGGCCACTCAGATATCTGAAAGGCAACGCTTGGACATTTTTATTCTCTCTGTTATTGAAGAGATCCCAAGTTCAAACCAACCATTTTTAAGCTGCCATGTTTCCCATTATGTTGGTAATCAATTCCCTGGAATTCTGGCTGGCTGGAGATGTGAGTTCAGACCTCAAAAGGATTTCTGGGCTTTGGAAATTCTAAAGTAGAGTTCAGTTCCTTCCCTGGAGTGGCTGAAACACTGAAAGCCCCAAGGAAGGGATGGTCCCATCATTATTTCAGTTATAGGAGCTTTCCCTGAAATACAGCAAATTTCACTTGGATGTGATTATATCCTCTAATTTTATAAGTGGCCATATCCAAGGATTTAGGATCCTAAAATCCACCCCAAACTCCCTGACATCTCTATATCCCAGTATTTATTTATTGGAGAAGCACTTGTCTTTATTTGCCATTGTTTGTGCTGAGCAAACTCCTTGGAGACAAGGAGTAAATTCCTCGGAGATCTTGTGGCCGGATCGATCTGTGGAGCTGTTCCTGTGTTTTCTGATGCAATCCAGTGTAACAATGTTGTATCCCAGTAAACATGGAAATGGAGCAAGGAAAACATTTCTCAATCCACTTCCTAAAAATACTGCTCTGCCTGGGGAGGGGCTGCAGTTTTATTCCAGGAGCTCGTTCAAGCCCTCCTGGGTTTCCACAATGTCTCGGGTTTGACTCAGGCTTGGATTTCATGGATTTATGGGTTGGGTAACAAAGCTCTCCGTGGGCCAAATGCCCACGAGCGTGACATGCAAGAGCCATTCCCGAGCCCAGAGTGCTGTTCCTGGGTGGAAAAGTGCCAGGCATGGCTGGAAGCAAACTCTGCATTTGGCAGGGTGGGCAGATCACCAAGCACAGGGCTGGGAGGGGCTTTCTGCAGCTGCCTGTTGGATATTCAAAAAAAAAAAAATTATATATATATATATTCTTTATAAAATATAGATTCTTTGTTGTGAAGAGGTGCCTTTAGTGTGTTATTCTGGGATTTTTGAGTTTGGTTTAATGTGTTCTTCTGGGATTTGGATTAATGTGTTTTTCTGGGATTTGGGGGGGTTGTTTTAATGTGTTAGTCTGGTATTTGGGGGGGTTGGTTTCATGTATTATTCTGGAATTTGGGGGGTTGATTTAATGTGTTATTATGGAATTTGGGGGGTTGATTTAATGTGTTATTCTGGGATTTGGGGGGTGTTGGTTTAATGTGTTATTCTGGAATTTGGGGGGTTGGTTTCATGTGTTATTCTGGAATTTGGGGGGTTGGTTTAATGTGTTATTATGGAATTTGGGGGGTTAGTTTTATGTGTTATTATGGATTTGAGGGGTTTGGTTTAATGTGTTTTTCTGGGATTTGGGGGGTGTTGGTTCAATGTGTTATTCTGGAATTTGGGGAGTTTGGTTTAATTGTCTTTCTTCCCTTCCTTCCCTGGTGACTCCTGAGATGGAACCTGATGGAAATCCAAGTTCTGGGCTCCTGGAGAGGACAGAGGGAGTGACAGGGAACCAAATTCTCTGATGTTGGGTGAGGAGCAGCACAGAGATGGGGCTCCAGAGGGGGGCTGTGCCTCAGCTGTGCCCTTGTCATGGAAAGTGGAGCCCTTCCCTCCCTGGCAGGGCCTGGCTCTCAGCCCACAGCCCAGAGTGCTCTCTGTGCTCTGGTCCTGCTGCTGCTGTTCCTGTTTCCAGGACACTGACAGAGCACATCATCCCCTGGTGCAGGTAAGAGCCCCCCTGTGCATTTTCAGTCACTGCAGCCCCTTCCCCAGGGGAATCCATTCCAGCAGTGCCACCTCAGATGGATGGAGCTGATCCAGCTTTACCCAGGGCAGTTCTGTGCTCTGACATGAAATCTGAGTGTTTTCTCTAGACACAGAGATTGTTCCATGATGAAGAAAACCCTCCTGCCCCTTTCCTCACCATGTGTCTCTGGGTCTGTCTAAAAATAGCCCTGAACATCTGAAAATGTGTTCTAATCTTTTACCAGGGAAGTGGATGAGGTCACAAGGCTGGCAGGGGACTGGTGGAGACAATGCTGATCTTGACACATCCCACAGACCCAAGTGGGGTGAAGAAAGGTGGAGAAAAGGGGCCCAGAATGTCATTTTTCCACTGGTTTTTGTGCCTGTCTTTGATCCAGATGAAACTCTGGGGGTTAAAAACCCTTTTGATATACAGAGGGCAGGGTGGGATGGGATCAGCTGTTCTACTTTCAAGCAAACAAACAAAAACTAATTAAAAAAAAACCCTAATAGGACTTGGAAATTCTGCTTTCAGCACTGTGAACTACCCAGAGCATGGAGAGGAAAAGAGAAACCAAGGAATTCAAGCACAAAATCCTTTGTGGACATGGACAGAAAAAGGCAGAACAGTGGATTCCAGCACAAAAACCAAGGTGGGCATGGACAGAAAAATGCAAACTGATGGATTCAAGCTCAAAAGCCAAGGTGGGCAGGGATGGAAGAAGACAAACCAATGGATTCAAGCTCAAAAGCCATGGTGGATATGGACAGAAAAAGGCAGAAAATGGATTCCAGCACAAAAGCCAAGGTGTGCATGGACAGAAAAATGCAAACTGATGGATTCAAGCTCAAAAGCCAAGGTGGATATGGACAGAAAAAGGCAGAACAGTGGATTCAGACACAAAAGCCAAGGTGGACATGGACAGAAACAGACAAACCAATGGATTCAAGCACAAACCCGAGGTGGACATGGACAGAAAAATGCAGAACAGTGGATTCCAGCACTAAAGCCAAGGTGGGCAGGGACAGAAAAATGCAAACCAATGGATTCAAGCACAAAATCCAAGGAAGGCATGGACAGAAAAATGCAAACCAATGGATTCAAGCACAAAATCCAAGGAAGGCATGGACAGAAAAATGGAAACCAATGGATTCAAGCACAAAAGCCACAGTAAACATGGATAGAAAAATGCAGAACAATGGATTCAGGCACAAAAGCCAAGGTGGGCATGGACAGGAAAATGCAGAACAATGGATTCAGGCACAAAAGCCACAGTAAACATGGACAGAAAAAGGCAGAAAATGGATTCAAGCACAAAAGCCAAGGTGGGCATGGACAGAAAAATGCAAACCAATGGATACAAGCACAAACCCGAGGTGGACATGGACAGGAAAAGGCAGAACAGTGGATTCAAGTACAAAAGCCAAGGTGGGCATGGACAGAGCATGGAAATAAAAAGACAAAAATAGTGAATTCAAGCTCAAAATCCAATGTGAACGCAGCCAGGGCACAGCTCTGCTCTACTCCCTGTGTGCAGCAAGAAATTCTTGGGGGGATTCTCCTTTCTCATGGTTTGGATCAAGTCGTCCCCCTTTGGGCGTGGAAAATGTGTTTTCTTTGTTGGCCTTTGCCAAAACCCCAGCCCTGCCTTGCCCCTGGAGAAAAGCTGAGGGTGCACAGCCAGGGTAGGAAGCTCAGGAGCACAAGAAAATGAAATATCCAGCAGTCCATGGGAGCAGGCAGCATCCAGGCTGGTGGTTTCTCATAAGAGTTAATAAAAAAAAGTATTAAATATCCTTCTGCCACCGCGACAGAGATTGCCTGGGATAAGAATTCCCTGAATTCTCATTTCCTGCTCCCGCACATCGGGCTGGGCTGGCAGAGTCACTCAGGCATGAAACACTTTGCTCCAAGCTCACAGCAGCTCCATTCCTGGTCTGTTATTTGCATAATTGGGTGCTAAGGAAAACAAAGCCAACAAATTGCTGATAATTGCCCCGTGTCAATGATGGGGGATAGGTCAGAGGGTGAAGTCTCCAGGTGTGTGGAGGTCAAAAGGGACCGGGGTTTGAGGGGGAGCTTGTTAGGGGTAATAGCTGTCAGAGCAACTGCACTGACTCGTGTTAAAGCCGTGTTTAACAACGTGTTCTGCAAAATTCCAAATATTCCAGGGGAGAGGGAGCGCTGCCAGTGGGAGTTCTGGGGGAGGGCCCCCCTGGAAAGGGGCCCTGAAGAGAGCTGTGAGTACTGGGGTTGTGATGGAGTGGTACAGGAGGATGTGACCACAAAAATCCTGTTAGAGAAGAGAACAGAGGTCCCCAAATGAATTTAGTATTTTCTGTCCCCTACCCAAGGAGCTTCTGGAGAGGATTTTGCAGCAATGAGGAGCAGTGGTAGTTAAAAGCGAGACCATTTCCAAAAGAACTGCAATTCCCCAAATGAATTTAGAAGGTCCCCAAATGACCTGAACTAAAAAAGTTGAAAATCCCCATGGCACTCCAGATGGTTCAGAAGAGAAATCTCCATGGGGTGAGCCTGAACCTGAGGGTCAGGAGGGGATGAGCCTCCCCTGATGCTTTGGGCTGATCCAGAGCCCAGTGCAGGTGGATCACTGGATCAATTCCCTCTGAAACTGCAAAGTTCCCTGGTGCTGAGGAACGTGAGAAAATATGGAGAGCCTGAGGAATTGCAATTCTTTTGGAAATGGCCTCACTTTTAACTGTCACTGCTCCTTACTGTTGCAAAATCCTCTCCAGAAGCTCCTTGGGTAGGGGACAAATAATCCCAAATTTCCAGGGGGTTTAAATGGTCTCACTTTTAACTGTCACTGCTTCTTATTCCTGCAAAATCCTCTCCAGAAGCTCCTTGGGTAGGGGACAAAATTCAACCTCCCAAATTTCCAGGGGTTTAAATGGTCTCACTTTTAACTGTCACTGCTCCTCATTGCTGCAAAATCTTCTCCAGGAGCTCCATGGGTAGAGGACAAAATTCAACCTCCTAAATTTCCAGGGGGTTTAAAATATCTCACTTTTAACTGTCACTGTTCCTTATTCCTGCAAAATCCTCTCCAGGAGCTCCTTGGATAGGGGACAAAATTCAGCCTCCCGAATCTCCAGGGGTTTAAAGCTCTGCAGGGCAGTGGAAGGTGTGTGTGCTCCTCAGCTCCTCTCCATGACAGCTTGTCACACAGAGGGCACACGGGGGACTTTGCTGGGACATGACTTTCCCCATTCTCTCAGGGATTCTCTTTCCCTTCTGTCTTCAGCTGCAGCAGCCAAGGCAGGAGAGGAACTGCCTGACAAAGGTTTCATTGACACAAGTGGATAATTTTTGCTAGAAAGCACTTCCTTCTCTGCTGAAGGCTTTGAAGTGTTGCCTTTGTTCTTTCAGGCATGCTTTTTTTTCCCCCCTCTTTAAAAATGATAGGCAAAATACTTGAAAGTCATCTTTTAGTCCAGACAGAATAACAGGAGCAGCAACAGAAACCCTTCATTTGAAAAGGTGTCATCCTGCTCAAGTGATGCATTTGAAATATCATTTTCTAATCCTTGTTAAAAAAAACCAGCATCTTGAATAATTGAAAAGTGCTGGTTGAATTTTAAACCCTGATTTACTGTTCAAGTTGTCTTCTTCCTTCTGTGGATCCCTGGCTCTGATCTTTGTCCCTCTTTCATGTGGCTTTGGCATCACTGTCTGCACAATGGATTCATGAACTCCCTGTAAAATGCAGGGAATCAGCATCCAAAGGTGCCAGTGTGAGGCAAGGGGTTATAAATAAATCTGGTTTTTAATATGCTGTTATTTCATTTATTTTTATTTCATTTTTTTGCTCCTTAGCACCAAGTGTTGTTAATCCCCGGTGTGGAGACCTGTTTCTCTATGGCTGAATAAATAGAAATTTCCCTTCCTTGGTGAGAGGGTCAGACCTGCTTCAGACCTTGCAGGATCAGGTGCTGGAGGTGCCAGGTGAGGAAAGGACCTGTGATAGCCCTGCCAGCAGGAAAGCTCCTGCTGAAAGAGCACAGGGATCAGGGACAGCTTGCTGTGCTTTGACACTGCAGCCCTGGAGTGAAGCAGGGCTGGGTTAACTCCTGATTCTCTCTTGCTCAGAGTTCTCAAATCCATCTCTCCAGGCTGTTCTCCACCAAGAGATGCTTCCTTGGCAGGGAGGGATGGGTGATTCCAGCAGTGCAGTTCTCTTTTGCTCCCAGACTGAGCTGAAAAGCTTTTGGATGCAGAGCTTGGGGTTTTTTATTCCCCACCCCACAACCAGTGGCTCATCTACATCTGCTCTGGCCTGGCAGCCAGGGGAAGGTGCAGAGCTGAGCAGCAGCAAGGCAGATCTCTGTCCACACTCAAATCCTGTGTTTGGAAACAGCAGGGAACAATAAACGCCATGGGAAAAAAATGCCACGAGTGAGTTCTCACAGAATCCAAGGATGGTTTGGGTTGGAGGGACCTCAAACCCACCCCTGCCATGGCAGGGACGCTTTGCACTGCCCCAGGCTGCTCCACCTGGCCTTGGACATTCCAGGGATCCAGGAGCAGCCACAGCTTCTCTGGGAACTCCATCCCAGCCATTCCCCACCCTCCCAGAGGGTTTCTTTGCAATATCCCACCTGCACTGCAGGTTTGGGTTCCAGCTTTAATATTTCCATTTCCCTGGG
>JAWMRF010000059.1:1652792-1672502 GCA_035221435.1 Sphenopsis melanotis | reverse complement strand
GGATGGGATGGGATGGGATGGGATGGGATGGGATGGGATGGGATGGGATGGGATGGATGGGATGGGATGGGATGGGATGGGATGGGATGAGCTGCCCTGGCCATCCCAGGGCCCTGCAGACTCTTAAAGCTGAGCTGATAAACCCTGGGAAGTGACAAAGCTCTAAAATCAGGGAAATCATCCCAAGAACCCCAAACCCTTGTGTAAATCCCTTCAGTTCCAGCCAGGCTGATTCTGCCTCTCTGTCTGCTCTGCTGCCTCTTAAACAACAGAGATTTTATCAACTGGATTTTCAACAAAATGTTTGTCCACAATTTCCTAAAAATTTCATAAATAACATTTTAAAATATTTAAAATATTTAAATATTTTTAGTGTGGCTGTCACTGATGGGAATCCCATCTCACTTCTGCTGAACCCCAAACCCTTGTGTAAATCCCTTCCATTCCAGCCTGGCTGATTCTGCCTCTCTGTCTGCTCTGCTGCCTCTCCCTGAGCTTAAACAGAGATTTTTTCAACTCAATTTTCAACAAAATGTTTGCCTATAATTTCTTTAATATTTCATAAAATAATATTTTAAAATATTTAAATATTTTTAGTGTGGCTGTCACTAAAGGGAAACTCATCTCACTTCTGCTGAGCTGAATTTTCCCGAGTTCTCTCTCTTAAGTTATCCCAATCTCTAACTGGGATAACTTAGAGGTCATTCTTTATGAACTGTAAAAAATCAGAGTTACTGGGATTTATAGGGGGGAAAAAAAATCATTTTTTGCTCCTTGTTCTATGTGCTGCTCCTCTCCCTCCTTCAGAGCTGCAGCAGCAGAGGAAATAAACCCCAATAAAGCAGCCTAAATGCTGCTTTTTTATTTATTTTTTCTTTCAAATCCCCATTCTTAGCAGGAGCAATGCTCAGCTGGAAGCCCAATAAAACCTTTGAAGGAGTAATTTGTGCCCATTCTTTTCGAGCCTTTTCCCATTTGAAATATTAGTATAAAAAGGGGATTTGAGGCATCGGGATGGCCAAAGCAAACATTTGACACGCTGTTCTACAAAACTTGGAGAATATAAAGCTCAGGCACGTGAGGCCGGGCTGCTGCTGGGCTGGGGATCGGGGCTGGCTCCTGCAGGAAGGACAAAAATGATGGGAAAATTCAGATTTTTTGTGCTTGGACTCGCTGTTGGTGAAGAGGAGGAGGATGGCACCAAGCTGGGATGGCAGCAAGATGGAAAAAGCAAATGCTGCAGTTCTAGGATGGAGGATATTGGATAATTTCTGTCTGTGTTTTTGTAAAAAAAGATAGCACGGATATTTCTGTGATTTTTTTTTTTCTGTGATATTTTTTTGTAAAAAAAAAGGTATTTCAGTATTTTTTGTAAAAAAAAGATAGCACAAAAATTTCTGTGATATTTCCTGTAAAAAAAAATATATATCACAGATGTTTCTGTGATATGTTTTGTAAAAAAAAAGTTATTTCTGTATTTTCTGTGAAAAAAAAGATATCACGGATATTTCTGTGATTCTTTTTTCTGTGATATTTTTTGTAAAAAAAAAGTTATTTCTGTATTTTTGTAAAAAAATATATCACAGATATTTCTGTGATTTTTTTTGTTAAAAAAATTATATTTCTGTATTTTTTTTGTAAAAAAAGATAGCACAGAAACTTCTGTGATATTCCCTGTAAAAAAGATAGCACAGATATTTCTGTAATTTTTTTCTTGTGATATTTTTTGTAAAACAAAAAAAAGGTATTTCTGTAGTTTTGTAAAAAAAAATAGCACAGATATTTCTGTGATTTTTTTCTTGTGATATTTTTTGTAAAAAGAATGTATTTCTATTTTTTTGTAAAAAATATATCACAGATATTTCTTTTTTTTTTTTCTGTGATTTTTTTTTTTTTTTTGTAAAAAGCAAATTCTGCTGTTCTAGGATAGAGGATATTGTTCAGCACAAGCCCAGTGCCACTGACAGCCTTTCCCTCTGCTGGCACAGATATTGCTGTGATTTTTTTTTTGTAAAAAAAACCAGATTTTTGTAAAAAAAGAGATCACAGATATTTCTCTGATAATTTTTATTTAAAAAAATATTTCTGTATTTTCTAAAAAAAAATCACAGATATTTCTGTAATATTTTCTGTGATATTTTCTGTAAAAAAAAAGATATCACAGATTTTTCTGTGATTTTTTTTTTTCTGTGATTTTTTTTTTCTGTGATTTTTTTTTTCTGTGATTTTTTTTTTCTGTGCTATTTATTTTTCTTTGTAAAAAGCAAATGCTGCTGTTCTGGGATGGAGGATCTTGGCTCATTTCAAACCCAGTGCCACTGGCCCCCTTTCCCTCAGCTGGCACAGCTATTTCTGTTTGGGTGTTGTTGTGGAAACTGCCCAGGCTCAGAGCTTCCTCTGGGTTCTGTTTCTGAAAGGTGACACTGGGATCCCAAATCCCAGAGCCTGTAAAGCTCCGTGCCCTTCCTCAGCCTCAGCTCCTGGATTTTGGGAGCAGGGAGATGGATGGAAAATTCCCCAGAGCAATAACCAAGTGTTTGCTGTGCAGAGGGTTTAATAAAAATCACTTTTCACCATCCCTCCCTTCCTTTTCCTCCCTTTTTTCTGCTGTCTTGGAGGCCAGGGAAGCTCCTCTATCTCCCTATCCAATTCCCTATTTTGGAAAATCTGGTGGAAACCTCTCTTTAAAATCTTTATTCCCTTGAAATTATCACTTTTGGGATAGAAAGGAACGGGAGAAGAAATCCACAGAGTTCTTTTGGCTTCCTTGAAATTATCAGTGATTAAAAACTTTTGGGATAGAAAGGAACAGGAGAAGAAATCCACAGAGCTCTTTTGGTTTCCAGGTGAAACGTTCCACATGGCCAAGGTGAAAAGCAAGGCCTGAAACCTCTCTTTAAAATCTTTATTCCCTTGAAATTATCAGGGATTAAAACCTTTTGGGATAGAAAGAAACAGGAGAAGAAATCCACAGAGTTCTTTTGTCTTCCAGGTAAAATGCTACACATGGCCAAGGTGAAAAGCAAGGCCTGAAACCTCTCTTTAAAATCTTTATTCCCTTGAAATTATCACTTTTGGGATAGAAAAAATGGGAGAAGAAATGCACAGAGCTCTTTTGGTTTCCAGGTGAAACATGATCAAGGTGAAAAGGCCTGAAACCTCTTTAAAATCTTTATTCCCTTGAAATTATCAGTGATTAAAAACTTTTGGGATAGAAAGAATGAGAGAAGAAATTCACAGAGTTCTTTTGATTTCCAGATAAAATGTTCCACAATGTTCACATTTTTCAGGTGAAAAGCAAGGCCTGAAACCTCTTAAAATCGTTATTCCCTTGAAATTATCAGGGATTAAAAACTTTTGGGCCAAGGTGAAAAGCAAAGCCTGAAACCTCTCTTTAAAATCTTTATTCCCTTGAAATTTTCACTTTTGGGATAGAAAGGAACGGGAGAAGAAACCCCCTCAGTTCTTTTGGCTTCCAGGTGAAACGTTCCACATGGCCAAGGTGAAAAGCAAGGCCTGATGCTCTGTGTTTGTCATCTCCACTTGCAAATCCAACACTGCAGCCCTGCGTTCCTGCTGGAAAGAAAAACAAACTGGGAACAATGGGAGAAAGGCCAGAGCCAGCCTGGAGAGGGAATTCAGTCATTTCCCAGGCTCCAGCTGGAAAAGGGAACCCCAGAGCTGGGAATGGGGGAGCACAGGAGCTGTCTGTGCCCTGTCACCCCTCCTGAGGCCTGTGTGCTCCCTCATTCCAGTGCCTGACAGGGATTCAGGGCTTTCCAACCTTCCCTGAGCTCATTTAGGAGTTTCCAGGATTCTGCTCCTACCCAGAGCTGTGCTCTGAATCCACAGAGAGGGAAGATGGGAAAAAGTCCAAATGAGTTTATTTCTGAAGGCAGTGTTTGGAAAAACCCACCGAGGTAGCCAAGAGCAGAAAATCCTGTTTGGAAGAGGGATGTATTTGGTTTTCTGACTCCAGAATAAAGGAGGAGTTTTAAAATAAAACCTTATTTTAATGAGTGATACCAAAAGTGCTGCTTGACTGCTGCACACGAGTTCCTCCTCACCAGAGGCACAGATTTCCCTGGAAATTAAAAAGAAAAACTAAAAAAATCAAGTCCTGCACGTGCATTTAAGATGCTGCCCTTCCTCAAAAAAATTGCATTTCCCAGTGTCCATGCCCAGGACATGCTGGAAGCGTGGAGGGCCTGAATGGAACCTCCCCTCACAAATGTGTGGCTGTTTTTCCTTCGCTCGTGGCATAAATCATAGGAGGGGGGAAAAAAAACCCTGTTAGCACAGAGCTCAGGTTTGTTTATTTTTTTGCCAGCTGCAACATGCTACCCTCTTAGGGGTGCTGGAAAACCTGGGCTGCTGGAGGCTGGAGTGACATGTCAGCCCCAAACTGGGGTCTGGCCCCTCTCACTGAATTCCAGCGCTGTCAGGAGCCCATTATCCACCTCCACAGATCCATTGCTGCACCCAGAGATGGAGTTCTTTCCAATTAAGGTCGGGGGTTTTTTTTTATCAAATCAAATACCTGCACACTAAATTATGCTGCTGGTGCCAGGCTGGCTCTGCCTCCCTCCTGCCTGGGACACAGGGGGTTTGTTGGAGTGCCTGGGGAGGTCCCGTGGAGCTCAGGAAATTCTGCTTGACCTTCCCACCTGGGGAGATTTTTTTTTTTGGGGGGTGGGAATATTTACCACAACACATCCCAGGACTGCTCCTTGATGGTAAAAATATTCCAGGGAAAAGCTTGGAGGCCTGGGATGCTGGGTGAAGGAAGGAAGGGGCTCAGGAATGGGCTGCAGCCATCCAAGATGTTTGCTCATGTGTTTTGTGAGGCCAGTTTGTTTTGTTTATTAATAGGCCTTGAAATGCCAAGGGGAAGGGTTAAGGTGAACTGAAAATGCCATATGTGCCTCTGGATGGAGGCTCCTTTTGTGCTGGCTGAAATTAGTGGGGTGCTGGATTTTCCCTTTTTATCCACCCCTGTTTCCCCTAGGAAAAGGTGCTGTTGGTATTTTAGAAGAGGTCAGAAATCTCAGCAAATTAAACAATTTACTGCAGGTCACTTTAATCGTGGCCCAGCACTTTCCATGCTCAGATGCAGCACAGGCCGCACAACAACTAAAAAAACTAAATAATACAAATAAAATAAATAATACAAATAAAATAAATAATAAAAATAAATTAAATCATACAAATGAATTAAATAATACAAATAAATTAAATAATAAAAATAAATTAAATAATAAAAATAAATCATACAAATGAATTAAATAATACAAATACATTAAATAATACAAATACATTCAATAATAAAAATGAATTAAATAATACAAATGAATTAAATAATACAAATACATTAAATAATACAAATAAATTAATTCATGCAAATAAATAATAAAAATAAATTAAGCAATAAATATAAATTAAATCATAAAAATAAAATAATAAGCTTTGCCTTTCCATGGAGGAAAAGGGGAATTAAAAGTTATGAACAAACAGTATTTTTACACAAACAGGCAGGAGATGCTGCTGCTGTCACTGAGATTTTCCAGGGAAGAATCCCACAAAGGACAATTTTAGGCAAATTCAATTGGAATGCAGCATTTCTATTCCTAAGAGTTTGATCCTGTGAATCCTCACAGGAGGATTTCCAGCATCCCCTGCCCCTGCTGAGCAGCACATCCAGGAACCACTGGAGCAAATCCTGCCTTTGGAGCTTCAGGGTTTGGAAAAGTGAATTCTGAAAAAATTCCCAGAGCGTTCCTGGAAGCGCCTGTGCTGATGGAGGTAAAGGATGGAAAAGGACACCAGGGCAGAGCTGACGTTCTCTAGGTGGAAAGTTTGGATTTTCACGTGAAATTTTGGATTTTCATTTCATTTTTTCCTGGAAAAGGTGATCAGGCTTTGGAGCTGCCCAGGGAGGTTTGGAGTCCCCAGAGATGTCCGAGGCACTCAGAGCTCTGGGCTGGGGACAAGGGGGGATCAGGCACAGCTGGACTTGAGGGACTTTTCCAACCTCAATAATTCTGGGATTATTAAATATAGAAAGGAAATATGTGGCTTTTCTTTATATTTTTGATTTTGAAGGATGAATTAATCTGAAGTTAAGATAAAAGTGCATCTATGAGAGAGAACCTGACGAAAAAACTTGGATGTGTGGAGACACTCTGGACATAAATGGAGCAGGAATTAATTCCAAAGAGGAAAAGCCAATACACAAAAAGGTGTCAGAAGTACAGAGTCTGTTTTGGATGGTTTGGACTATTCCACAGAGCCTGAACCTCAGTCTTTTTCTGAGCACTGATCCCAGGGCCTAAACCCAGCTTAAGTCCCTCCAATTCAGGCTTTTATCATCTGCAGTGGAGCTGGTGAGGTCAGGGTCCAGCACTGACTCACACTGAGGTTTAAAACATGCAGGAATTGGAAAGGCAGTGAAATCCAGCAGGATTGAGATGTTCCTGGAGGTTTTGTCTCATAGCAAATCCAAGAATTCAGAACATCCTTAAGATCCAAGGTCTTACCCAACCTCCCCAGGAGATGCAGATCCTTCAGGGATCTGTACATCCCGGAATATGAAAGGTTTGATACACCCAGGGATCTGAAAGGCAGTGAAATCCAGCAGGATTGAGGTGTTCCTGGAGGTTTTGTCTCAGAGCAAATCCAAGAATTCAGAACATTCTTAGGATCTGAGCTCTCATCCAACCTCCCGAGGAGATACAGATCCTTCAGGGATCTGTACATCCAGGAATCTGAAAGGTTTGATACATGTAGGAATTGGAAAGGCGATAATATCCAGCAGGATTAAAATGTTTCTGGAGGTTTTATCTCATGACAAGTTCAGCAAATCCAAGAATTCAGAATGTCCTTGAGATCTGAGCTCTTATCCAGCCTCCCCTGAAGATGCAGATCCTTCAGGGATCTGTGCATCCAGAATCTGAAAGGTTTAATTTACCCAGGAATTGGAAAGGCAAGAAAATCCAGCAGGATTGGGGTGCTTCTGGAGGTTTTGTCTCATGACAAATTCAGCAAATCCAAGAATTCAAAACATCCTTAGGATCTGAGATCTTACCCAACCTCCCCAGAAGATGCAGATCCTTCAGGGATCTGTACATCCAGAATCTGAAATGTTTGATCCATGCAGGAATCTGAAAGGTTTGATATATCCAGGAATTGGAAAGGCAATAAAAATCCAGCAGGATTGAGGTGTTTCTGGAGGTTTTATCTCATGACAAATTCAGCAAATCCAAGAATTCAGAAGATCTGAGATCTTACCCAACCTCCCCAGAAGATGCAGATCCTCCAGGGATCTGTACATCCAGGAATCGGAAAGGTTTGGTACATCCAGGAACTGGAAAGGCCATAAAATCCAGCAGGATTGGGGTGTTTTTGGAGGTTTTGTCTCATAACAAATCCAAGAATTCAGAGCATCCTTAGGATCTGAGATCTCACCCAACCTCCCCAGCAGATGCAGATCCTTCAGGGGAGGGTGACCCCCACATGAAAGGGGTCCTGCCCAGCCCCTCTGGTGCCTCATTGTTCTCCCTGCTCCAAGGGGGAGGAATCAGCCCCTCCAAGGAATGGCCCAGAGACAAAACATTAATTGTGAAGCGATTTAATTGCATTATGGCCCTTATTAAACGAGGCACAGAACATAAAGGTGGCCTGCTTTATTTTTGATGCAGATATTATGGAAATTTATGTCCCTGATGATGCCAATCTCGTGAACCCCCTCCGGTTGCTGAACAGTTTCCAAGCTGTCCCCCTTGCTCAGGGGGGAATTCTTTTAATTTTGTTCTGGTTTTGCAGAGGAGCCTGGTGAACCCCCCGTGTGTGTTTTGTGTGCTGCCCTTTCCTGCCAGCCAGGGGCTGCCTCTGGCCCTGGGTTTTTTTGGCTGCTGGAAGAAAAGTTTGTTTCTGAGGTGAAAAATTTGCCTTTTAAATTTCTGCACAGTTCATACCCAGATTATAATTCATAGCCAGGGCTGAATACCAAATGACCCCGCTCCTCATTTCCACAAATATCCTGAAAAGGCAGAGAGGGAGGCGAGGGAAAACACTGGCCCAAATCCAATGCTGTTCCCAAATCAATGGCATTTATGGAAAGGTTGGATTTGGCCTCTTCCATCTTTCATTTCAAGCTCTCAGATTAACAGAATATAAATATTGCATGATGCCCCAGAGCTGCCCCAGCAAATGGCTCCAAGATGCATCTTTCCCCCTTGAACAAGGCAAATATTGTGGAGCGGAGGCTCCAGGAGAAAGACTGGAAAAGCTGTTAGTGACTGTGTGCTCCAAGGTGCTTGTGGAGACTGAAACTTGGAGGAGAAACTCCCCACACGAACCAGAAACTTTTTTTGGCACAGCCAGAACAATCCACAGTTGCTTTTTCCATGATGCATCATTAAAAAGGTTTCGTCAAACTTAGTCCTGCTGGTTCCACGCTGTCTGTTATCCCAAGAATTTTCCATAACAAAGGAAAAGAAGGAAATGTGGACTTTATTGAGAGGGAGATAAACTGGCTGGAAATTGCACTGAAGAGTTTTCAATGCAGTTGCACAAGGTTTGCCATCTCCTGCGAGTTATGGCTTATTCCTGCTCTGTTCCCTGTTCTCCAGAGGTGTGGGAGCAGCTCAGAGCTTTTAATTAAGAATTAATCACCTTAATGTGAGCCCAGGAGTGCTCCATGTCTGATGGGATCCTGTTGGGATGCCAAGCAAAGGGATTTATCCTGGCAAAGCCCATCCCACCATCCCTGCTCTGCCACACCAGAACAGTGACCAGGCACAGGTTTCACTTCTATTTTGCTTTTTGGAATTGAAATTTTGGGATAAAACACAGGGATTTCAGCTGAATCCCCACGGATGCCAAGCTCTGGTCCTTTAGGATACCTGTGGTGTGGAACACGTGGTTGTGATTGCTCCATCAGTGCTGGAGCTGCTGTTCCTGTGTCATTTTTCTGGCACATCATTAATAAACTGGGAATTTCATCCCTGATTTCCACGGTGTCCTGCTGAAAACCACCTGGGTTTCACTTTTCAGCAACACTGAAAATGAATAAAAGAAGAAGAGGGGGGCTGAGCGTGGTGCTTGTGTTTGGGCTCGGGTCAGTCTTGATTGATCAGCTTGGAATGAGCTGGAAAAAGCACGACTGGAAATTCAGATGTCCAGAGGTTGTGAAGGATTTTCCAGCATTGCCTCCTCAGGTAGGAACCTTCCACTCAACAGGACCTTGCCCAAATCTTTGTTGCCTCAGTGGGATGTGCCTTGATCCTTTATCATGTCTCATCTGTGGGGATGGAGAACAATTGATCCCCTTCTGAATTCCCTGAATTTCAAGCCTCACTGTGTGTCCTTCCTGTTTTTCCTTGCTTTGGCTGATTCCTCCAACTCTCCTGTGCCTCATTTCCCAAAACCCCTGACCTGGTCTCACCAATCCAGGTGATTTTTGGGATTGATCCTTTTCCAGAAGCTGTTACAGGAGGCTGCCTTTGCCAGCAGGTGTCACCATAAGAGAACAATAATTCCAGTTCCAGCTTGGCTGTTCTGCAGGAAACGGGAATTCTGTCCCTGCTGCACATCCCATGGAATCTCCTTTATTCCACAGTGACTTAGCGCTGGTTAGAAAATTAGAAAGGCCTGAGAAAAAAAAAAAAATCGAGGTATTTTTTCTTGTGTTTCCCAAGCAAAGGGAACCACACTGAGTTTGGAAAGGAGCTCGGCAAAATTATCAGGGATTTTGTGGAGTGGGTGAGGATTTGGGATGGCAGAGGCCTCTGGGTCTGTGTCCATCGATTCCTGGGGCTGCAGCACCGGCAGCTTTTCCTCCTTTCCAATTCCCTGAGCTCTGTTTGCTCCTCAGACATTTCCACCTAAACTCAGGGAACCCCTCCCAGGTGTGTGTGAGCTCTCACTGGGATTTATCCAGGGGATCTGCAGAATTCAGGGGTCACTGCAGAGCTGAGGATCTCCTTGTTCTGCTGCTCTCCCTTTGGCTTGCGCAGGATTTCAGTCACACCTCTCCCCCATTTGCACAAACAACAAGTGTCCATCCAAAGGATTGTCACCAGAGGCTTCAACAAGTGATTTTCTCCCAGATTCCATTATTTCCACAAGCTCTGACTCTGCGGATGGGTTTTTTTGGGGGTGATTCTGGCAGAATTGGTCATTTTTTTGGAGTCTAGATGGCTGCAGGACAGCCTGTATCCCCAGGGCTGCCACGTGCCAGGGAAAGGGTCTGAGAAAGCGTTTTTGGGTTTCTCTTTCCTTGCATAAATATTGGAAATCAAACCCTGCAAAGTGAAGGATTCGTATTTAGCTCTTTATCTAAATACACCCCCGCCCCCTCCCCAAAATAAAATAGCGTTGTTTGAAATTTCCAGGGAAGCTGAAGGCCTAAAGCACTGGGTGAGATGTAAATTTCTTAAAATATTTATCCATCCATAAGTGGCTACATATTTGACATTATTATAGGGTTTCTCAGTGTTCCATTTTATTAAAAAATATTTATTTGGTTTCTAAGATTACTGCTTCTCCGACCACAGAAAATTCAATTACCGAAAACTGCAGCTATCAAATTGGTTGAAAATAAATAGCCTTTTATCCAAACCTGGCATGGGCTGGTTTACTTTTAATACGTAGCCATAAAAAAAAAGAAGCTCTTTCCACCGAGAGCCGGTTGGTTACGGAGCGAGAAGCCAAGGAATACTTTGCATCATCAGGTTTTATTTAAAATAAAGAGAGGGAGGGGGGAGAAAATAAGTCGTTATGAGCTTAATTAGCAGCTCGTTCTTCTTTTTTTTTTTTTTTTTTTGTTCGAATAAGAGACAGGAGATGTCTCAAGGCGTTTCTTTTGTTAGGATAAGTGAGTTTTGATTCACGAAATACGCAGGGAACCATCCCGAATGTTTTCTGGAAGCGCTGAGTGTCCCTTACATGCGAGGTTTAAAACGTGGAGTTTGCAAGTGGGAATATATATAACAGAAATTATCTTACATAGAAATAATAGAAATTATTGCTAATTATATGGAAATAATAGAAATTATTGCTGGAAGAAGGACTGGAGGCCACCTTGGTGGGTTTTGTTAATTGGTTTTCATAGTTTATTAATGAAGGGGGGACCCGAGTGTGGATGAGGGATCTGGGATAGAGGGGGAAACACGCGGTGTCCTCTCAGCCCCAGCAACTCCTGACCTAACAATGATCTTACAAAGGCAAAATAATCCAGGAGGGAGCAAATTCAAAAGAATATTTCCCATTTCCACCTCTTAACTCCGCTCCTTTAATTTGTCCAACAACCGCGTCCCTTCCCAAGGGCTGCCCCATCCCTTCCCTTCCCCAGCGCTCCCGGAGCCACCGCATCTTTCAGCCGGGGCCCGGGGGGCATCAAAGGCTGGAATTCGAAGCATCCCTGCCCCGTGGCACGGCAGCAGCGGCGCTAACAGGAGCTGTTGGCGCTGCCCTGGCGCGGAGCCCCCGCTGGCCGCACATCAAGGATGCTGCTGAGAGATGGGGATGCTCCAAAGAGCCGCCCCGGCATGAAAAGGCACGAGATCAAAGCCGGCCACAAAGGGAGATAACTCCCAAAAATGCCTCGCTGCCTATGGGGTGAGCGGCCAGGTAACCTCCGAGGCGAGCTGCGGGTTAAAGGAGATACGGGAATAAAAATCTCGAGGTTTATCTCTTTGGAAAGACGATTCCCTGGAGGGAAATCGGGCAGCTGCTGGGATGGGTTAAAATATTCCCGTGTGTCTCCCACCGGGCACACGGGGAGAATCGCAGCTCTCACCATTCCCTGGAAAGCTGGAAGTGTTTTGTAATTTCTGAGTTTCCAGACTTTGGGAATGCCCGGGAGGAGGATCAGCCGGAGATCTTGGCCAGAGCTCGAGGGTCAAAGCAGCAAGTTGGACTTTAGGTGGGACCTAAATTTACCTGGAGATCTTGGCCAGAGCTCATGGGTCAAGGCAGCCAGCTGAACCTTTTCCCAAATTTATCCCCTTTGAGTGGGACCTAAATTCACCCAGAAATCTCAGCCAGAGCTCAAGGGTCAAGGCAGCAAGCCGAACTTTAGTGGGACCTAAATTCACCCAGAGATCTTGGCCAGAGCTCGTGGGTCAAGCCAAACCTTTTCCCAAATTATCCCCTTTAGGTGGGAACTAAATTTACCCAGAAATCTTGGCCAGAGCTCGAGAGTCAAGGCAGCAAACCAGACTTTAGGTGGGACCTAAATTTACCCAGAGATCTTGGCCAGAGCTCGAGGGTCAAGCCGAACCTTTTCCCAATTTATCCCCTTTAGGTGAGACCTAAATTTACCTGGAGATCTTGGCCAGAGCTCATGGGTCAAGGCAGCCAGCTGAACCTTTTCCCAATTTATCCCCTTTAGATGGGACCTAAATTCACCCAGAAATCTCAGCCAGAGCTCAAGAGTCAAGGCAGCAAGCCAAACTTTAGGTGGGACCTAAATTCACCCAGAGATCTTGGCCAGAGCTCGTGGGTCAAGCCGAAACTTTTCCCAAATTATCCCCTTTAGGTGGGAACTAAATTCACCCAGAAATCTTGGCCAGAGCTCATGGGTCAAGGCAGCAAACCAGACTCTAGGTGGGACCTAAATTTACCTGGAGATCCTGGCCAGAGCTCATGGGTCAAGCCAAACCTTTTCCCAAGTTATCCCCTTTAGGTGGCACCTAAATTCACCCGAAGATCTTGGCCAGAGCTCGAGGGTCAAGGCAGCCAGCCCAACCTTTTCCCAATTTATCCCCTTTAGGTGACACCTAAATTCCCCCTGCTCTCAGCCCATCCAAGCCGCCAGGCAGAGGCATCACAAAGGCTTGTGCTGCCAGGTTTAATAAAGTGCAATAACGCTTAGGAAGGGCTTTAAGGAGATTCTGTGAGGAAAGGACTCACTTGGGGGTGAAGAATAGCTGGCTGCTCTTGCCTGGATGTGGTTTTGCAGGTCTGTACACACATCCCATTGTACACAAAAGCCACTTATTTGTTTAAGGCCGTTGCTGAGTGTATTATGTGACACGGAGCCATCCAGCGAGGCTGCTCCAGCCAGAACTGCAGGCAGAGCAGAGCCCGGACCTGCACCTTAATCCCCTTTCTGCCCTGATTTCCCAATTGCACTGGGAGGTGAAGTCTCCCTGAGCTCAGAGTGAGTTGTGCAGGACGATCAAACCCCCGTGGCTTTTCCAGGAGCTTTTCCCGGCTCCCAGGAGGAGGAGGAGCTCCCCCTGCTCCCTGCAGAGCCGGGGGTGCGATGCTGCTGAAATGTTCTTGGGGGATAAAATGCACTTGAGGGATCTGTAATGGATCCTGCACTCAAAGCCAATAGAGCATGAGCTCAGCAATCAGTTGGCAGCCCATAAAATCTCCGGTACCTTTCTTTTCTTTTCCTTTTATTTTTATTTTTTTTTTCCCCTCTGGTTCTTAAAGTGATGGTGTGAGGGAAGCTGAAAGATTGGGAATTACAGGGGCAGCTCCAGATTTCTGTAGCAAATGGGTATAAAAGTTGCAATTTTCTGTTTCTGGAATAAAAGTTGCAATTTTGGGCTGGGTGACTGCAGTGATGTCCCCACTGAGCCCAGCCTAAACTCCCACTCTCAGCTTGTGCCTCCTGCTTTAACAGCACTAAAACAACATCACTTGCAGCAATCCCTGGAAATGTGCTGGCCCAAAAACCTCCTGGCTTTATATATATTTTGAATGTCTACTTGCAGATAACGTTGCTTAAAAACCCTGCCTTGAATAAAGAGCTTCTTTGGGATTTTTTTTAAATAGGAGTTAGTGCTTAATGTTGCCTTGGTAGCAGAGACCCTTCATGTTCCAGGGTTCCTACAAATAACACATTGACTGTGGCCCCACTTTATATTCTCACTAAATCAAGGTAAAGTTTTTTAAAGCCCAATTCATATTAGAAAATTTTCCTGCGGGTGTGAAGTGATTTTGACAGAGGCGCAGCTCGCGCCGAGAACCCTCCAGACTTGTGGCTTCAGAGCAAAGAAGGGAAAAAATATTGCCTGGGGTGGGGACAGGAGGTAGAGAGAGTTGAGAGGACCCTTTGGTCTTTAATTCATGTCAGGAGAGCCCCAGCTGTCACCCAGCACTTGTCCCAGATTTATGGATCATCTGTTTTGTTAATGCTTGTGGATCTCTTGCTGAACATAACCCTTCTGGAGGGTTTTTTTGCTGATCAAAGGCTGCTGGAGTTATAAATGTCCCTGTGATATCTTGAGGTTTTGCTGAGAAGAAGCTGCATTGATGGAAGGGTTTTGGGGGTTCTGACAAAGCCATATTTCTTCCCTGTGTATCTCCACAAGCTGCACTTTCATTTTCTGTATATTGAACAGTCTGGGCTTTAAAAGAACCAGCTGAGGGATTTCTGGGCTGGATGTGACCATGTGGAGCAAGGCTGTTTATTCATTGCCAGTACTACCTGAAACACTGAACAGCCACTTTGAAATGTTTACAACATTCTGTCTTGAATTCACTCAAAGTAATTTTGTAATTTTCAAAATTACAAAAATTTTGTCGTTTGAGTGAATTCAGATTCAAATTTGAATTCACTCAAAGTAATTTTGTGATTTTCAAAATTACAAAAATTTTGTCATTTGAGTGAACGTAATTGAGTAATTTGAATTCAGATTTAAATTTTAATTCACTCAAAGGAATTTTCACTCGAAGTAAAGTTTTACAGAGTTTATACCTGTGTGCCTGCAGGTGGAGAAGATTTAAGCTTAAACGCAAATAAAGCAGAGCAGGATTTGAAGTTTGTGCAGCTCATGATGTGACAACTTGTTCTTCACCCTTCTGTCCCAATTGTTTTCCAGTCTGAGGTTGTTATTGATAATATATATCAATAATATTGATATTGTTTATATCAATAATATCAATATTTTGGATTTTTATGGAATTAAAGGCTGCCCGTGGCTCGGCAGCTGCCAGGCATGTGTGTGTGTGTGTCCTCTCCCTCCCTGGCTCACCTTGGGGGCTCAGCTGAGTTTCTTCCCCTGCTCCATTCCAGCAGCAGCTCCTCAGCAGGGTCTGACTCTGGGGGTTGCAGAAAAAAGGGAATTTGTGATTAACTCTCCTCTCTTTTGTAAGCATGGCTTGGAGGAGGAAGGAGTTTCATTATTCCTGTGAAATCCCGTGGGCAATGTTGGATTTGTGCACTCCTAGGCTGGACAAAGCCTGGAGGTGTCTGGAACTGAACATTTCCCAGAATCATCTAAATTACAAATGAAATGTCTCATGTGTGCCTGAGCTGAGTCAGGATCATCCACCAGGGAATGGCAAAATTCTGAATTTTCTAATTTTGGAATGGTTTGAGTTGGGAGGCACCTTAAAGATAATTTAATTCCACCCTGCCATGAGCAGGAACATCCTCCACCATGCCAGGAACACCTTCCACCATCCCAGGGTGCTCCAAACTGGCCGTGGACACCTCCAGGGATGGGACAGCCATGGATTCTCTGTGGAACCTGGGATTTTTAGGACACATCTGAGTTGTTTTAACTCTTAACTGCACCCCTGCCACAGAGAGACCAAAAAGTCTTGATGGTTCCTTCAGCTCTTGGATGGGAGTTTTGCCAAGGATGGAATGAGGCAGGAAGCCCCAGTGTCCCTTTGGGGGCCAGTTAGGGACATTCCCATCAGGAACACCCCTTGTCCTGGAATCTGGGGTGATCTCCTCCAACATTTGGGGAGTTTCTGGGTGTGGGAGATTAAAAAAATTCTGAGCAAGTGGAATTTTGAGGTGGTTTCAGAGAAGTCACCCCATGGTTTGGCTCAACAGGTGAATCTGCTGGAATTGCTCCCCTGGGAATATCCCCAGCAAGGAATGAGTGTTATTGTCACATTTTCTGAAAAATCTCCTTGCCCAGGATTCTTCTTCGGGGAAGCTGAGAAGCTTCAGAGAAAAAGGAAAACCAAGATGATCTCATTTTTCTCTCCTGTGTTTTCTGCTTTAGAATATGGTTGGAGATTGTTTATCCAAGATGTGAATTGTTTTAATGTAATGACCAATCACAGCCAGCTGTGTGGAGGCTCTGGGGAGTCACAGGTTTTTAATTAGTATTTTGTTAAGCTTTCTGTAAGTATCCTTTATTCTTTAGTATAGTTTTAGTGTAGCATTCTTTCATATAATAAAGTACATAAAATAATAAATGAGCCTTCTAAGAACATGGAGTCCGATTCTCAATTCCTCCTTCATCCTGGAAACCCAGAAAACACCAAAAATGAGCATCCCAAAACGAGGGGGTCCCCAGGGGAGGGGGGTGAGGGGAGGAAGAGGCTCCCAAACCACAGAGGCAGCACCTTGAGCAGGCTCCAGGCTGATCCAGGCTCATCCTGGGACAGGTTTTAGCTTTGCTCCTAACTCCAGGCTTATCCTGGTACAGGTTTTAGGTTTGCTCCTAACCCCAGGTTTATCCTGGTACAGGTTTTAGGTTTGTTCCCAATTCCAGGCTTATTCCAGGTACAGGTTTTAGGTTTGCTCCTTGCTTTAATCTTGCTAGAATTCCTTTAAAAGGGTATGGAAATGGCCCCAAAATGTGAATTTAAGGCTCCAGGTTTATCCTGGTACAGGTTTTAGGTTTGCTCCAAATCCCAGGCTTATCCTGGTACAGGTTTTAGGTTTGCTCATTGCTTGAATCTTGCTAGAATTCCTTTAAAAGAGCATGGAAATGGCCCCAAAATGTGAATTTCAGGTGGGTTTTTGTTTTCAGAACCAAAGCAAGGGCAGCTCCCAGCCCCTGGCTGGAGCAGTGGGGAAAGGCCGTGGCATTCTGGGATTTTGGAGCAAAGGTGTTAATTTTCATCCATTTTTAGCCAGGCATGATTATTGCTGGCCCCAGCATTTCATTTGAAATGCTTTAATTGCTTGAGAACAAACTGCTGGACACAATTCCCACAGCAGCTGAGCTGTGCTTTGGGAGCCAAAGGTTCTGGCAGGGGCCAGGATTATTTGGTGTGTGAGGGGCACAGAGCGCTCCATGAAAAGCCAAAATCACAGCCTGCTGTCCATTCCATCACTTCCCAGGAATTCAAGGAGAATTTCATCGGAGATCTGTGTTTCAGGTACAAATTTGGAGGGTTTGTTACAGCTTTAAAGTGCACTCAGATTATTTTCCTTTAATTTCGAGTCACATTGCACCCAGCCAAGCCTGGTGTCGTTTTACAGACATGAAAACAGAGAAATCCTCTTCTCGAATTCCCTCTTGTTTATTGGTGAGGATTCTCCTTTCTTTTACAGCAGCAGTGGGGAGGAATTCATTGCCTGAGCTGGTTTTATTTCTGTTATTTATGTTCCTCCTTCAGTGTTTGTTAATCTGAAATCAGATAACAGACTCTGTCCCATCTGATTTAAGGCCATGGATAGCTGAGAAAAGAGAAAAAAAGCTGTAACATCTGAGCTAATAATTCACAATTAATAAGCTTTGCATATTTCTGAGGTTGGCAACATTCTCAGGGCAGTTCAAAGGTTTTATCCTCTTGTCATTTGTTCCAAATAATGAGATTTTTTTTTTTATTTTTCAATTTTCTGTTGAATTGGATCAGACCCTCTGGAAAAAATTGATGTTAAGATGAGCTCTCAGTTTTGCTGTTGTCAGGCTGACAAGAGTAATCCATGGGAGTTTGTGTAGGGATGAATAAAACTGGGATTACATTTGATTTTCTGCATTTCTCACAATGTTATCTGGAGAGCCACGAGCAAACATTTTAATCTTTTGTGGGGAATCAAGAAAAACTGGGAATGGGGCTTGCTCAGGGCACAGATTGAGCAGCAGGAAAGGTTTGGAGCGTTCAGTGATGCTGTACTGAACACAGAAATCTGTAAAAATACCCAGTTCCCTTCAGGATGAAGCAAAAAAATAATCCCATCTATTAATTTCTGATATTAATGCAACAGTAATTAACATCAACATTAATTAACATCTGTACACAGAAATCTGCAAAAATGCCCAGTTCCCTTCAGGGTGAAGTAAAAAAACAATCCCATATATTAATGTCTGATATTAATGCAACATTAATTAACATCAACATTAATTAACATCTGTACACAGAAATCTGCAAAAATGCCCAGTTCCCTTCAGGATGAAGTAAAAAACAATCCCATATATTAATGTCTGATATTAATGCAACATTTCTCCAGGAATCTTGCTAAAATTCCTTTAAAAGAGCATGGAATGGCCCCAAAGTGTGAATTTAAGGTGGGTTTTTACTCCCCTTTCCAAAAAGAAAAGAGAAACTGAGGAAATGTAGGAATTTCGAAATAAAAACCAGAAATACAGATTGCAAACCCCAAAGTTTGTTTCTCCTGCAGTGAAAACCATTCTCCTTTTCTGGCTGGGTAGCTCACAATGAAATTTCCAGGATTTTTCATGGAAGTTTTCCAGCCTGGAAGCACAGAGGGAGCATGTACAGACAGAAGAGGATGGAAAAGGGGTGGTAAATTCCCCAATAAATCTGTCAGTAGCAAAGACCCTTGGAAAGAGCTGGGTTTGTAGCTGTCTCCAGCTACCACATCCCATCTCTTAACAGCAGAAAGAGCTGGGTTTAAAACTCCATTTCTCCTCTGAAAATGTTAAATTTGCTGGCATAAGATGGCAGCTTTTGACATTGGAATATGGGGCCATTCCATGAGATTTACAGTCTCCAGGTCCATATTCCCTTGAAGATTAAACCTTCATTAAGTTCCCCCCTTTTTTTTTTCCCCCTTTATTTCCTGCCTTTTGCTCACATCACACTCTGACTTTCATAAGCACTCCTGGGTTTAGTGCTTTAATAAAAACAGCTTTGGTGGAGGTTTAAAGGCCCTTCAGGTTCCCCCAAAACCTTCTGGAAACCCCCCTAAATCAGCAACCCAACCTCCCTTCCCTATCCCCTCATCTCCCACCACACATCCTCATTAAGATCCATCCAGAAGAAGGCAGCCTGGAATTTCAACCTCAACTTTTCTCTTTTTCTCTCGGTTTTTTTGGGATTTTTTTCCCCCATTTTCTATTTTTCTCTCCCTTTTTGGGATTTTTTTTTTCTCCCCATTTTCTCTTTTTCTCTCCCATTTTTTGCGACCCCCCCCATTTTCTCTTTTTCTCGTCCATTTTTTGGGGATTTTTTGGAGGATTTTTGGAGGAATTTTGAGGGATTTATTAGGGATTTTTCTAGGGATTTTTTCGGGATTTTTTGGGGAATTTGGAGGGAATTATTGGGGAGTTTTTGGGATTTTTTTTGGGAGTTTTTGAGGATTTGCGGGGAATTTTTGGGAGATTTTTAGTGATTTTTTAGGGTTTTTTTAGAGATTTTTTTGGGGATTTTTGGGTGATTTTTTAGAGGTTTATGCGGATTTTTTCAGGGATTGTTTTGGATTTTTTTAGGAATTTTTTGGGGATTGTTTTGGGAATTTTTTGGATTTTTTGGGCATTTTTTGGCATTTTTTGAGGATTTGCAGGGAATTTTGGGGGAATTTTTGAGGATATTTTGGGGGAATTTTTTGGGAATTTTTTTTTTATTTATGGGTGATTTCAGGGGATTTTTTGAGGATTTCTTAGGATTTTTTGCAGACCTTTAGGAATTTTTGGGAGAATTTAGGGGGAATTTTTGCAAGAGTTTTGGGGGGATTTTAGGGATTTTTTTGGGATTTTTTCAGATTTTTTGGGGAATTCTTAGGAATTTTGGGAGGGATTTTTGGGGGAATTTTGG
>JAWMRF010000059.1:1589582-1616680 GCA_035221435.1 Sphenopsis melanotis | reverse complement strand
TTCCTGAGGCCTCTCAGCTTCTCAGGAGGAAAAATCCTAAGGAAAGGATTTTTCATAAAAGTTGTCTGCAACAGGGAGAAAGCGGCCACGGGGATTCAGCGGCGTTCCCGCGGCTAACGAGGGAATCCGCTGGCTGCAGGTACAATTAGCAGGAAAGAAAATAAGAACGAGCCGGTCTGGGCTGGAATGGCTTGCTTTGCCTCACACCTTGGTGACACTCCTTGAACTGAACACCTGCGGGGTGGTTTGGAGCCAAAGGGGGAAGGTCTCCACCCAGAACGCTTCTCCAAGGGCACATTTGGGGATTGCAGCTCCGAGCTGGCATCCAGGCCAGATCTGATGGCTCTGTGCAGATGGGATCAGGTTGTAATTTATAAATAGACCTTCCCTCTCCACAGCCACGGAAAGCAGAGGTGGCACCCAGGAGGAATCAGCAGAAAAAATGCAGCAGTGATTTGCAGCCCATCCTTTCAAATCAAGTGTGAAATCTCCGGGTTGATTGGGGTGGGGGTGATGATTTCAGTGGAATGATCTTTATTGCCCAATCCTCACTTTCTCAGCTCATGAACTCATAAACACACGAAGATAAACATGTTCGAGTGCCTCTGAGTGCAGAGATACCAGCTGTGTGCCAGACCAGAAAATTCTAGCCCTAAATTAAGTGGAAAGCCCTGAATTTGGATGTTCATCCCTCAGCACCGAGGGTGAATGTGCTGCTAATTTTGGCCACCTCCAGCAGGCGCCGGGAGTGGAGTGGAAGGAACAAGTGCCAGATGTTGTTCTGTGCAGACTTGGTGTCACTGGGAGGAGAAGGTGCTTCAGGGAGAGCATTAATTTGGGAGGGGCCTAAAATAATGAAATAATTGAATGTCACAGAGTTTTAGTTTATACAGGAGGAGAAACTCTGGCAGAGTGAGTCAGGCCCTCTTCTAAGAATGACTAATATTACAAACAAATGGGAAGATAGAGGCACTAAACTCCCTTTTCTGACTGCGCTCCTTAAAGGTCATAAAACCGATCGAGTTTTCCAGTTTCAGCTTTTCCCATCAACTTTGCTGAGCAGTAATCAGGTCATTGGGCCACTTCCCTTGGACACTGACCAATGCATCCTCAGCTTTATCCTAAATTTAGCAGGCCTTTTTTTAGCATTGTTGGTTTTCTCACTTTTTTTTTTCTATTTTTTTTTTTTTCCTTCACTTGACTCCCTCAGAGTGAGTTTAGTGCAGCAGGAAGGTGCCAGACCGACATCACTGGAAAATGACATTGCAGGGCTGCTGTTCCTGCAGGGAGAGCAGGCTGTGTTTATCCACAGGCTCTGGCACTGCAGCCTGGCTCCTGCACCTCTCCACCAGCCTGCCTTGAGCCTGACCTGTGGAAACCGGGCTGGGCTCAAACCACCCCGTGCAGGCAGCCAAGAAAACCACCAAACTCCCTTGTCCTGGTGGCTTTGGAAGCCACTCAACACTCAGGCTGGAGCTGCAGCTTCCATGGCACCAGTAACGCCCTCCTGCACAGGACTCTTACCCAGAACAGCTGG
Source organism: Sphenopsis melanotis (assembly GCA_035221435.1). Taxonomy (NCBI): domain Eukaryota; kingdom Metazoa; phylum Chordata; class Aves; order Passeriformes; family Thraupidae; genus Sphenopsis; species Sphenopsis melanotis. Next base: position 1,615,143 of record JAWMRF010000059.1, on the reverse strand, counting down.
GATTTGGCTTCTCCATCTCCTGGATGGAGATGCTCTCCAGGATTAGGTGTCTGCTCCGAGCTGGGCACTCCCTGGGAGGGTGGGGAGGGCCTGGCACAGGGTGCCCAGAGAAGCTGAGGCTGCCCTTGGATCCCTGGCAGTGTCCAAGGCCAGGTTGGATGGGGCTTGGAGCAGCCTGGGACAGTGGAAGGTGTCCCTGGGTGGAATTAAATGATCTTTAAGGTCCCCTCTAACCCAAACCATTCCGTGTTTCCATGATTCCCTGACAAAGGGAAGGACCCATTAAGACCCCCATGGGAGGGAGGTGGCACAGCCCCATTCCCAGCTTCCCTCTGTGCTGTTGTCTTTGAGGTGGGCTTGAGGAACAGGTTAAACCAGACAGGTGGTCTAGAGCTGGGCAGGGCTCAGTGAGCTGAATCCCACCCAAAGCGATGGGGACGCTGAACAGCCTGGGGTTGTTCCAGTTGCTCTGTGTTTCCTGAGGCCCCAGTCCACCCCTGGATTGCTGGAGACTCCTTCTGCTGTGCTGCCCCCATTCCTGGAGCAGAGCTGCCCTGCAGGGACACACCAGGGCAGCTCCGGTGACACCTCCACCTGCACAGCTTCGCACAACACCCACAGCAACGGGGCAAACGTGCTCCTGTAGCTCTGCTCAGGATTGAAACATCAGGGGCTGGGTAAACAGGGCTTTAATTAAATGGAAATAACTCTGCCCTGCTGTTTATTGTGTCACTGAGAAGTTTCATACCTGCTCTAATCGCTGCAATTTGCTCCCGTAATTGCGACTCCGTGTTTTGCAAAATGCGCGATGCTTCTCACTTCCAATCCATGGAAACTCTCCCAGATCGACCCTGACAGCTCCCAGCTTCCCCTTTTTTCCCCCCCTGTGTGCCTTCCTTTCTCTTGCTCGCTCTTGGCATGGTGCTTTGGAAGCTGCAGGGCTGCTTGCAGGGTGTTCTTATTAAAAACTTAAAAACCCACAGAGCAAGATGTCCCCAAACATATTCCTGCTCATGACGTCCTGCAAATGCTGTTCCAACATATTCCATCCTGCCCAAGGTAATAAAACTGCTGGGACGCTCTCCATGTCATGCCAGGGGACCTCCAGGGACTCCTGACATCCACTGGGAAGAGCTGCACATCTGCAGGGAGGAATTTCATCCACCTAATTCTTTTCCACATTGAGGCATCGGGTGTTGACCTTCAGTTCTGCTGGAGAAATAACAGGGATTTCTTCCTTCAGCCCTTGGGCCTTGTCCTTCGGAAGCCTCGACCATCCTGAAATCCCACCAAACACTAAAAACCAAACAAGACACCACAAACATTCCCACTCAGCCCTGTGACCAGCGAGAAGAAGGAGAAAAGGCCATTTTGAAGCATGTTTTACAATTTACTGTCTCCAAACAAGCCCAGCCACTGGGTTTGTCTTCGGAGAGACAGATATTTGTCACTCTATTATTGTTTTACAGTGTCAGCTCCAGACACTTAAGTATTGTTGGAATGCAGTGGGGGGGGAAATCATGTTTTAAATCTCCGATGGGGTAATAAACTGCAGCCAGGAGCTAATTGTGCTGAAACTTGATCTTTTACAATCTGTTATTGCTGGAGTGGGACTCCCCAAGCCCAGAGCACTGGGGTTTGTTCCACCATTAGTTAGGTCGTACATACACACTCCCCAAAACCCCCAGATCACAGCTCTGCTCCCAGCTGGGCACTCCAGCTCAATCCTCCAAGCCATCGATGCATTTTGGACATGAAACCAGTGAGGGAGGGGATTAATCCTCATCAAGTTTAATGGCTCGCTGTGGATTTGCTTCCTACAAACTTTCTTCCACCCAAGAAGTGCTGAGAATGTTGTACCCCTCCTGTCAGGAGGAAAATGAATCATTGCCCAGAGCCTGGAAGGCCAGAGGTGAATTGGAAGCCGCGCTGTGGAACACTCACACTGCAGAATTATTATTTTCTTTTTACGCCAGCATTAAATAATATTTGAGCTCAGGGTGGCCAAGCCAACGGGTGGTTTCAGTGCTGAATGAGACCAAAGAAAGGGTCCATCCATCATGGGCTCAGCTCAGGTTTTGTTCAACAATCTTTTTTTCTTTTTTTTCCTTCTGGTTTGTCCCGAACTTTGTATCGACCAGATCTTAAAATGCCAAGTCCGACTTCTAAATGTTAAGCCCCAGTTTGGATGAAATTGTTGGCTGGAAAATGTTTTGAAGGTCCAATAAAAGGGATGTTCTTTCCCAGTGTTTTTCTCATCTGGGTGAGGCCAATTAATAGATGTGCCTGGTTAAAACTGGAGAATTATTCCGAGGATATTTTAGCCAAGGACAATGAGATTTATTGAGGCTGGTGCAATTCTGGGGGTCACATTTCAATGGGAATTCGCTGAATTTTTGGTTTCAAATCTTTCAGCTGTAAAACGTAGTGTGAAGATTTGTCCTCTTCAGGTTTTCACTCAGTCCTGATTCAGATTCACCTCACAGAATCACCCAGACTCACCTCACAGAATCTCCTGAGTTGGAAGGGACTCATGAGGGTCATGGAGGGTCACTGAGGATCCTCGGATTTCCTGGGCTCTGGGCAGTTCAGCAGCACAGCAGAGATTGTGGGCAGGGCTCACTGCAGATTCAGGCTGCAAAGGGGTGCAGATAAATCCAGGTTCATCAGGAAATGTCCCAAGCCAGGTTGGACAGAGCTTGGAGAAACCTGGGATAGTGGAAGGTGTCCCTGCCCGTGGCAGGAGGTGGAACAGGATGAGCTTTAAGGTCTCTCCCATCCCAAACCATTCCACGATTCCATTCCAAGATTCTGCACCTGGAATGGAGCTGAGGGTACTGATGGGAGGGAGAAATTGGTTTTCTCCCTAAAGCTGAGAAATCCCTGATTGTTCTGTGTGTCTGGGGTGACTGAGCAGCCCATTAACACCACCCAGGTGGGCAACAAAGGCAGTGGCCTCTCTCCGCAGCGAGCATCTGACAAGGAGACAAAATAATTGTAGAGCTTGTGATACTTAATCCAAAAGTGAAGAGCTTGGCACTCCGAGGGCCCAGGCACGCAGGGAGCACATGGGAAGGGAGGAAGTGTTTTACACAGCCATTTGTCAGGCCAGAAGTGCTCATTAAACATGGTCAGCCTCTCTTCCCGAGGAAATTCACTCCCTCCTGCCTGAGGAGAGCTGAGATGTCCATGGATATCCACCCCTCGACTCCCATGGTTTGGACACAGCAATTAGAAACTAATTACAGCAAAACACCTAATCCCAGTGCAGGGAGGGGGAAGAGAAACTGCTGAAATTCGGAGTTGTTAATCCATCATTCCAAGGGAACAAGTGCCAAAGGGAAGGAACAGGGCTGGGGCCAAAGCAGCTCAAGGAGGTTTGGCTGTTTACTCTTTCTTTAAGTGCATGTTTGGTCACAGGGGGTCTGACTGGGATAATGTTGATATTCAGCTTTCCAGAGGCAGTTCCAAATGGAAGAGTTAAAGTTTATTCTCATCCCTCTCTGTTCATCTGAGTTTAGTTCAGCCAGGACGAGAATTAAATGCAGCTTTGGTGTAACTAATGAGAAAAACTCGTACTGAAATAAAAAAAAAGGGAGCCTTTCACTCATGGATGCTTCCCAAAGAGATGCTGTGGTTGATTAGAGCTGATTTAATTACTGTGCATTACAAAGAGCACATCTCCTCTTCCCTGGGCAGTGCCTCGTGCTGCACAGGGTGGATAAGCAGGAATCCTTCCAAAGCACGGAGCTCACCCCCTGCCATGTGTGCAGCACCGCCTGCTCCCTGTGCTCCCAGAGATTTCCCATCCCAGGAGTGTTTTCCAGTTCTGTGTGAGCTGACCCAAGTCAGAGATTGACGAGAAAGAGAAATTCCCCTGAAGTCGTTGCAATCCACAGTCAAAGCACGTGAGGGGACAGCAAAGTGTTCCAGGAACTGGGATAGTTTTTGACAAAAGCCAGAAAAATTAAAATGTATCTTTAGAACCTTTGGATTTCACGGCAGAAAGTTTCTGCACTGGGAAAATATCGATCAGCTCTGCCTGACAGATCCTGTTGGGTTGGTGGAACAGAAACCTTTGGGTGATCCATGTTCCTCCCTGACTTTGAGAGGGGCCAAAAAAAGCTCCAGGGTCACCATCACATTTGGGGCTGAGGAGTTTGGCAGGTAAAGAATATTCCACAGGCTCAGGGGGGACACGGAGCAGAGTCCAAGTGGAGCCCAAGCTCAGCTCTGCACAAGAGAGACGTTGATTGTTTTGGCCTCTTTCCTTTGCTCCAGGGGAAAATCGAGGCACCCTTCTTGGGATATTATTGGTGCGAAATCATAAGTTAGAGTTTTATTACCAGTGGCTGTGTGCGTGTGAGGGAGAGAGGAGGAGGTGCTGGGCACAGGAGAGCATAACCACTCTTTTGTAACCATGAATCCATTCTTTTTTTTTTTTGTTGGCTTTTCAAAACACAGGTTTAATTTAGGGAGAGAAAAATAAGAAAAAAAAATAGAATTTGCTTTTCCATATAGCACCAAACAGCCATGTTGTGAATATTTATATTTCATTTAAGCCTTCTTGTCTTCAAACTTGAATTCTTCACTTTGCATTGCTGAAAAAAAAAATTAAAAAAAAAATAATAGGTGGGCTGTAAAGACTTATTCTTGCTTTATAAAATTGCAAATTATTTTAGGCCACCTCACATATTGATCTAGAGCAACCATGTTTTCCATGTAAAAACATCTCCCTGCATTTCATCCCTTCACAGATTTCAAAGCTCCCCGGCCTGTGTTGAGTTGTAAAGTTCTATTCAATGGCTTGGTTGGCTTCCAAAAAATCTGGCTGAGAAATCTGGGTCTGGAATCAGCCGTTGTTGGGGGAAATGTTTTCCCCCATTAACTGCAGGATGTTTTCACTGATTGTTTTGCACATGGCATGGATTTATTTACTTTTCCCCATGTCAGAAGCCTCAGCTGGGCTATGTGGTAGAGTCCAAAACCAACAGGTTTTAGCAACTGGAAGATTTTTGTGGGATAAGGACAATGTCCCCTTCTTTGGGGCACGTTGCTGTCCTGGCCTTTCTGTGGCTGTGGACATCCATCAGCTCATCCCTCAGCATCTCCCTTCCCCTCACAAACTGGGTCTGATCCTCTGTGTTTGTGGTCAGCGGGAGTCAAATCCATCCAGATTTGTTGGTGGCTGCCCTGGATCCCTGGCAGTGTCCAAGGCCAGGCTGGACAGGGCTTGGAGCAACCATGGGAAGGTGTCCCTGCCCATGGCACGGGTGGGATGGGATGAAATTTTAGGTCCTTTCCAACCCAAACCACTCTGGGATTGTACAATAAGATGTCCTCCCCACTCTATTTCAAGAAGCAACCACCCATTTGTATTTTAATTCATTTACCAAGAGAATTTAAGAATCATTTAAAAGTTCTCTTATCTCTGCTTGACAAGATATGAGCTCACCTTAAGCACATCAGGGAGGTGGGATGGGCTTTTTTCACTCTGTATCTTCATGGTTCTCCAGTTGTCTTCATTCTCCTGGGAATGGTGTTTGGAAGCAGAGGCAGGGGTGGCAGGGAGGGACTGGGGGTTCTTCCTGTCCCAGGGGACTTGGATTTGGAACCCCAGACTGGTTTGGGTTGGAAGAGACCTTAAAACCAGTCCAATCCCACCTCCTCCACGGGCAGGGACACCTTCCCTACTCCAAGCCCCGTCCAACCTGTCCCTGGTGATGGGACATCCATCAAAGCCCTCTTTACTCTTCGAAGAGATACCCGATGAAAACTCTAAATTTAGCCAACATGAAAGTGCCTTTGGTGGTTTTCTTTCAAATTATTGTTACAGTATTTTGCAACTTCTGTTCCCCTCTGGCTGGGATTCGAGCACCCTCTCCCTCCACCCCCTCCCCACCTCCTGACAGCAATCGCCAGTTGTAAAATAATAGACCATCAGCCAGCAATAATTTGCAATCCAAACAGACTTGACGCTCTCTGACATTTATTGAAACCTCAGACCCTGTTCGCCGGTTTCAGTTTTCCTCCCTTTGCTCTGTTTTTACAGACAGACAAGTGCTTAGATTTGGGTTTAATAATGAGCAGAAATTTCGCCTTGGCCCGGCTTTGCTTGTGTTGGCTGCGGCGGGGCCGTGCAGCAGACGGGCGGTTGGAGTTAATTACGCTAAATGGTGAGAACATTATTTGACCCCACTGGTTCGGCACCAGATGTTGAACATTGCCTCTGAGAAACCAGCACACACGTCAGGCTTTGGAGGCTGCATAGGGAGGGAGAGCAGACTTGGAGCTCGAGTAATTTTATTTTTTTTATTTTTTTTTTTTGCAGCTTTAACTATCCCAGGATAAGCCCGGGACAAACAAAGCTCTTATTAGGGACAGATGACAACATTCAGCTGCAGCCACTCGGGGCAAATTAGGCCATGGTTGTAGTTCTGGAGCTGAATGTATCAAAAACCTCCCCCGAAAAATCATTTTGCTAAATGTACAGTGAACGTTCTGCCAGCACAAGGTATCGACTTTGGTAAATCCTTCCTGGAAAGTGAACTTTACATTTACGGGCCAGACATGATGGAATTTAATGTTTGAAAATGATTAAAGGATTTTGTTCTTTCCTAGTAACAACTGCATTTATCAAGGTGGCAGCCACGGTGGCCTTAAAAAGAGCTGAAATGGAGCTGAACTGCTGAGCTTTCCCTGGCTTGGGGCTGGGAATCCCTCCGGTCTTTAGGCAGTAGGATTGGGGAATTACGTGGGGAGATATGGGAGGAGGGCAGTACAAAGTGTTTATTGACCCCAGTCTGTGTTAATAAAGCATTAGAAGTATTACCTGCTCAGGGATTGTCAGGGCACGCCAAAGTTGTCCTGACCTTGGTGGAAAAGTGAAACTCCTCTCAGTCTTTGAATAAACTGTTTGGACTGTGGGAGTGACAACGCTTGTGCAGATTTATATACCACAGGAAAAGAAGTTAAAAAGCTTCTTACCCCCAAAAACATGTGTTCCCAATGCCTTTAGTTGTCTGCATGGCAGTGATAAGGGTTTTAACACTGCACAATTCACAGAGAAATGTGAATTCTGGTTCTTTTTCCAGCAGGTGACATGCCTTGCATTGTGCTGATCAGCAGCTCCCCTCCACTCCCAAACCTTCCAGCTCCAGCTCTGAACAGCATTTGGGGCCTGGTTTTTGGGGTACTGGAGCAAAGCTATTGACCAGAGCCAGCAGAATTCACAACTGCTGGATAATTTTAGTGGTTCCAGGTCTCTGGTATTTTATTCAAGCATCACCACCTGCCTGGAGCTTTATTTCAGGGCCTTAACCACCCAGAATTCTTTGTTCAGCTTTGATGTTCCCCCCTCATTCCCTGCATCACAACATGATCCTCGTGCTGTGTCACTACATCAGGATCAAACCCTAAACTGGATCACCCAGGAGTCTCTTTTATTCTTTTATTCTTTTTTATTCTTTTATTTCCCTTTTCCCTCGGAGTTTCCCAGCTTTGAGTGCCTTTCTCCCAGCACAGGAGCACCAGGGAGGTGCTGGTGATGTAACACAACCCAAAATGCTGCAATTTGAGCATTTCCATCATTTTCTGGGTCAGTGAGAGATTCTCAGCCCACTCCATCTATCAAAGTCCTGCAGATACCACTTCCCACTAAAAAACTAAGAGCAAATCTGTGGGAAATTATTTTTTTGGATATTAAGGCATTTACAGCATGGTGTGGCCAAAGTTGACAGGCCAAGAAATGTTTGTAGTGTATTGTAATTAGGAAATAATTGGCTTCTGATTGTGATGGTGTGAATCATAACACCTCTATTGTCTCACCCTTCACATGAGACTGAAAATGGAATCAAAGTTTTAAAAACACCTCTCAGTTGCCCCGTCTCTGGGTCAGAAAAGAGCTTAACCCACCACAAATCCACTGGAATAAGGGGAGCTGTTCTGCAGTTCCTGCAGGGCAGGTCTGAACAAAACACCCTGACTGGATTCTGCCATGGAGAAGCAAAACCATGGAACAGGGAACTGAACATCACCAGCCTGGGATCCTCCCCAAAAACCATGGACACACAAGGCTGAGGACACAATAAACATCAAGGGGATGTCCAGGACACAGCTCCTGTTTCTTTCCCTCAAGGACAATGCCATGGCCAGGCCTCTGCTGAGACCAGCAGGAGCTGCCAGAAATGGGGTTTTCCACCCAAAACTTGGGCACAGCTGCTTGCACCAGCATTGGCAGGACAGGAGGGACATTCCCTGGAGGGTTTTTTACCAGTTGATCATGCCAGGGTCAAAGTGCTCTCAGGTGGGCTCAGGTTATTGCAGCTTTTTTCCCTTCTTTGGGGACTAAATAGGTAATTTTGGATCAGCTGTGTGATTTTCTGTGTGTATTTTATGCAAAATTGGGTGCCTGGCACGTCCATCTGAAGAGTTCTTTATAAAACTTCACAGTCACAGCAGCCTGTGGGATGAGGAAAGACTGGGTTTGGTGTTCTGGGGTTCTCTGAGAGAGGTTTAGGTTCCCTCAGAGGCTTCAACACTGTCCATAATTTACTGTGAACCAGGAGGGACATGAGCTGAAATCTTTAGGAGCAGATTAGGCTGAAAAAATTTATGACAGCATTTAGAAACATTAGACTTGGGACTGCATGCCAGAGCATGACAAAATAGCAGGTAATAACAGATCTCATTAGAACTGTTTATTTAAATTGAACATTAGCCTGTCAGGGATGTTTTTGCTGCTGGATTGGTCTTATTTTCATCCAGATTAATTTCTACCCAATCCAAGTACCCAGAGGTGTCATCCTAGGACTGCTCAGTGTGCTCATTCCATGAAGTTTATGTTATTTTTGAATTTTAAAGAGAATGTTACTTTCTAATCTTCTTCACCCACCACCTCCATGTTTAATGATCTCTGTGTATCAAAATGCAATTAGATTTTCAAAAGGATCCAAGTGATTCAGGCTCCAATGTGCTGTTTCAAAAGGATTGGCTCGCCCTCCCTGAACAAAACATTGGAGTTATTTGCTTTTCTTGGGCTTGGACCACAGTTCTTGTGTCTCAGCCTTCACCTTCTCCCCTGTGAGGGTGGAGGGGCCCTGGCATGGATTCCCAGAGAAGCTGTGGCTGCTCCTGGATCCCTGGAAGTGTCCAGGGCCAGGTTGGACGGAGTTTGCAGCACCCTGGGATGGTGGAAGGTGTTTTTGCCCATGGAATAAATGATTTTTAAGACCCTTTCCCACCCAAACCATTCCAGGACGCCATGACTTTTTCTAGTCCTTACTCCCAGTCCTTTAAGTACAAAATGTGTGTGCAGAAATCACCCAGACCCAATCCCCTCTCTGGATGATCTGCTCTCTTGTCCCTGATCTTAACCAACCTTTCAATAACAGCTTTATTCTTTCAGCTCATCAGACCTTCAATAATTGCAGCAGATCAGCTGCCACCCCCTCCAGTGAGGGTGAAGATGTTTCCTGACTCAAACCTTGAGGTAACTGCTGTGGTTTGGGGTTCTTTGAAGCACACAGAGACATCCTGGATGTGCCTGGACCTGCTGCTTGGTTTATCCAGGCCAAGCCCCTCCAGACAAGAGCTCTGTGATTTATTTTCTCAGACAACAACCCGAGGTGCAGCAGAATAGTTACATGGACAAAGATTAGGCAAATGCAGAAAAACAAACCCCAAAACAACACAAACAAGCAAAACTTCCAAAGCTGCAGCTTCACTTCAGCACCTGAGCTGGGTTTGACAGGAATTCAGTGCCAGCCCCATCTCCTGCAGACAATAATTGCTTGGATCTTAAAAAAATCATTGGAATGATGTCACCATTGCTCAGCTAAACCTGGGCAATCGGTTGGGTTTTGCAGCTGTGGGGATGGAAAGTGTTTTTCATGTAGCAAAATAATGTTCAAACCGTTTCCTACCTTTTATTTTGTATCTACTGATCAAACTGTTTCCTTTTATTATATTAATTTGGGGGAGTTTGCTTCTAGAAGAGCATCTTTAGGCTCTTTTAAAATATTCTTAGAAGGGTTCATGGATTCATGGAATGGTTTGGGTTGGAAGGGACCTTAAAGATTATTTAGTGGTGCTGGGTGAATAATGTATATTCTGGTCATTTAATTAATTAATAACTTTTCTAGTTTGCCCCATTTTAAGACCTTTTCATGTGGCTTAATATTTGGTTCATGATGATTTAATAATCTCAAATTCACAACCACAGACAAGAATCTGGATTATTAGATGTGAGCATAAAGATAATTAGATGTGCTTGGAATTAAAGAAATCCCATTCGATTTAATTTCTAATTCAAGAAAAATTAAAGGAATTTTAAAATATTTTAACAGCCACCAAGACACTTTATGAACAGAATCACTGCAATTCACTGCTGAAATCCTTCAATCATTCCTCCTCATGTTTCCAAGTGATGTTAACTTCAAGCCACGGAGCTCAGCTGTGTCGTTTTTGGGTAATAGAGAAGCAAATTCTCCTTGCTGCAGGAAGCACAGGGTATAATTCTGTGGCTGATGTTGTGGTGGGGCCCAGCCTGGGTTTTCCTCTCTGTGAAATTATTGTGTATTTTAAACCCTCAAACACCTGGAAGGAACAAGCCCGGCAGGTACCTGTGGAGGGATGGAAGGGCAGGTTTTTAGGGCAGGAGCTTCTCCCTGTTTTCCCAACAGGAATCTTTTCCCCTTGCTGAGTGAGATTGGATTTCCTGGAGATGTTTTTGGTGCCAGCTGCCCAGCTGGGAGTGCTGCTTGTTGTGGTGGGAGATCTGCATGTCAAAGCAAAGCCAGTTATTGCTGTGGCCTGGTGGGCAGCTCCCCCCCAGCATTCCTGGGAAGTTCTGCTGTTGGGAGCAGCCCAAAAATGCCATCCAAGAATGGTCTGGGGATCACCCTCAGCCTGCCTGGCCCTGCTGGGCTGGAATATTGTTCAGTGCCACAAAACAAACCCTGTCACCTCAGAATTCTGCAGTCTTGGGAGCTGATTTCCAATAAATGGCTTTTCCTGCCCTTGTCCCACTGGAATCCAGCTCTTTGTTCATTCCTCAGGGATGCTGAGCTGTCCCCTGTGCTGTGGCACTCCCATGGATCAAACAAGGCTTGGGATGGGATGGGAAGTGCACATGAGGAGGAAACCTTGCATTTATGGAGCTGCTTTAATTCAGAGCCCCATTCAGCAGGGGGAAATCCCTGACCAGCAAAGGCACCTGCTGGGCTTTCCCTTTGGATTCTGCCCTGTCTCACCTGGGAGAATTCTTGGGGTTATTCCTGTTAAACAGCTCCAGAGTGCCCAGCCAAGGCACAGATTTTAAACAGGGGAAAAAATTCCCAAAGGAATTCAGGCTCCAAGCCTGAGTTCCACTCCTCTTCCCCCCTCCAGTCCCATCCCAGCTGTCCCTCACCCAGGGGCAAAAGCCCTTCCTGCTTTTCTGATCCTTCTGGGAATTCCAAGGTGCCATTCAAATATTTATTCCCAACCTTTCTCCCTGTCAGTCTGTGCCAATGTGTTGCCCTCCCAGTCTGGATAAAGAGAGAATCCCTGTGCCAATCCCATCAGGTGGATGCTGGGACTGGCTGCCCTTCCCACAATTTCAGCCTCAAGCAGAGGCATTTATCTATTTATTTTTTATTTATGAACTTAGCCAGACTCAAAGCCAGAGGATGGAAAAGCTGGCATGGGAATGAACTTCTCAAAGAGGGATGGGAAGGATTCTATTCCCTTTAAAAAGCAAAGTTCAGCTGTAAAAGTTTTGATAACTGGTAGGGCTGAAGTGGAAGAAATTTGCAAAATAACAAAAAAATGCTAAAAAGCAGCTTTTGCCTGCAGTCTGTGCCCTCCTCAGGAATCCCAGAACCAAGGCAGGTTTCCAAGCTGCCCACTATGAATTTAAGGGGATTTAAGTAATAACTTCAATATAAACCACTCAATAATTGTCCTCCCAGAGCTTTAGCTAATAAAGCAACTCAGGACAGAATATGGAAAGTTCAAATCCTGGAATAAAATGCCCAGGTTGCATTTCATTTGCTTCCTTCTCTTTACCCCAAAAAGATGTTTTCCAGCCAAAACACACCACTTGTTCTTACTAATGAACTTCTGTGTATTTATCCAGATTTCTCCCTGTTGAACATCTCCTTCTACCTGTTATTTTATGCTGCTGAAATTCAAGCAGAAGAAAGGAGTTAGAATTAATTATAGCCTTTGGCTTGCAGGATTAGCCACAGATGTTGAATTATTATTATTATTGTACTGTATTTCAGGAATGACACAAGGAATGTGTGGAGACTGGTTGGTATCCGTGAGGAGAAACAGGAATGTTTAAATCATGAAAGAACTTTCATTCTCCTTTTAATGGCAACCAATGGGCCTGTTTAGAAAAAATTAAAAATTAAGGTGACAGTTATGAAACATTGGAGTGGAGGGCCAGGAGTTGGACTTGGATCATCTTTGTGGGTCCTTTCCATATTCTATGATTCTGTGATTCTGTGATTCTTTGATCCTGTGATTCTGTGATTCCATGATTCTGTGTTTCTGTGATTCCATGATTCCATTCAAAACCATCTTGCTCTCTGTGTGCAAATGATCTTTTCTAAAATCCAAACCTTTTGGTAACACAACTTGCCATGAAGAGCAGGGAGGCTTCTCACAATTAAGGATAGGTCTGTAATTAAATTACTCTTCTGCCCTTTTTAATTATGGCTGGATCTGACCATTCAGCACCTGGGCAGAATCCACGGCACAATTATTTTACTGTTGAAATAATGTTCAATTAGTTTTGCATTTAGCTCTGGGTGTGCTTTGCCATTGTTACAACGAGAAGGGATTAAAAGAAAAGGGAAAAAAACCTCCCCTGCAGCCAAGGCCAAGGGGAATAACATCAGAAGCCTGATCATTTGTCACCTATGGTCACTCGAAACCATTATTTCTTTTACACACTGTAATTTCAGATAGACTTGTGTAAACAGTGTAAAGATTTATTTTCTCAAAATATCAGAACCACTTAGCGTGAGTCACAAGCCAGATTTCAGGCAGATAATTTTCTTCTAATAGATTTTTGGGTTAACAAGATAAAAATTAACATGAAAATGATTATGTGCTGACTGAAGGAAACCTGGTTTTATTTTGTTCCCTATTTGTTTTACAAGGGAAGTCTTCAAGTATCTTGCAGGGGCAAAAATATTTAAAGTGTTTGCACATGTTTCCCATTTCCATTTTATAAGATTCATTCACAGTCAGCCAAACGTATCTTTCTCCCTCTCTCTTTCTCCTTTTTTTCCTTTTTCTTTTGATGCACTCCTTAATTAGTCTTAAAGGCTCCAAAGGTGCTTTTTTTCTGTCTGTCTCTTTATTCCAGACATCGAACAGCGCTCGCAGTGAAGTCATGGGGCTCTCCAGCCCGAGCTGGATGCTCCTCAAAGGCTTGGGGGGTGTCCTCTGATCCGTCTCCGTGCTCCACAGAAAGGAGCAAAGTGCAGATCTGAGGCCTGGCTGTTGTCAGCAGCTGGAGTGGCTGCTCTTGGATGATGTGGATAATGTGGAGTTGGCTCTGGCTGCCAAATTCCAGCCCCTGGGAAGGATTTGCCACCGGGCTGTGTGTGCTCAGAGGGGCTCCACTTTGGGCATCCCACAGCCCCTCCTATCCCCAAAGAAGCTGTGGCACCATGGCAGCGACACCCTGGGCTCTCTGGGGCCTGGTTTTAAGATTATTTAGCCACAGGATTTTGCAGGAGTTTTTTTCCCTTTTAAAATCTGCTGCAAAACTGAGCAGACCTGAGGGAAGGCCTGAGGCACCCCCAAAACTGTCCAAGTCCTTGTGTCCCCATTGCTGGGCCATCATCTCCTTGGGTCAGGCTTTAAAATTATTTAGGCATGGATTTCTCAGGAGTTGGGGATTTTTTTCCCTTTTAAAATCTGCTCCAAAACAGAGTAGACCTGAGTGAAGGCCTAAGACCCCCAAACTGTTCCCAAGCCCTGGGTCCCCACTGCTGGGCCTTCAGCTCCTTTGGTCAGGCTTTAAAACTATTTAGGCACAGGATTTTGCAGGAGTTAGGGATTGTTCTTTCCTTTTTAAAACCTGCTCCAAAACAGATCAGACCTGAGTGAAGGCCTGAGCCCCCCTTGAACTGCCCGCTCCAAATTGCCCCAAATCCTTGTGTCCCATTGCTGTGCTATCAGCTCCTTGGGGTCAGGCTTTAATGTTATTTAACCACAGGGTTTTGCAGGAGTTAGGGATTGTTCTCCCTTTTAAAATCTGCTGCAAAATGGAGCAGACCTGAGGGAAGGCCTGAGACCCCAAAACTGGCCCAAGTCCTTGTGTCCCCACTGCTGGGCCTTCAACTCCTTGGGCCAGGCTTTAATGTTATTTAACCTGAGCTCCCCCTGAACGTCCTCCTCCAAATTGCCCCAAATCCTTGTGTCCCACTGCTGTGCTATCAGCTCCTTGGGCCAGGCTTGAAAACTATTTAGGCACAGGATTTTGCAGGAGTTGGGGATTGGTTTCCTTTTTTAAAATCTCATGCAAAATGCAGCAGACCTGAGCCCCCTTGGAACTGTTTTGTGTCCCCACTGCTGTGACATCAGCATTGCACCACATGGAATTTGTAACCACAATTACAAATACAATTTTACAATTTAGCAGCAGACCTGAGTGAAGGCCTGAGCCCCTCCAAACTGTCCCAGGGCCCTGTGTCCCCACTGCTGGGCCATCATCTCCTTGGGCCAGGCTTTAAAGTTATTTTGGCATGGATTTTTCAGGAGATAGGGATTTTTTTCCCTTTTAAGATCTGCTCCAAAATGCAGCAGACCTGAGTCCCCCCAGAACTGTTTTGTGTCCCCACTGCTGTGCCATCAGCATTGCACCACATGGAATTTGTAACCACAATTACAAATACAATTTTACAATTTAGCACAGCTCAAGGTCCCTGTGATGATGAATGTGCTGCAGCAGGGCCCTCAGGGCAGAACTGAACGTTTTTAAGGAGAATCTTATCACGGTGATTAAAGTTTCTTTTCATTTTCTATTTCGCAAAGTGACCCCTTTTTCCCATCATCAGAGTTTCAGCACCACAGGGAATTCCCTCCTCCCGTTTCAGCAGGAGAGAGAAAAGAAGGATTTGAAGAAGTTAAGGATTAAGCTGTTCCACTTTCTCCCCTTTGCTCAGCCTCAGAAATCCCTCACACAGTGATGAGTCATTTTTTATTCTGTTTAAGCCCATGTTAAGTCAACATCATTTAAGGCTGGTGACTAAGTCTTGAGTGATGTTGATGTAAATGAAATAGGAATAACTGGGACTTCACCAGGGCAGAGCTAATAGAGATTCTCTCCACAGGAAAAAAAAAAATTAAAAAGGAGAAAGACATTCAGTTAGTCCCAACTAGAGAAAGAAAAAAGACAGAGGAAAAAAGGAAGAAAATAAATAAAAGGCAGCTGTTTGCAGGAGATCTCTGATGGATTAAAACCGGGACTGGAAAGCTGCCCTTCTCCTGCTGCTGAAAATCAGCAGATCTCTCCTCAAAGTGGGCAGGATTTCAGCAATTTCTGTGCAGAGCAAGGACAGGAGCCCTTATCTGCCACAAGGCTTATCTGGCTCAAGTCTAAGCTCAGGATCTGCACAAAGTAATCCCACTGAAGTCCTGGTTTGGGTCAAGAAGGGAAATTGGGCTCTCTGGCCCTCAAGGGTGGAATGGATTCAAGAGGAGACGTGGTACCATTTGCAATAAAGGTTGTGAAGGAGCTTGTGGGCATTTTGGGGGGTCTATGTGGCAAAACAGCCCAGTAAAAGACCAGTAAGACCAGTTTTAAAGTCAGGGCAGCCTGCCCAGCCCAGCAGCACCAGAGAACCCCATTCCTTGGCTGGCACAGCTCTTTTCTTGTCAGCTTTGGAGCCTGCCCCACCAACACCACAACAGCCTCCAGAGGCAACACCTGAATCCTGCTTCTCCTCCTTTCTTCTGCTGGAACGTTCTCAGCAGCGCTGCAGAGGCTTTGCTAAACATGTCAGATTAAAGGTCTAAGCAGACGAATAAATGCAGTCCATCTGAGGGCATGTTTCCTCTCACACCTTCAGGGGCTGTCAGCATCTTGAATGGGATTCAGAAACATGTCCTTGAAGCTGGCTGGAATGCAGCTTAATATATCAGGGGCAGCATTAGAGAGAGGAGAAAAAAGGAAAAAAGGGGGAAGCTTTCATGGCAATGCCCCCCCCCTCCTTCCCTCTGCACTCCTGCATGGGCTGCACTGCAGGGATAAACAAGGACTGGGGAGGGGATGGGACCTGCAGCCATCTCCCTGCTCTGCAGCTCAGTTTGCCATCTACTCCCAGGATCCTGGGGTTTTCACACTCTCTTCAAGGATTATTTTATTTTTTATTAAAACCCCAGTTCTTTCCAGCACTCCAAACTCACAGGTTTCAGCACTCTGCAGAGCTGGTTGTGTCAATATTCCTGGTGAAAAGGAAGCTGAGGAGTTACAAAGAGATTTCTCAGCTCTTCACACTCCTATTTCTTTGCACAGCTCATCTCCCAGGAGTAATTCCTGTGTCCTGGGCCAAGTCCTGCCCTCAGTGCAGGGAGCAGCCCCAGAGCAGCTGAGCTGGGTCTTGTTCTTCCTGTATTTGCATTAAATTTGCAAGAAATGAAGTTTAGGGCAAAGCTGATGAGAGTCAGACCCTTTCTGAGCACAGTCCCTGAGGGAGGTGAGCTGAGCACAGCACAGCAGCACCTGCAGGGCTTTGGATGCTCTGCCAGGTAAAATATTCCATGGAATGAGCAGCTCTGAACCATTGAACATCCTCCTGAATTCCACATTGTCATCCCTGGAGTGTCCAAGGCCACCTTGGAGCAGCCTGGGCTGGTGGAAGGTGTCCCTGCCCATGGCAAAGGATGGGGGGAGCTTTGAGGTTCCCCCCATCCCAAACCATTCTGGGATTCTGCGCAAAATCCCTGATTCTATAAAAGGAGAATCCTTCAAACACTGATCTAAACTTGCAAACCAATCACTGTGCTGCTGATTGCTGCTTTTTTAGTTTTATTTAAAATACCTATTTGTTTGTTTCACCTCAAGTCTTTAATTTAAGGACTGTAATTAATATCAAAACCTTTTCAATTTTAGAATGAACACCCCATAGTGACATTGTACCATCCATCTCTGGGATTCAGGTGGGAGATTCAGAGAAGCTGAATTAAATGAATTTTATGGGATGTCTGCATTTATCTCCTCTGTAGGAAGACAAATTCTTGTGTTACAGGGAAAGAAAAATCATTCAGGCTCCTGTGCATTGTAGGGGACCTAAAACATCGCCTTAAAATGTAGATTTTGACTTTCTGCCCAGCACGGCCTTGAAAGTTTTGCCATTACAACCTAATTGCTGAATAAATGTTCCCTCAGTGCGGGACAGGCAGTGGCTCCCTTCTGGTACCATTCCTGCTCCTGGAAATCTGTTCCCTTTCTTATTTTATGTGGAATTCTTTCAGTTGCAAACTACTGATCTTCCACCTTGGAACAGGCTTTGGAGCCAAGGGAGGAAGGTAAAATGTGTTGGGTTTCCAAGAGTTGTTCACCTCTTCTTCCCAAGCAGAAGATGGATTTCCATTCTCCATGGTTTCTGGATATTTTCCCATCGCTTTTCCCTGGATATTCCTGACGTGTCACAAATCAGCCCCTGGTTACTGACTTGGAAATGTTCTCCTTTGGGCCTGAACTGGGCAGACTGGGAAGCTGCTGGCTCAGATCCAGGAATTAATCCTGTAAGAAACGCTCAGGGCCCAGGGATTATTATTGATTTCATAAGATGCATGGAATTAATTAAGTTTTAATGCAGTAGTTCTGTTTTGTGACTTTGCAAGCTCCACACCTGGGCAGGGCTGGGAAAGGGGGCTGGTGCTGCCAGAGTGGCCCAAAAAATGGCATTGGGCACTCAGGGCAGGAGCAGAGATTTGGGGCCTCCCTTTTGGGGTAAATATCATTGTTTAAACTCCTGAAGTTTGCTTTGAGGGGAGCATTCCTGTGTTTTTGTCTTCCTCCCTCATTCCACACCCAGTGTAGAATCCTCTCCTGATTCCTCTTGGAGGAGAGGATTCCCTGAGGATGTGAGCTACTAACAGCACACAACACCACAGAAATCCTTCAAATAATGAATTAAACTCTGTTTTTTTCCAGCAGAGCCAGGGGGAGTCACTGACATCCCAGACAAACCTTCCCCCACCACAATCAAGAGACATGAAAACCAAAGGCAAGGTTTTCTTTGGAAAACAAGAATTAAAGAGGTTTTACTTGGATTTCTTGCTTTACCTGGATCTTGCAGAGCTCAGGGGAGCTGTGATTTGTAAGCCCCAAGTCAAAATTAACAATAACACTCAACTCTATTATATTTCACTGATGCTTATCTGTGGGAAATGCATGATACTCCCAACCTGCAAGATTTATTATTTGCTATATATTTGATCTCCTGGATAATTGTTTAATTAAAGTAATTAGTAGCTGCTTTCAAGGACCAAAATCATTACTGAGCTGATTCCAGCACGCAGCTACTCCAACCACAACACCTTCCCCTGCTCTGTGCCAGACCAGGATGTGGGAGCTCCTCTGGAATTACATCCTCCCTGCAAGACATCTCCCAGGACTGCATTTGGGGCATTGTATTTCTGATATTATTTTATATTTCTATATCATATATATAGAAATATATGTGTATATATAATATATATTATATTTCTACATATTATATTTATATTATGATTATATTTCTCTGATATTTCACTGCTTGTGATATCCAACAATTGTCACCACAATATATATTTATTATGTATATATATATAATATTTCTATATTTCTAGATATTCTATTTATAATATAATTATATTTTTCTGATATTTCACTGCTTGTGACATCCAGCAATTGCCACCACAATTATATATTGTCACCACAGTACATAATATGTATTATATATTTTATATATAAAAATATACTATATTTCTACATATTATATTTATTATATTATTAAATTCATCTGATATTTCACTGTTTGTGACATCCAACAATTATCACCTCAGTTTCACTGTGACATCCAACAATTGCCACCTCAATTAACAATTGTCACCACACTTAGCAACTGACAAGAAGGTGGGAACTGGGTTTGAAAGTGGGAGATGTGAATATGTTGTTCATAAATTCTGGTTCTGAGTGATATTTTGGGATTTTTTTCCGAGGGGAATTCTTCCTGGCTGTAGGAAATTCATCTGAATTATTCCTCAGATATCCATCCATGTATTTATATCCACGGAGTTAGGCCAGGACCAAGACAGAATCCTTTGAAAGGACCTTCTGTGATGGAAATCCATGTCAAGGATCCCGTGGGGATTACAGGAAAACCTGTCAGGGAGAATGTAAATAAGCAGAGGGTCCATATCCACAGTCCTGAAGGGAGAGAAGGAAACTCAATTCCTTTGTGGCCTCACTCCTGAACCCTCCCACAGCACAGGAAGCAGTGGGCCATGTAAAACCCAAAAATAGCTCGGCAACTTCGTGTTCCCCCTCAGACAGAGAGCAAAAAAAAGAAATAAAAAATGTTCCCCGGGGAAAAACATGATCTTTTCCCCATGTTTGAGTTGTCAGTTTTGACAGGAATGCTACAAACTAATTAAATTTTTGTTAATTTGTTTTGTCTGATGCAGCCTGTCACAGGAATGGCTGGGGAAGTCTGACTTCTCCAGGAAGCACCCGTGGGTTGGTGCAGGGAAAATGGACCTGCTTAAGTCAAATAAACACAAAAAGCATTTAAATTCATTTCTCCCTCCGTGCTCCAGCTCTGTTTGTCTGCTCCAAAGGCAATCCAAGCTTATTCCTTTAAATCCCCAGACTGGTGGGATGGCTGCTCTCTTCTGGTTAGAGATGAAATGGGGAATGGGAGAAGGACAAAGTAAAATTCCGTCCTAGAGCTGCCCTGGAATTTGTGTTAAACCTGGACTTGCTGGACACTCTTAGTCTGGATTATTCCCAATGCAGGAACTATTTTGAGATCCAAGAATGTTCTCTTTTCACACAGGAAACAAAATGGAACCTGGCTGTCCAGAGTGTCAAAATGTCCAAGCCCAGCTTGGAGCAACCTGGGATAGTGGAAGCTGTCCCTGCCCATGGCACTGGATGGGTTTTAAGGTCCCTTGCCACCCAAACATTCCATGTTTCCATGGCTTTTTCAGAGAGATCCATGTGGTCAAATGCATTAAATTATGAAATGATGGATTTATGACCCCCTTGCCCGGGAAGGAGGGGAAATCCAGAGCTCAGCTCCTCAGCCACCCGAGCAGCCTCTGCCTGCTCCAACACGATGCATGCTCATTTCGCATTCTCCTGGAACTCCGTAAGGGCACGGCCAGATCCAAAGAAAGCACGGTGCAGTCTGATTGTTCTCAGATAATCAGCTGAGGAAACAGGGAAAAGACAACCCCTGGGGGTGTTTATTCTGGGTTTTTGAACCTGTCTCTGTCAGGGCTTTGCACAGTTGAAAACCCCTTTAACAACCACACCGGAGAGCCTGGGGGAGGTGATCAGATAAGAGAAGGAGATAAGCAATTAGCAGAGCCCTTCCGAGTGCCAGCTGAAAGGCGAAAGTGGAATGTCCATCCCACAGCCCAGCCAGCTGAAAGGGGAAAGTGGAGTGTCCATCCCACAGATGTTTCCAGCTCAGATCCAAGTGTTTACACAAACACCCAGCTCTCATTCCAGCAGGGATTGCTCTGCTCTTATCTTGTTTAATGGGTAATTTGTGCATTAAGGGATCTGCAGGTTTCAGTCAGAGCTCCCGTTCTTTTTGGTTTTTGGCAGGGAAATCCCACCCTACGTGACTGAAGGCACTGACAGTCCCAGGGTTTGCCAAATGGGAATGAGGAATGTACCCTGAGCACATCCTGCACCTCACATCCCCTCACATCTGCACCTGGGCTCCTCCAGGGGGGAAAAAGCCTTCAGGATCAGAAAGTCCAGCCATCAGTTGGGATGGAGCTCCTGGAAGGTGTCACTGCCCATGGCAGAACTTTGGAATTGGAATTTGGTCCCTTCCAACCCAACCCATCTGAGATCCCAATATCAACCCCAACCCATTTGAGATCCCAATACCAACCCCAAACCAGCCCATGTGGGATCCCAATACCAACCCCAACCCAACCCATCTGAGATCCCAATACCAACCCCAAACCAGCCCAACCCATTTGAGATCCCAATACCAACCCCAAACCAGTCCAACACATTTGAGATCCCAATATCAAACCAGCCCAACCCATCTGATATCCCAAAACCAACCTGCATTTATCTGCACCTTTAACATCTCAATATCTATCAAAACCTAATCTATGTTTTCTCTCAGACCTCTCCATTTTATTTTTTTTCACTTATTACATTTACTGAAAGTGTTTAAGAGAGAGACAAGCCCAGAATTTCCTTTTGGTGGGGGTTGTGGGAACAGAAAGGAAACTCTGTTCCCATTCTGAAGAGCTTAAAGGACAAGTGGATGAATTAAAGTGCCCTGATTTCAGTGGGACTCTGGATGGAGTTGTTTTCACCCCCTTGAAGTGTCCTTGGAACTCTCTTTGGAGAGAATGGTGCTGCCATGGAGGGAAGAAGGAGATTCCCACCTGTTTCTTCATCCAATATTTCCATCCTAAACAGGACAATGAATAACAAGGAAGGATCTTTGAAGCCCTAAATTCATGTTCAGTTGCTCTTCCAAACATCCTGCAATGGAAAATTGTGCTGGAAGATGTCTCCAATAAAGATTTAATCATATAATCTAATATATGAATATTAAATGTGCTCCAGGGAGCCAGGTATGCATTGCAAACATCTGTAATAAACATGTATAATCCAACAGGCTTCTGGAGTATTAAGAAATTACCAAAAATAGAAAGGAGAGGGTTTTTTAAAATAATTTCCTCGCAACTTGAAGCAGATGTCTTCCAATTACTGGTTCATTTGGAGATGATGTTGGGAGGGTTTTGATTCAGGAGGTTTTTGACAGAGAGGAAGCACAGATTCAAATAGGTAAAAATGTCACAGAAGACCCTTTAAAGTCATTTTCCCTCATCTTTTGGACTCTGATTTCTGCTTCAACCTTTTGTGTTTTCCAGCAGTGAAGCTCCAGACACCCATAGCACTGCTCCCACTCCCAAAATGCTGATTTGGGTGGGTGGGTGATGAGTATGTGGAGGAGGCACTGGGCTGAGAGGCTCTTTACAGTAAAAACTTACCCAAACCTTCAGTGTTTCCACATGGAAATCATGGGATGGTGGCTGCTCCTCCAGGGAGAAGGATCTCAAGGAGCCTGGGACACTCTGCCCATTTTGTATCTCAATTTCCCTGGAATTCTCTCTGCAGCCAGCCTGTAAAACCTGGGCAAACAGTACAAAAATGGGTTGAAAACTTTGAATTCAACATTTAAAATACCAAGCTGAGTCTAAAAAACCGAGCTGCTCCTTGAGCTCCCTCAGATGTGGTGGTGGTGCAGGACAAATGTGTCTTCTGCTGCTTGTGAAGCTGCACGAGCAATGAAGCCAGAGGGAGATGAAAATATCCTAAAACCTCTTTCTTTTGCATCTTTCTGCCAACTTCTGAGATGCTGACGAAAGATAACGTTGACGTTTCAAAGCTGGGGAGAAAAAAAAAGCTCCCTGAAGATTTTTTGTGATGTCAGAGGAAGAAGGAAGCCAGCTTGAAATGAAGGGCTGCTCTCGGGCTCTAATCTTGTAGACACCTACTTAACTTTAAGCCAATTAAATCAATGGACTACTTAACCTTTGCCTACAGGAGAAAGGATTTGCCAGCACAGTTTATATTAGTGCCCCAAACCAAATAAGCAATGCTCCAAAAAGCACTCTTCTTTCAGCAAAACTCTATCTGCCCTCGGTGTCACAGGCATAAAGCTTCAGCCAGGGACTCAAAGGAAACCTTTCCTTTCAGTGACACCGCTGGAACTTGTTCCTCTCTCAGAAAAACAAGCCCCAAACAAAGCATTGCCAGGGTGGAGGCTGAGTTTTCCAGAACCAGAGCTGGTGTTTGAGCCCAGTTTGCTCCTGGTTTCTGGAAATCCAGAATGAGCTGGGCGCCAGATTCCCTCAGGGTTTCCAGTGTGGAATATCTCCCAGGGGTACCCATCCCACACAAGTCCAGGGTGAGCTCAGAGGGAGTTGCAGCCCTTTTGTGGCAGGTTTTTTTTTGGCATTTTGGTGCCGCCCTGGCACCCTGGGCTGTGGGAGGTGTGGTGGGGCTGGAGGGGTTTGTGAGAGAGAAAATGTTTGCGTGCAAAATGTAATGAAAGCCAGGGCTCCCCTGCGCAGCCCCCCTGGGCCAGCAACACGTTACATCATTTGTCACTGGACACGTTGGGAGTGTGTCACTGGAAAAACCTTTAAAAGCTGAGCTGGAAGTGCCGTGGAGACAACTGCGGGGGGAAAAAAGACAGCATCATTTATAAATGTTTTTGTGTCTACTATTTACATTTGGGGCATTTCGATGGAAAAAAAAAGGGAACAGAAAGGCTCCACTTAACATCTTCCCAGATGGTAACAACATCTGTCTAGATGGCAGCCCAAGGATCTGACATTTTATGGGTGAAGGGGGGGGGCATTTTGGGATTTCTTGTTTTATTTTGCTTTTTTTTCCCCCATCCAGATTAATTGTCCCGCACGTTGGTCCCATCACTCTTTGCTTTGGGCCATCTGGTCAGATGTCATTAACCCTGGAGACCAACAGCCCAAGAAAGTGGAACCATATGTTCTCAGCAAAGATAAACAGTAAATAGGGCCCCGTGCAACAGAATTGCGGGTTTGGGGCTTGTTTGGGGGTTTTTTTGTTGTTAAAATGAGCACAGAAACATTTTGGTGGCAAAGCACATGCACCAACACATCCTGCTGTGCAAATCCCAGGGATTTCATGGCCCTGTGGCAGAGCTGCTCCTGTGTCTGGGGTCTGGATCCCATCTCTGCCCCGTGCTCTGAGGAAGGGGTCATTGCCACCTTGGAATGACGCTGGATCCTGCAGGAAAATTCCCCATCTCTCACCACAGGGTCACTGAGCCACCACCCGCTGCAGTGGCCTCTCTCCACCTCTCCCTTGTGCAGCTTGATCTCTGCTAAATTCTAAATTCCAGCTAATTCTTCTAAATATCTTATTTCCTGCCCGTTTTTTGTGACAAAAAAAAACGGGGTGGTTTTCCTCTGGGCCCGTTCTTTTGGGGGCTGTCATCGTTGTGAGCCATATGAGAGATTTAATTCTTCTAAATATCTCATTTCCTGCCCGTTTCGTGGGACAAAAACGGGGTGGTTCTTTTGGGGGCTGTCATCGTTGTGAGCCAAATGAGAGATTTCCTTTGAGCTCAGGGATACTGTGGGAGCCCTTCCAGAGGAGAAGAATTCCCCAGGGCACCCAGGGCAGGCAGTCAGTAGCTGTTCATCTGTCTCTCACCCAGCAAAGCCACCCTGACACCTCGGTGTATCCAAGGAAAAATGGGATAACACCCAGACTCTTGGCTGATGAGACAGGCTGGATGATTTCTTCCTTGCCAGGTGTTGTTTTTATTATTATTTTTTTGTCTATTTTGTGTTGAGGCCTCATTTCCAGGCAAGGGCACTGTAACTTTAGCACAGAAAACCAGGGACAAACCAGTGGAGTAAGAGATTGTTGTAACAAAACATCCACTTGCTTGGATTATTTACCATGAAACACCACCAACAACAGCACCTGTGGAGAATTATGTGGTGATACAACACTGGAAAGAATTTGAGCTGAATCCCTGCCTTGCAGATTTGTGTGAGTGCTTCAAACCTCAGCTAAATTTATCTGCTGGAGAGAGAAGCTTTGTAGTCCCAAATATTGCCCTCCTTGCCATGCAGGATCAGCTCTGTTTGGAGCAGCTCAGGAGGGAGGATGGGGTTGATCAGCTGCAAATCTCTACAAGCTCACCCATAACTTGTATTTCACTTGTGGATTTCATTCCCAGGAGGAACCATCTGAACATTCAGATTCATGGCATTTTCCTGGAATAGAGAAACAAAACCACAAAGATTTCATGGGCATTTCTCTAGAATTATCCTTTAAAAGACACAGATTTCTGATTTGTAAGCAAAACACTCCAGCAAAGAGCAAAGTCCAGTTGTCCCCACTTTCCTTGCTCACAAAGCATTGTTGCATCTGAATAAGATATTTGGATCTAATTGTTAATAAATAACTGGCAGCTTGTAGAAGACAAGCTGTGGGATTTGACATTATTTTGCCACTTGAGTTATTCATCCCATGGCTCACTTGGCCAGCATTTATTGAAATTGTAAGGTAATGCAGGCTGAGAGCATTAAAGCAGCCTGGCCTCCAGTGTATCAGCCAGAGATGCATCCTGTGTCATAAAACAGAGTAAAGTGTCATGGTACAAAATGGAAATAGCAAAAAAAATCACAAAAAAATAAAAATTAAAAAAAACCCAACAAAACAAAACAAAACAAAACAAAACAAAACAAAACAAAAAAAAAAAAAAAAAAAAACAAAAAAAAAAAAAAAAAAAAAAAAACCAAACCC
>JAWMRF010000059.1:1574941-1589482 GCA_035221435.1 Sphenopsis melanotis | reverse complement strand
AAAAAAAAAAAAAAAAAAAAAAAAAAAAAAAAAAAAAAAAAAAAAAAAAAAAAAAAAAAAAAAAAACAAAAAAAAAACAAAAAAAAAAACAACCAAGCCCTTGCTGCTTGGGTTTATCCTGAGCTGTCACATTCCTGAGCACGGGCAGGTCAGCACAGCCCAGCTCCCAAATCCCACTTTGTGTTTGTTTGTTGTCTTTGCCCAGAGCCCAGGGAACATCTCCAGAGGGTTTGCTTGGATGAGCAGCCTTGGGGAGGGACAGAGCAGCGCAGGGAGCACAGGGAGCAGCCCAGAGGTGCCAGCCTGCTGAACTGGCACATCAGGAGCAGTCTGAGTGTCCAACACACAGCAGCGCCTCTCCTAACCCTGCCTGAGCCCTGAAGGTCAGCACTGCCCAGCCTGTGGGGTTTCACCACTCACCCACTGCTCAGATTGTAGGGTTTTACTCACTCACCCCAGTGCCCAACCTGTGGGGTTTCATCCACTGCCAGCCTGTGGGGTTTCACCCACTCACCCAGTGCCCAGCCTGTGGGGTTTCACCACTCACCCCGCTGCCCAGCCTGTGGAGTTTTACCCACTCACCCCACTGCTCAGATTGTAGGGTTTTACTCACTCACTCATCCAGTGCCCAGCCTGTGGGGTTTCATCCACAGCCCAGCCTGTGGGGTTTCACCACTCACCCATCCCAGGGCAGCCTGTGGGGTTTCACCACTCACCCCACTGCTCAGATTGTAGAGTTTTACTCACTCACCCCAGTGCCCAGCCTGTGGGGTTTCACCGCTCATCCACTGCTCAGATTGTGGGGTTTCACCACCCACCCCTGTGCCCAGCCTGTGGGGTTTTACCCACTCACCCCACTGCTCAGATTGTAGGGTTTTACCCACTCACCCCACTGCCCAGCCTGTGGGGTTTCACCCACTGCTCAGCCTGTGGGGTTTCACCACTCATCCCATCCCAGTGCAGCCTGTGGGGTTTTACGCACTCACCCAGTGCAGCCTGTGGGGTTTCACCACTCACCCCAGCCCAGGGCAGCCTTTCCTGGTTTTCCTGTGGGATGTGATGGCTCTGCTGCTCCTCTGGCTCAGTGCAAGACCAGCCAACAGATCTCCTGTGGAAAATTCAGGGTGCAAGAGACAATTTTGATCTCAGGCAAGGTGAGGAGTGCCTTGTCCTGCCCTTGAAAGACAGTGAGGGTCCTGTGGTCACTCCTGTCCAGGGACAGCCACTGCTCTGTGGATGCAGAGCTGGCTGGGATCCCCCCTCCAGCTGCTCTGCTTTCTGTGTGACCAACCCACATTTATTCCTTTCCTTTGGATGTTTTATGCTGCAGAGACACTCCCACTGTGGACATGATTAACCCCAATACTTTCCCCACCTTTGCTGCCATGCCCAGCTCGGCCAAGGCCATGTTCTGTCACATTTGGGAATCAGTGAGAATCTGGATTCATCAGATTTCTCTGGGCACTCTGGAATATCCTCTCTGGACACTCTGGAATATCCCCTTAGCTGGGCTGCTCCTTCTGCAGCCACCCTGGCCAATTTGATCATATTTAACGTGCATTCTTCACACATGATCCTATTACCATTCCAATGCTCCTGCTTTTGCTTATTCAGGCTGACCTTCGGCATCTCCTGCCATCCTCTGCCATGGTCAAGACCTCCCAGCTTGTTGCCTGGTGGCCCCCAAAGGAAGGTGTGAAGATTAACAGCCCAGAGGATGTATTTAATGAATGGCAACAAGGGATTAGTGACACAGTGTCACCTTTCATGGCCTCTTTAAGCAGGCGAGCTGACACCCGTTTATTTTTGTTTGCACTGTTGAGTAAACTCTGGAAACAGACTGGATTTACAGTCCCTGCTCCCCCAGTGCCTCCTCCTGTCCACCAGCCTTGCCTTGGTGGGAGGATAAAACCAGGAATCTCCTCCTGTCCACCAGCCTTGCCTTGGGAAAACCAGGAATCTCCTCCTGTCCACCAGCCTTGCCTTGGTGAGGGGGATAAAACCAAGAATCTCCTCCTGTCCACTAGCCTTGTCTTGATGAGGGGAGGATAAAATCAGGAATCTCCTCCTGTCCACCAGCCTTGCCCTGGTGGGGAGGATAAAACCAGGAATCTCTCTCCCAGTTTTCACCAACAACTACACCCATAGTCCACCGGGCCAGGCCTAGCCTACAACATTTCCAGCACCAAAAAAACTAATAAAAAACTAAATAAGCTCAACTACAACCCAAGGAGGGGTGTTTTCTCAGTTTATCATCACTTTTAAAACAGCAAAACATTTTATTGTTTAATAATGTTTAGGTTTTAGTGTTTAATAAACAGGTTTTTTTCCACTTTTCTCCAAAAAAGTAGTTTCTCCCAAACCAAGTAAAAAAAAAAAAAAGACCAATTAAATCTGTTTTCCTACAAAAACCCCTTTAAAAACCCTCTCCCAAATTTCCTCTAAACCAAAACAAATACAGGAAGCCTGACAATGTCATGGCCTCCTCCTTGCTGCTGAAGGTGCAGGGGAAAGGGCAGAGAGGCTCCAAGGCTGTGGAAGTTCTCACTGACTTCTAATAGAAGAAGCTCCAAGGCTGTGGAAGTTCCAAGGCTGTGGAAGTTCTCAGTGACTTCCAATACAAGAAGCTTCAAGGCTGTGGAAGCTCCAAGGCTGTGGAAGTTCTCACTTACTTCCAATAGAAGAAGCTCCAAGGCTGTGGAAGTTCTCACTGACTTCCAATAGAAGAAGCTCCAAGGCTGTGGAAGCTCCAAGGCTGTGGAAGTTCCAAGGCTGTGGAAGTCTTCTCTGACTTTCCAGCTCTGTGTCCATCAAAAATCAGCTCCACATTTCCCAGTCCTCCACCTGCCAAAGGGTTCCTGTGCCTGGACAGGGCTGAGCTGTCAGGGGGCACAGGGCTCCCCCTGCCCTCCTGCCACACCTCACGGCTTCCAAAAGCCTCTGGAAAGGAGGATTTTGGCAGAGACATTCCCAGAAATGCTGGAGGGGTTCCAAGGACAGAGGTGTCCCAGCTGTGACAGGGATGTGGGGTTTGTCCTCACTCCACTGGTGACACCCAGAGCCAGACAGCCCCGGCCAGCAGCAGATCCTGGTGAAGCCCCCAGGGACCAGCCTGGTGCTCCAGAACAGGCTCACCCACCCGGTTTGGGGCATTTCCACCACACCCAGCAGCTTTCCTGGGAGCTTTGCTGGGATCTGGAATGTGCTGAGAGCTCTGTGCTGT
Organism: Sphenopsis melanotis; assembly: GCA_035221435.1. Lineage (NCBI taxonomy): Eukaryota > Metazoa > Chordata > Aves > Passeriformes > Thraupidae > Sphenopsis > Sphenopsis melanotis. The sequence goes on along the minus strand of JAWMRF010000059.1, from coordinate 1,586,259 downwards.
GCTCAGTGTCACTGGATGGGGACAGGAGGTCCTCAGACATGACACTGGGTAAGGCTATCCCACAGCTGGCCTTGCACTTCATTCTGAGCCACTTCTGCCATCTCTCCTTTCAAATTATTATTATTATTTCAAATTATTCAAATATTTATTCAATTTACTCAAATTATTCAATTTGTTCAAATAATTCAAATAATTATTCAAATTATTTTTCACACTGTGGGAATTCAGCTGCTCACAAAATTTATCCTTGGTGGCTGCCTTCAGTTCTGCTCTTCTTCACTCCATTCTCAATCCTCTTCCCCTTTGCAGACCTCTTGATGAAATCCACAGAGCAAATTTATCTGTGACACCTTAAATTCCATCTCAGGACAGCTGCAGGGAAAAAAAAAAACCAAAAAAAAATACCCAAAGCACAAATGGGTCAGTGGGGCAGGAAGCCCAGGGATGGCAGGGTGGGAAAAAACCTTCCTTGGGAATGAGAAGTGAAATCTGGAAAGGGTGGTTTGGACTCCGTGTACAGGGGTAATCTCGGCTGCTGACAATAAATTAATACATTTTGTAGTGCTGAGGAAAATTAAGTTTATCTTTCCCAAGAAGCTTTCATGGCAAATGTTGCAATTGTATCTGAAATGCCAGGCAGGAATTACTGACCCCAAATAAAGGCCAATCCAGGGGCTTTGATTTCTCTCCAGTTCAGGGAGTCTCCTGTGATTTTATCTTCACTGGGTCAAGGACAGAGGCTGATGTTTCCTTTGCAGACACAAGGAAAAAAAAAAAAATCTAAAATCAGCCCAGAATCCTGAGCAGGAGTTTCAGAGAAATGCTGCTCTGATTTAGCTTTGATGCATTTGCAAATGTATTTAAATTGTGCTCCGGATCTTGGCTGATTATTGAGAAAGTGGAGTTTGTGTCAAGGAAGAGTTTGTGGAGCAGTGGAGACCTGAGAGAGGAGCAGACAAAGCAGAAAAATGCCTTTTAGAGATGTTTATCTATTTGTAGGAGATGTTTATCTATTTGTAGGTGATATTTATCGATTTGTATGAGATGTTGATCTGTTCGTATGAGATGTTTATCTATTTGTATGTATTTCATGCAAAATGCAGCACAGATGGAGCCATTAAAATCCCAATTTCGGAAATTTGGGCATTTGGCAATCCCTGGCAGAGGAAGCTGTGAGTGAGTCAGGACTGAGCTGTGTCGGTCTGGACCCACAGGTACCGAGGGGATCCGTCTGGGGTCCCCATCGGGAGCAGGGTGGGAGCTGCAGGAGGGAAATTGGGAGATTCCCATCAGCCAAGGGCAGGGCAGGAGAGGTGGGGGAAGCTGCCCCAGGCCTTTGGCTCAGGGTGCTGCAATCTGCTCCACTGTCTTACAAATTAATTTCCCCTTCACTTCACGGCTTTGTATCTTTTTTGGTTTGTTTGGTTTTTGGGGGGATTTTTTTTTTTTTTTTTTTTGTATTTTGGAATCACGCTCGCTATTATTTTTAAGGCAATTAAAACCTAGAAACGAGACCCAAGGAAACACCCACTGCATTCCTGGGATGATCCGTCTGTGCTCCCTGCATTCCAGCCCGGCTCAGAGGTGGGAGGCAGCCGGGTGCCAACAGCACCGCGCCGCATTCCCACCGGGAAAAATCCACGGGCAAAGCAGGATGCTCCAACCCCGGCGCTTCCAATGAACACAAGGGCTGGAAAGAAGTCCCTCAGGGCCTTTTTCCATGAGTGCACAAAACGCCTTCCACTCACCGGGACAAACCTATCTTGGGAAAAAAAAAAGCGCCAATTAACATTGCAGAGCCTCCGCACCCAGATTCCTGCCGGCTGGCATTTCTGCCCTTGGATGCTGCCTGTCTTTGCCGCTGGATTCCTGAGGCTTAACACCTTAATTCCTGAAATGAGCCCCAGTCCTAATTCCCGATTTTAGGAAAACAACATTCCTGCCATTGAATGAAAACATTTGTACACAGTCCATAAACCATCTTCCTGAGGGGAGCGGGCTGGCCGGGGGAGCTGGGAGTGCATAGAAGTGCATTGTCCATGGAGCCTGCAGCTCCATATTCATCCAGCTGCTGCTCAAATATTCCAGAATCCTCTGCTGGACACGGCTGTGGCCATGCACAAATCCCAACAAACACAGCGTCCTTGTGGAACTGGATGGGCTTTAAGGTCCCATCTAACCCAACCAATCCAGCCATATCCATTCCAAACCAATCCATTCCAAACCAATCCATTCCAAACCAATCCAATCCAACCCAACCCAATCCAATCCATTCCAAACCAATCCAATCCAACCCAGCCCAATCCAATCCAATCCAATCCAATCCAATCCAATCCAACCAATCCAGCCCAACTCAATCCAATCCAATCCAATCCAATCCAACCCAACCCAATCCAATCCATTCCAAACCAAACCAAACCAATCCAACCCAACCCAATCCAATCCAATCCAATCCAATCCAATCCATTCCAATCCAATCCAATCCAATCCAATCCAACCCAATCCAATTCCATCCAATCCATTCCAAACCAAACCAATCCAATCCAACTCAATCCAATCCAATCCAATCCAATCCAATCTAATCCACAGCATGGAGAAGTTTCTGGATCAGGCCTTGTGTTTTTGGCCATCGGTGACAGGCCCAGAGTGAAATTCCAGCGCTGCTCCTCCCTCAGGGTCACCACGGTGGGGTGGGACAGCGTGTCCTGGTGTGCTGAGACACCTCCTGGGGTCTCCCATGGCACACTCCTTTGGGGAGGTCAGGAGGAGTAATGTTGGCACAAATCAGGATCACAGAATCATGGAATCGTGGAATCATGGTTTGGATTGGATTGGATTGGATTGGATTGGATTGGATTGGATTGGATTGGATTGGATTGGATTGGATTGGTTTGGAATGGAATAGATTGGAATGGATTGGATTGGATTGGTTTAGAATGGATTGATTGGATTGGATTGGATTGGATTGGATTGGATTGGATTGGATTAGATTGGATTGGATTGGATTGGATTGGATTGGATTGGATTGGATTAGATTCATTTGGATTGGATTGGATTGGATTGGATTGGATTGGATTGGATTCATTTGGATTAGATTGGTTTGGATTGGTTTAGAATTTAGTGGATTGGATTGGTTTAGAATGGATTGGATTGGATTGGATTGGATTGGATTGGATTGGTTTAGAATGGATTGGATTGGATTGGATGGGATGGGACCTTAAAACCCATCCAGTTCCACAGGGACACTTTCCACCACCCCAGTCTGCTCCAACCTGGCCTTGGACACTTCCAGGGATCCAGGGAAAGCCACAGCTTCTCTGGGAACTCCATCCCAGCCCCTCCCCACCCTCAGAGGGAACAATTCCTTCCCAGTACCCAACCTAAACCCACCCTCTTTTAGTTTAGAGCCCTTCTCCTTAAAATCCTCTGGGAAGCTCCAACCCTTGCTGCCCCTCCTGCAGGATTTGCTCCCTTTTTAGAAGATTTGCTCAAGGAGAAGCTCCTGGCTGGAATCCTTAGGCCTGTGTTCCACAGGAGCTTGGCCTTAGAGGGTTGGGATGCTTCCTCCTGACTTTTCTGTGTCCCAGGGAAATGCAGGTGGGAAGTAGGGGTGATAATGTTCCTATTCCAGCTCCCTGTTGAGCTCTGCTTCCATCCTGGAGCTGAGCATGTCACACCTTGTTTCTCCAGCCAGAAAGCTCCATAATCCACTCCCCATCCTGCCAGGAATCTCATCCCATTGTTCTGGGACCTCTGTCCCCATGGGTTCTGTAAGAGCCTGACAAAAATCAAGCAGAGGAGACCAAGAGATCTCCAGCAGGTTCTAAAATTTGGATATTTCCCCTAGCACACATCGCCTGTCAAATCACAGCACCCAGTCAATATGGTGGAATTACAGTCCTGGGGGAAAAAAAAAAATTGAAAAAAAAAGAGGAGAGAGAGGGAAAAATTTGATTCCGAATTGGAGGGATTAATGGTCAAAAGAATGTTCTTCTGGGAGTAATCTAAGTGTTATATTTACATTTGGCTTGGAATTATTTGCAGTGAGGAATTTCAAATGCAAATATTTTAAAAGCATAACATGTAGAGAGAGACACTGTGGGCACTTCTGTTTTCTCTGAAAAAAAAAATTTAAAAAAAGAAAAAAATGGTTTTCTTGACTATTTTTTATTGGAATCTTAATGAGACCATAATTACAGCAGGAAAAAAAAAGGAAAAAATGTAGCTCTTAAAGGTTTGCTGTGAGTGTATGCACAGGCCTTGGACTGCAAAGAGAAAAAAACCTCCATATTTTTTAAAACTATTTATTTTCCAAAGTGGTGCATGGGAGGGAAAAAAATGACTGAGCTAAGTAAGTCTTGTCCATTTATGTGCTTAGTCTGTATTTTCTTCTTCTAAAAAAATATCTAGGAATAAATGTTGAGAGTGGGCCCGTTGTGTTTGCCTTGGCTCCCGCCTTTATCTTGTTTTATTGTGTGACCCTTCCAAGGGGGGGCTGGAGGAACTGCAGAGTTTTCTGGATTTCTTCTGCATCCACAGGAAAGGGAGCATGGGGAGCCTTCAGTAATTCCCTGTGTTCCATGGAATTATGGGATGGGTTGGGTTGGGTGGGAAGGGATCTTAAAGCTCCTTTCATTCCACACCTTCCACTGTCCCACACTGATCCAAGCCCCATCCACGTGTCGTGGACACTTCCAGGGATGAGCATTCCACAGATTCTCTGGGAATCTGTGCCAGGGAAGAGTTTATTCCCAAAATCTGCTCCAAGAAGGCCCCAGCTGAGCCCAGCAGCTGGAATCTGCAGCAGGATCACCACAGGCACAAAGGTTCCAATTCACGTGGATCCTCTTGAGATCCTCTCCACTCTCCCCATTCCTCCCTGAGCTTCCCTCTCCTTCTCTAAATCAGGGTTTGATGCCTGCACTTCTTGCATGGGATATTTCAAGATCTCTTTTTAAATCTCTTTTCATTTTGCCTCTTTTCGTTCACTTTTATTAATCCTTCATTCATTTTCTTTGCCCTTAATTTTGCTCACGCTTTTCTCACGTCTTTCTTTCACCTCTGTTTCTCTTGCTCCCCTCTCACGGACGGAGCAAACTTGTTAAAATAAAGTGTCTTTTCTTTTCCCCAAGGAAATAAGTGTCCATTTCATAGCCCACATGCCCTTCAGAGCTGGTGGAGAGGCAGAGCATGACAGGCACATTCTGTGATTCAAACCTTCTGGGTATTGGCAGAATAAATCTTATGTCTGACATAAGAGGACATCAGGAAAACCAACCTGAAGCTTTTGGAAAGCATCCACGGAGCTGTCAGTCAGGAGGAGATAAACTTTACATGAAATAGGACCCTCTGAAGTCATTAGCTCCCCACTCACTCCTGCCAGAACTGCTGGAGGAGAGCAACGAGAGGCAGCCAAAGAGAACAGAAAACAAACGTGAATGGCAACGTGTCCCCGAAGGAAGTGCCCAGTACAAATGTGGGAATGCTCAGGAAAACAGCTCTCCAAAGGCTCGGCAGGAACAGGATTGATCCACAGGAAAACTGGGCTGCCTGGAGGACCCAAACCCAGGGTTAGGGCGTGTGCAGGCAGAGGGGTGCAGCTCTGAGCAAAGGGAACACCTTGTCCAAAATCTGATTTACCACCTCTGGGAAGATCTGCTGGTTAAGGACACTGTGGCCAAACCCTGAGGGTCACATCCAGCAAAGACCCAACTCCTGCTGGTGCCACTGGCACAACATTTCACCCACGTTTGGAAGGGATTTGGAATTTTCCAATTCTGGAAGCTGCTGCAAAATTGCAGAACATCCTGTGAGTGAAGAGGCTGAGCAAACCCTGCCCCAGGCCCTCAAATGAGGGATTCACTGCCACAAATACCTGTGATTTCCTCTCAATCCCTTTGGCTGGGATCTCCCCATCCAATTGCTGCCCTAATTGGTGAAGAGGCTCCAGGAAATGGCAAAGCCACATCCTGGAGCTGCCCTGGTGTCGCCAGGGGAAGTCCCAAAATCAGCATTAATGCAAGCCAGGTGTTCCAGAGGCGCCTGAGCTCACACAGGTCCTGGCAAGACAATTCCTGGCAGTGCAATCCTCAATTATCTCCAAAATCCAGCTGCAGCAGAGCTGGAAATCCTCTCCAATACAACAAATGCCCTTCCCTCAGGTTTGCCCACTCCCTTGAGGCTGCCAAGGACCTTTGGAGCGTTGCTTGCTCCAATTCACATTTCTCACTTGAATTACACAAGGAGCAGGGATAAATCTTGTCAAATCCAACGTGGAGCCATGGGAAGGATGGGAATTTGTTGAAGATTCAGCATTTCTGACCTACTGACTTGCTGTGGGGTTGGATTTTCCCTTTTTTTTCTCCTCTCCTTTTGCCTGCCCTGCTCTTATCACAGCATTTGCAAATAAAAAATACAACACCAAGAGAGCTGTGCTGGGGACAGCTGTGGGCACACCTGTGCCACGTGAACTTTTATCCTCCCTGCTCCCTTTCAACAGGTGTTTTATGCCTTGTTTTCAACAGATCCTGCCCTGAATTTGTTATTGCCCCGAGTAATTTCATTTTTAAGGGCTGCCTGACAGGACAGGCTTTTCTTCTGATAGAAGCACTCAGGAAAGCTCCTTGTGAAGGGGGGAAAAGGGAAGAATGACAGCAGAGGCTGTTCCAGGGTGTCTCCAGTGTTCCTGTGTCTGTTCATGGAGGGAAATAGCTCAGGAGCTCCTGAAGGTGATGCTCAGCACCATTCCCTGGCTTGCCAGTGTTGGGAAGGGCCATTCTGACTTGTCCCGGTAATTCCAAATGTTCACCCAAAACCAAACAGCACCAGCAGGAAACGAAGGCAGAAACGCTGAAAATTTAAATCAGCTTTAATGATGGATCATGTTTTAGCATAAGGTAAAATTTCCAGGAAAACTCTGGGACCGGTGCCATTCCCAACCCCAATCCCTCTCCCAGAAATGAGCAGGGACACACAAATATTCCTTTTCTGTTTCTGAGCCTTTCCATGTGATTCCATTTGCTGCATCCCTTCACACTAAAAACTGATTTCTGTCTGTGAGGACGGCCTGATGATCCCAAGTGGAAAGAGGATGATGAGGGATTGTTTGATTGATCCTCAGGGATTTGAGGAAGAGGAGGGACAAGGGCCCTGCTTTGCTCTGCTCAGGCTGGGTTTGCTCTGTGATCCTCCAAATAAGCCCTCATGGTGAAATATCTCCCCAAGCCATTGTATCTTTCTAATAATTCCATTTATTGCCCTGTTTGTTTTCATTTATGGTTTAACACACCAGCTGGCAATTAGGCCCTAATTTTGCTGTTATGCAAAGTAGCTGTGTTTATTTTTATAAGACGGGCTGCAGCGTTAACTGGATTTGTTTTTAATTGTGAAAGCAGCCATGGCAACACCCCCTAATGATGATCCAAGTGTCACAGCTGGGAGTGGCTGGGAATGGCTGGGAATGCTGCTCAGCTTGGCCAAGGAAGGTGCAAAAAAGCTGGAGAGGTTTCAGCCCTCAGATTCCCACTCCACATCCAGAATGCTCAGGATTCCCCCTGGATCCAGCTGGGATTCCACTTTTCCACTTTCCTCCAGCCCTGATTTGCTCCTGAGGGGCAGCTCTGAGCTCCAGGGAATGGCTGTGTCAGGGGGTTGGGATGGATTTTGGGAAAGGTTCTTCCCCCATTGGGTGCTGGGCACTGCCCAGGGTACCCAGGGGATGGCACATTCCCAAGGCTGCCAGAGCTGCAGGAGGGTTTGGACAGCACTCCCAGGGATGCCCAGGGTGGGATTTTGGGGTGTCTGAGCAGGAGTTGGGCTGGATGACCCCTGTGGGTCCCTTTCCCACTGAGGATATTCTGTGATTCCAATCCCTCTCCCTGATATCTCTCATTTTGCTCTTTTTTCCCCACATTCAAACAATTCCAAGAGGGATGTCTGCCCTTATTTCCAGGAACCAAGGGTGATAATTCCCTCAGGAGGTGCCTGTTGCTATCTCAGCTCTGGCCAGAGGCACCCTCAGCCCTGACACGTGTGGGGACACAGCCTGGGCTCTGTGGCCACCAGGGTTTTGGAGAGGGTGTGACCCACGATGGCTCCAAACGTTCCAATCTGCACTGGCTGGGCCTGCAAAACAAGAATTGTCATCAATCACGGGGCTGAGGGGGCTGCAGAGAGCAGAACCACAACTGCCTCTCTTCCCAGAGCTGTCCTCACCCGCTGGGCTTGTCCCCAGAACCAGGGTTTATCTCCCCAGGCTGGGCCTAAAGGGACGTGAGTTCAGCTTTTGGCACAGCCAGGGCCCTCCTGAGGGAGCTCAGAGCGTTTCCTGTGCCTGGAATCTGCTCCCGCACGGCCTCTCCTTCCCTGCCCTTCCCATCTGCTGGAATTATCCTCTCCTTGGCAAAACACCACCTCCCAGTGCTGCCAGGGCCTGCTCTCAGGGGGAATTTGGTGCTGCAGCTACCTGGGATTTTAGGCAGTGAGAGTTTAGGCAGTGAGAATTTAGGCAGTGGGATTTTAGGCTTTGGGATTTTAGGCAGTGGGATTTTATGCAGTGAGATTTTAGGCAGCAGTGAGAGTTTAGGCAGTGAGGTTTAGGCTTTGGGAATTAAGACAATGAGATTTTAGACAGTGAGATTTTAGGCAGTAACATTTTAGGCAGTGGGATTTTAAGCAGTGGATTTTAGGCAGTGGATTTAGGCAGTGAGATTTTAGATAGTGAGAATTTAGGCAGTGGGGTTTTAGTCAGTGAGATTTTAGGCAGTGAGATTTTAGGCAGTGAGAATTTAAGAAGCAGGATTTTAGGCAGTGGGATTTTAGGCAGTGAGATTTTAGGCAGTGGGGTTTTAAGCAGTAAGATTTTAAGCAGTGAGATTTTAGGCTTTGGGATTTTAGGCAGTGGGATTTTAGTCAGTGAGAATTTAGGCAGAGAGATTTTAGGCAGTAACATTTTAGGCAGTGGGATTTTAGGCAGTGGGATTTTAGTCAGTGAGAATTTAGGAAGTTGGACTTTAGGCAGTGAGATTTTAGGCAGTGAGATTTTAAGCAGTGAGATTTTAAGCAGTGAGATTTTAGGCTTTGGGATTTTAGGCAGTGGGATTTTAGGCAGTAACATTTTAGGCAGTGGGATTTTAGGCAGTGGATTTAGGCAGTGGGATTTTAGATAGTGAGAATTTAGGCAATGGGATTTTAGGCAGTGAGAGTTTAGGCAGTGAGAATTTAGGCAGAGAGATTTTAGGCAGTAACATTTTAGGCAGTGGGATTTTAGTCAGTGAGAATTTAGGAAGTTGGACTATAGGCAGTGAGATTTTAGGCAGTGGGATTTTAGGAAGTTGGACTTCAGGCAGTGAGAATTTAGGCAGTGAGAATTTAGGCAGTGGGATTTTAGTCAGTGAGAGTTTAGGCAGTGAGAGTTTAGGCAGTGGGATTTTAGGCAGTGAGATTTTAGGCAGTGAGAATTTAGGCAGTGGGATTTTAGGCAGTGGGATTTTAGTCAGTGAGAATTTAGGCAGTGAGATTTTAGGCAGTAACATTTTAGGCAGTGAGATTTTAGGCAGTGAGATTTTAGGCAGAGGATTTTAGGCAGTGGGATTTTAAGCAGTAAGATTTTAGGCAGTGAGATATTAGGGTTTGGGAATTAAGACAGTGAGATTTTAGGCAGTGAGATTTTAGGCAGTAACATTTTAGGCAGTGGATTTAGGCAGTGAGATTTTAGATAGTGAGAATTTAGGCAGTGGGATTTTAGATAGTGAGAATTTAGGCAGTGGGATTTTAGGCAGTGAGAGTTTAGGCAGTGAGAATTTAGGAAGTTGGACTTTAGGCAGTGAGATTTTAGGCAGTGAGATTTTAGGGAGTAACATTTTAGGCAGTGAGGTTTTAGGCAGTGGGACTTTAGGCAGTAAGATTTTAGGCAGAGGATTTTAGGCAGTGAGATTTTAGGCAGATTTTTTCCCCTGCTCCAGATTAAATCAGGTCTAAAGTGCTCCAAGTGCAACCCCTGAGGCCTCTGCTGTCTCTTCCCCAGGCCCATGTGTCAAACAATCTCCAGGCTGGTTATTTTTATCTCATTCATTGGGAAAATGATACACCAAGGTTGTTGTTCCCTCCGTGTGAGCAGTGATGGAAACTCAGGGTCCTGCCTCCCCCCCACTGCTCTATCTGGGAACAAAAACCAGCAGGGCAAGAAAAAGGAGCTTCCAGGAGCACAGAATCGAACAAAAATAACCAATATATGAAAAAATAAGTAATTTTTTTTTCTGAAAAAAAATAATAATTTCGATTTCCAGAAGAAAAAAAAAAATTGGATTTCCAGAAAAAAAAATTGGTTTTCCAGAAAAAAAAAAAAATTTCCAGAAAATAAATGCAAGCCTTTGGTGCTGTTCGCTTGTCCTGGTGCTTTATTTGAAGGAGTCTCAATCCCTGCTGGCCCTGCCTGGAGCCCTGTGTGAACGAACACACACGCACACAAAAATGCAGACAGCAAGAAGAAGTCATTCCACAGTCTAGCCTTGTTAAAGAATACAGCCACTTTCCAGCAGCAAACCTTCCCCCCTCAGCCTCTCCAGCCAGAGGAATTTCTTTCACCTCCTCAGAAGCTGCTTATTAAAGCTGGGCTGGTGCTGGTTCCCAGGTATTAGAACAGCAGCAAGGCTTTACTAATCTCTGCTTTTACTGCTGTAATTAAACCGTGCACTTGCCAGTAAAAAGGTAACACTTTAAATTAAGGCCCCGTTTCTAAATGCTGTATTAATATTTATGAAATGATTACTGCATGCAGCCACATTCTTGCAGGACTTATTAGAAGGTGGGTTATAAAACTCGATTGTAATAAAGCCTTAATGGCTCTGCTCTGGTGAGCTGCAAGATTTGCAACCCTACCTGCAGGGGTGTCTTCTCAAACTGAGAGGAAAATGCTCTTCCCTGCCCTAAACCCCCCAAAAGTTTTGTGTCTCTGTGGTTGTTGGTCCTTCTGCTCAGCCATCTACGAGGTGAGGTGGGATTTCATCACTGGGGGGTTTTTCCTGCTATCCAGGTGCTGTGGAAAGGTTTGGGATCTCCTCTGAAACCTCCTAAATCCTCTCTGCCACCCCACACACACACCTGGGCTAGCACAGGGCTCTGAGTGCAGACCTTGGTGTTTGGTAATTAAATCTTTGATGTTTTGGCAATTCAATCCTGCCCTCAGCTCCTTCCCTGTGATGCCTTGAGAAGGCTGAGCTGGAGCAGAGGCTGGGCAGAGTTACAGAATAAAGCAGGGATTTATTCAAAGCATCTCCTCCATGGATCCACCTTGGGCAGCACAAGAGCCCAGCCAGGGC
>JAWMRF010000059.1:1488765-1501953 GCA_035221435.1 Sphenopsis melanotis | reverse complement strand
AGAAAGAAAGAAAGAAAGAAAGAAAGAAAGAAAGAAAGAAAGAAAGAAAGAAAGAAAGAAAGAAAGAAAGAAAGAGTAAAATAAATCAATAAATCTGGATATTTAGAGAAAGGGGGGAATATTTATTTATGAAATGGTAAAATAAATCAATAAATAAATATCCCCCCCTTCCCTAAATCTCCAGATGAATCCCTTTAATCCCCAGGAATAAAATAAAAAGAAATCCCAGGAGTGTTTGTGACGCCCAAGGCTGTGCCCGGAGGTTTCCAGCTGCGGGAGAAGGAGCAGAGAAAAGGGAATTATTTCTGTTTCCCAAGGTGGAGCCAGGGAATGCTCCGAGCTCCCAGCTGGGAATGGGAATTAACCCACCCCAGATTCCACATTTTCCACCCCAAACTCGGAGCTGCCCATCAGCACCGGCATTTCTGCTAAAAATCCCAATTTTTCCTCTCTTTTCCCTCGGATTCTCCTCTTTTTAGCACTTCCCAACCTTTTTTTCCAGGGGCAAACAGCTTTGCCCTGCTCCCATTCCTTTCCTGCTGCCTCCAGTCTCACCCTAATCCCAATTCCTCCCCAGTTTTGCCTTTTTGGGGTGATTTTGGACATTATTCCCACTATACCAGCTCAGAAATAATCAAGATCATTTCACCCCAGGGCTGGGATTATTCTCCCCAAAATTCCACAATTTTCTCCCCAGAGGAAATCCTTCTCCGTGGTGTTTTTAGGTACAAATTAAAAATGAATTTTGGGGTCTTCAGGCTGCTGTTATTTTATATATTCAAAAAGAGAGGGGAAAATCCTGTTCTCTGTTGTTTTTTCAGGCATTCCCAGGATCTGCAAAGTTTAAATCACACCCTGCTGATTCCAGCTCAAGGTGCAGCAGGGCTGATTATTGTCCTGGGAGGCTGGAGGAACAGAACGTTAAAAATCCATAAAATCCCAAAGAATTCTCAGCTGAATTTACAAAATTTATAAAATCCCAAGAAATTCTGAGCTGAATTTACAGTGAATAAATTCCCAAGGAATTATCAGTTGAATTTACAAAATTATTAAGGAATTCTGAGCTTTATTTACAAAATGAATAAAATCTCAATGAATTCTCAGCTGAATTTACAAAAGGAATAAAATTTCAAAGAATTCTCAGCAGAATTTACAAAATGAATCCAATCCCAAGGAATTCTCAGCTGAATTCACAAAGTGAATAAAATCTCAATGAATTCTCAGCTGAATTTACAAAATTAATCCAATCCCAAGGAATTTTCAGCTGAATTTAAAAATGAATAAAAATTCCAAGGAATTCTCAGCTGAATTTACAAAGTGAATAAAATTGCAATGAATTCTGAGCTGAATTTACAAAATGAATCCAATCCCAAGGAATTCGCAGCTGAATTCACAAAAGGAATCTGATGCAAATGAATTCTGAGCTGAAATTACAAATTTGAAGGCAATTCTTTAAAGAATTAATTTCCATTTAAAGGCCCCAGGGCCGTCCCCCCTCAGCTCCTGTTTCATTCCCTGGATCAGCTGGAAATGGGATCAAGGAGCTCCACACCAACCCCCAAAAACCAGACCACAAATTCCATCCCTGCACCAGGAATATTTGGGATATTTGGGAGGGAAATCTGTGGCATTTTACACCAGGAATGGCACAATGTGGAATCCCTGAGTGGGAAAAGGGGAAAATCAGGGAAAAACTGAAATTTCTGGGAAAACCAAGGACAGGCTGAGCCTTCCCTGCTCCCAGGAGAGAGGAAAAAGCCAAAATGTGGGAATATTTCTGTGGGATGCAACCCCATTCTCAGATTTAATAAAATGTCACTGATGAGGAAGTTGGTTTTTTTTTAATTTTTACATTAATTAAGCTGTGATTAATTAATTAACCAGCCCTGCCAAAACCTCCCTCTGAAAACGCCAGAGCAAACATTCCTGGATAAATCCACAGGCACAATCACACCTGGAATTTCACATTTTGGGCCATGGATCAATAATTGATCCATTTTTGATATCAAAATTCAGATTCTGCTGCAGGAACACCTCTGGTTTTAGGGAATTCCTGCACACCCTGAAGTTTGTGGTGTGCACCAGGAGCAGGGAACGTTTCTTGGGATCTGCAGCTTCTCCTTGGATTTCTGCCCCACTGGGGTGGTGGCAGGGCAGAGGGTGGGCTCAGAGGGGACACGGTGACATCCCAGCATCCCTGGGGAACATTCCCAACACCGACCCCAAATCCTGAGGGTCAGAGCAGAGCCTGAACCTTCCCAATACCAACCCCAAATCTGGGGGTTGGGGCAGATCCTGAACATTCCCAATGCCAATCCCAGATCCTGAGCAGAGCTCAGACCTTCCCAACACCAATCCCAAATCCTGGGGATCACAGCAGAACCCAAACCTCCCCAACACCAACCCCAAATCCCAGGGGTCAGAGCAGAACTCAAAGCTTCCCAATACCAATCCCAAATCCTAGGGGTCAGAACAGAGCCTGAACCTTCCCAATCCCAAATCCTGATCAGAGCTTGAACCTTCCCAACCCCAATCCCAAATCCTGAGGGTTGGAGCAGAGCTCAAACCCTCCCAACCCCAATCCCAAATTCCAGGGATCAGAGCACAGCTCAAACCCTTCCAACACCAATCCCAAATCCTGAGGGTCAGAGTGGAGCCTGAACCTTCCCAACACCAATCCCAAATCTGAGGGTTGGAGCAGAACCTGAACATTCCCAACACCAACCCCAAATCCTGGATGTTGGAGCAGAGCTCAGACCCTCCCAACACCAATCCCAGATCCTGAGGGTTAAAGTAGAGCCTGAACCTTCCCAACACCAATCCCAAATCCTGAGCAGAGCTCAAACTTTCCCAACACCAATCCCAAATTCCAGAGGTCGGAGCAGAGCTCAAACCCTCCCAACACCAATCCCAAATCCCAAAGGTCAAAACAGAGCCTGAACCTTCCCAACACCAATCCCAAATCCTGAGCAGAATTCAAACCCTCCCAACACCAATCCCAAATCTGGGGATCAGAGAAGAACCTGAACCTTCCCAACATCAATCCCAAATCCAGGGGGTTGGAACAGAACTCAAACCTCCCCAACACCAATCCCAAATTCCAGGTATTGGAGCAGAGCCTGAATCTTCCCAACACCAATCTCAAATTTCAGGGGTCAGAGCAGAGCTCAAACCTTCCCAACTCCAATCTCAAATCCCAGGGGTCAGAGCAGAGTCTGAACCTCGCCAGCATCAAAGGGGCTCCCCCAAAAATCCATAAAACAACTTCTGAAGCACAACTCATCTGAAGCACAGCCAAATTTTCAATTTGGACAGAAAAACCTCCCCAAATCCACCCCCCACTCCCAAAATTCCCGTCTCCCACAGTAACACTTGGAAAGGTTATTCCCCAAAATCCAGGGATTTGACTGAGCACAAGGAGCAGGAAAAACCCATCAAACAGGGGCTTTAATCCCCACTAAAAACCTTCCCTGCTCCCTGAGCTGGCCACTTTGGATAAAACAATGTTAATTCCAGAAAAAAAGGGAAGGAAAACTTCCATCCTGATGGGAAAGCAGCAGCAGCAGCAGCAGCTTTCAGAGGCAGCTTCCACCCGGCTGTGATTAATCAGCTTGTCCACCTTGTCCAAATAGCCCATCGAGCAATAATTAAAAATAATAAGCCAGAAATTATCAAATCACACACAATAAGCGCAGAGCTCCTTCCCCTTTCGCTTTTGTTTATTGTTCAAACTTGTCAAGCCCCTCGCCTCGCTGCCGGCAGCTCGCAGGGAAGGCAGAGCCCCTTCCAGCAGATGGATTTGCAGGATGAAAAATGTCCCAATTCTGACCCTTTCTGTTCTGTGACCCTCCCGAATTGTCCCCGTGCTGTTTCTGCCAATGAGCAGCAGCAGGGCCAGGGGACAATCTGTTGTCACCAGGTTTTGCTCCTCTCCAGGTACGTTTTGTTCAGATTTTGGCCCCAGCAGCTCCAGCTGAGATCAGAGCAATCTCCTGGCTGAGTTTGCTTTCATGTTCTGCAATAAATGTATTTATTAAATGAGATTTGGGGAGCTAAACTCCAGCATGCACCACCCCAGAGCTGGGATTACCCAGGGAAAATAATCCAAATTATCACCTGTAATATTTGCTGAAAGTTTACCTTTATCACCGCAAATAACAACGCAAAATCCAGTGGCCCTCTCCTGGAAAATTGGATATTTAGCAAAGGAAAGAAATACAACTCTGGGAAAAGCTTTCTTGGTGTTTCAGGAATAAAAAACCCCAAATTCTCCTGGAGAAAAGCAGAAAAGCCCCGCTCTGCTCCTGCAGACAAAGGCTCTGGAACAGAGCACAGCCACTTACCTTCAACTCACCCAGAGCAAAACTACTTCACAAAAAAGTTTGCAAGCAAAAAAAAAAAAATAAAAATTTAAAAACCAACCCAAAATCATCACCAGAACCTCAGGGAAAACTAAAAACAACCAAGGAGAGGCTTTCCAGTGCGTTTATTCCCAGCTCCTTCCCCGCTGCCTTGTCCTTTTTTTTTTTTATTTTATATTTTTAATTTTTTTTAAATTTTTTTTCCACGTGCCCTTTCCAATACCTTGAAGCCCCCCTGGTCAGGATAACGACAACAATCGCGACAGGGCTGCCCCGAGGATTGTCCGGCCGCACAAAGGCTGCAAATGAAAGCAGCGAAGGAAAGCGGCCGCCAGAAAGCCCCAACTTTAACACTCGAGCTGCGATGAAAAATTCTGGGCTCGGGCTTTGGGAAAGGAGCAGAACTCGGAGCTTTCTGCCCCAAAAAGGCGCCGAGGAGCGCGGGGAGAAGGAGGGAGGTGGGGAAGGGGCGCAGCTTTTTGGGAAGCTCCCACCAAATCTTTCTCCTGGAGCCTGAAAAGCCGGGATGTGCTTTAGTGCCCACCTGGACGGGGGCTGCAGTGAGAGCCCCGAGTTCACCCGGAGCCGCACGGGCGATCCCGACAGCCCCGGAATGTTCCCGTACAGGGAAATACCCGCAGTTCCCACAGATAACCCCGGGCAGCCCCGGCCTGGCCTTGCCAGACCTGAGCCACCCGGCAAAACTTTTATTTCTGTGCAGAGGGGGAGGGAAGAGGCCGCTCCTTCCCCGGGCACGGCTCCAGGGATGCGGGACCGGGATGGGGAACGGGGATCCGGGATTGGGATGGGGAACCGGGATGGGGAACCGGGACGGGGAACCGGGATTGGGATGGGGAACCTGGATGCGGGATCAGGATGAAGAACCGGGGTTAGGAACCGGAATGGGAAACTGGGATGGAGAATCGGAATGCGGGACCGGGATGCGGAACCGGGATGAGGAACCGGGATTAGGAAGCGGAATTGGAAACCGGGATGGGGAATCGGGATGAGGGTCCCGCAGCCCGGTCCGGCCGCGCAGGAAAAGCCGCGCCGGGGCCACCGGGATGGAGAATAACGACAGAAAGAGGAATAACGGGGGAACGCGCGGATGTCGCAGCGCGGGGTGGGCGGAGGGACGCGCGGGGCACCCCCTCCAAAAAGAAAAATAAAAGAAAAAAAAAGAGAAAAAGTTTAAAAATGAGAAAAAGCCAAAGCGCAGCAGCGATTTCGGGGTCTCTGGGGCCGGGCACCCTCAGCCACCGAGGCCGCCCCCGCTCCGTCCCCGCGGTACCGGGGGTGGTTCGGGGGGCGCGCCCGGCCCGGCCCGGCCCCGCCGCCCCCCGCGCGCCGTTCCTGAGCCTCTGGCGCCCCCTCGGGACGGAGCCGCGCAGCGCCCGCGGGCCCCGCTCCGCTCCGCGCGTCCCGCCCGCCGCCAGCGCGGCTGCAGCGCCCCATCGGCGGGGCCCAGCGGCGGCGCCTCCATCCATCAGCCACCCGCGGGGACCGCGGGGCACGGGCGGGGCGCTGTCCCCGCTGCTGTCCCCGCTCTGTCCCCGCTCTCCCCGCTCTGTCCCCGCTCTGTCCCCGCTGCTGTCGCCGCCGCTGTCGCCGCCCCGGCCGGGCCGTGCCCCCCGCGCTGCGCGGCGCTGCGCGGCCCCGCCCCCTCCACGCGGCTCAGCCAATGGGGGCGGAGCGGCCCCCGCGGGCCGCGCTGTGATTGGCCGGGCCGGGGCGGGCGCGCGGGTATTTGTGCGCGCGGCGCGCAGCGGCCGCAGAGCCGCGCTGGAGACCGGCGGGGCCGCCGCGCCCGACACTGCCCGGGGCTCGCCCTGCTCCTTGTCCTGATCCTGATCCTGATCCTGATCCTGAGCCCGCTCCCGGCCTCGCCAAAGTTTTTTTTTCCCTTTCCTCGTTTCGGAGTTTTTTTGGTTTTCTTGCTTTTTGTAATTTTTTTTTTTTTAGCGTTTTTGCGCTGAGGAGAAGCAATAAAAAGTTTTTTTGCGAGCCTCCTCTCCGCAGCCGGTGGAGACTTTGTTTCTCCGAGTTTTTACCTTTTTTAACCCATCCCTACCCCTTAGCGCCTAACTTTTTAATTTTTTTTTTTTATTATCAATTTTTTTTTTCGCCCCCTTGTTCCCCCTCGGCCGCTTTCTCGCATGAATCTCCTCGACCCTTTCATGAAAATGACAGAAGAACAGGACAAATGTATCTCCGACGCCCCCAGCCCCACCATGTCGGATGACTCCGCCGGCTCCCCCTGCCCCTCTGGATCCGGCTCGGACACGGAGAACACCAGACCCCAAGAGAACACCTTCCCCAAGGGCGACCCGGACCTGAAGAAGGAGAACGACGAGGACAAGTTCCCGGTGTGCATCCGGGAGGCGGTGAGCCAGGTGCTCAAGGGCTACGACTGGACCCTGGTGCCGATGCCGGTGCGGGTGAACGGCTCCAGCAAGAACAAACCGCACGTCAAGAGACCCATGAACGCCTTCATGGTGTGGGCGCAGGCGGCCCGCAGGAAGCTGGCGGATCAATACCCGCATCTGCACAACGCCGAGCTCAGCAAGACCCTGGGCAAGCTCTGGAGGTGAGCGCGGGGCCGGGGATGCCCGCGGGGAGCGGGGGACGCGGAGTTGAAAAGGCGCTGGGAAACTTCTGCGGAGCGCAAAACTTGTTAGGTCGGAGAGAAGCCGGAATATAGGAG
The DNA here is from genome assembly GCA_035221435.1 of Sphenopsis melanotis. NCBI lineage: Eukaryota > Metazoa > Chordata > Aves > Passeriformes > Thraupidae > Sphenopsis > Sphenopsis melanotis. Next base: position 1,494,888 of record JAWMRF010000059.1, on the reverse strand, counting down.
AGGGAAAGTAGGGAAAGTTGTTCGCTTTGTGGTGTTGGAAGTGGTTTCTGTTCCCGGGGCGGGGGGGCCGTGCGGAGCCCCCCGGCCGTGGTTTGTTTGCGCTGCGGAGGAAATGATGGATTTTGGATTTTGGGGATTATTGCATCAGCTCGGGCCGGGCCGGAGGGAGCGCGGGGCGATGCGGGGAGGGAGGGGAGGGTGGCGCAGGGCCGGGTGGCCTCCGAGTGCCAGAATAAGGCGGGGAGGGGAGGAAATCACGAGGCGAGTGAGTCACCTGGGCCACCGCGTCCTCGGGGAGGGGGGGACCCCGCAGCGGCGACACGGGACAGCAAAGCTGGCCCTGGCAGGCAGGGATGTCCCCACAGAGCCCGGGGACAGCGAGGTGTGCCCACAGGGTGGGGAGGAGGGAGAGGGCTGGACCCCTCCTGCAGCTCTGGTCTGGCCACCGAAGGAGTCGGGAGGACAAGGGGGTGACAACCAGCGGGTGTCCCGGACAGGGGGTTCAGCTTGTGGGGGGCTTTGCATCGCTCTTGGGGGGGATCCGAGGGAGGGATCGGCACCGGTGTCACTGCTCGGCCACCACAAGTGACCCCGCGCCCCCCGTGTCCCCCCCAGGCTGCTGAACGAGAGCGAGAAGCGCCCGTTCGTGGAGGAGGCCGAGCGGCTGCGGGTGCAGCACAAGAAGGACCACCCCGACTACAAGTACCAGCCCCGGCGGAGGAAGTCGGTGAAGAACGGGCAGGCGGAGCAGGAGGAGGGCGCGGAGCAGACCCACATCTCCCCCAACGCCATCTTCAAGGCGCTGCAGGCGGACTCGCCCCAATCCTCCTCCAGCATCAGCGAGGTGCACTCGCCCGGGGAGCACTCGGGTAGGTGCCCAGGGAGCCTGCGGGGGGCACGGTACGGCTGCCCAGACAGGGCTGAAATTGGGGTTGGGTGAGGGGAGGGGAAGATCCAGGAATGGAGGGAGAACAGGGAGAACTGCCCACGAGCCATGCCCAGAGTATGGGCACACAAATTGTCACCCCTCTGCAGCCATTTGCCTGTGAGAAACACAAACCCATGCTTTTTAAAACCCAAAAAAAACCATCTTGTGTCTGAGGGCGCAGCAGGCTGCTGGGCTCCGTGTCCCTCACACCAGACACGTGTCTGTCACCGCTCACGGCGCTGCCGCCCCCGTCCCACCCTCACCCCTGTCCTTCCTCCCCCAGGCCAGTCCCAGGGGCCCCCCACGCCCCCCACCACCCCCAAGACGGACGCCCAGCCGGGCAAGCAGGACCTGAAGCGCGAGGGCCGCGCGCTGGGCGAGGGCGGCCGGCAGCCGCCGCACATCGACTTCCGCGACGTGGACATCGGCGAGCTCAGCAGCGACGTCATCTCCAACATCGAGACCTTCGACGTCAACGAGTTCGACCAGTACCTGCCCCCCAACGGGCACCCCGGCCAGGTCACCTACACGGGCACCTACGGCATCAGCGGCGCTGCGGGAGTTTGGATGTCCAAGCAGCAGCAGCAGCAGCAACCAGCAGCGGCGCAGCTGCCGGCGCTGAGCGCCGAGCAGGGCCCCCAACAACAGCAACAACAGCAACAGCAGCAAAGGACCCACATCAAGACAGAGCAGCTGAGCCCCAGCCACTACAGCGAGCAGCAGCAGCACTCCCCGCAACAACAACAGCAGCAGCAGCTGAGCTACAGCTCCTTCAACCTGCAGCACTACAGCTCGTCCTACCCCAGCATCAGCCGCGCGCAGTACGAGTACGGCGAGCACCAGGGCTCCTCCTCGGGCTCCTACTACAGCCACGCCGGGCAGGGAGGGGGGATTTACTCCACCTTCAGCTACATGAGCCCCACGCAGCGCCCCATGTACACCCCGATCGCCGACACGGCCGGGGTGCCCTCCATCCCGCAGACGCACAGCCCGCAGCACTGGGAGCAGCCCGTCTACACGCAGCTCACCCGGCCCTAAGCCAGGGGAGAAGGCGCTGAAAAAAGGCGGAAAAAAAGCGAGAAAAAAATCTAAAAAAAAAAATAATCAGAAATGAGCGAAAGCGGTAAGGAGTTGACTCAGAGCGCGTGAGATCAGAATGATGATTAAAAAGACGCTCGCGTGGAAGCTGGCGCCTCGAGCCTTCTGCACTACAGCATCCTCCAGGAGCCGCTCCCAAGCCCCCAAATTTGGGACAGACTTGCCAAGGACTGGACTTGAACTCTGCTTCTTCCAGCGTGGAGAGGAGATTTCCACCCAACATGCCCAGCTGGCTCCTTCTCTGGACTTTTGTAATGATTTTTTTTTTTTTTTTTAGCAGTAATTAAAAGCGAGATAAAAAAATAAAAATAAAAAAAAAAGAAGAAAAAAAAAAGGGGGGGTAAAAGAGAAAACTCAGAGTCCTCTGTGAGGAATATTCTCTATTTTAAATATTTTTAGTATGTACTGTGTATGATTCGTTACCAATTGTGAGGGGATTTATACCTATTTTTTAGAGATTTTTTTGAAATGCTCTTATTTTTCCAACAGCTAAAAAAAAAAAAAAATGACACTTAGTGGAGCAGCCCTAGGTTTTCTTGCAGAGGTATTTTTGTATAGAGAAGTGTCTTTTTTTTGCTCTAAAAATGAAACTAAACCAGCGTGCTCTACCCTGGGAACCCAGCACTGGGGCAGGGACCAGCATGGGAGAGGCTTTATTTTTCTAACTCGTAGCAAAACCAGCCAGGAGGAGAACTTCACTTTATTTTTTAATAACCTTGAGCCTTAAAAGAAAAACAAAAAGAGGAAAAAAAAAAAAAAAGTTTAAATAAAATCCACGGAGCAGCCCCAAAGTGCTGCTGGAAGCCTTAAAGCAGCCCCTGATAATCACTGGGCTGGGGCTGAGCCCGACCCCTCGGGGCACCCCCTGCCCACCCCAGGGTGCCAGCCAGGAGCCCTCACAGATCCTTTAAATTATTTATTTGGGGAGAAGAGCAGCTTTTAATCACCGTATTCCTTTGGGTTTTGTTGTTTTAAAGTCCTTTCAGAAGCGTTAGTTGGGAGCATTACTTGGAAGGTGACCGTGCCTGTTAAATTATGGTCTGAAACTGTAACCAGTCCTTTATTTATCTCTTTAATTCCTTTTTTGGTCGTTGTTATTATTATTATTATTATTATTCTTTTTTTTTTTTTTGGAATCTGTGTCCTGGGTTTGTACAAACTTTGTGCTCTTCCTTTTTTTTTTTTTTTGTTTTATTTGAGTTTTTTTTTTTTGCCTTCGAGGAGAAACTGGAAGAAAAAAAGAAAAAAGAAAAATGAGATTTTGTACAAACTAAAGATTGCAAATGTAGCGGATCACTGAATCATTTGCCTTGTTTCCTGCCTCAGCTCTCTGGGACACACGAGCTCGTGCAAGGACGAGCCCCACACCCCAGCCCTGCTGCAGGGGTGGCACCGATTTAGCCTTCAACCCCCCCAAAAAACTGCCTGGGAGAGGTGGGGGGGACACTGATTTTGGTGAAGCTGTGGCTGAACAGTTAAGGATTGCTTTTTAAAAAAGACAGCAGACTTTTTTTTTATTTAAAAAAAAAATGATATATTTGTTAACTTTTTTTTTTTTTTAGGGATTCAGTAGGAGAAAAAAAAATCTTAAAGCACTCTTATAATATGGCATCTTTCTATTTCTGTATAAAAGCAGATCTTTTTAAAGTATTTCTGTAACTTAAAAGACCTGTCCTTTAAATCATATTTTGTCTTTAGGTAAGTTTGGTTTGGTTTTGGTTACAAGATCCTTCTCTTTGTGAAACTTACCTTTTTTTTTTTTTTTTGTTCGTTTTGGTTTGGTTTTTTTTTTTTTTTTTTTGTATATTATTGTTTGCAATAAATATACATTGTATCAAAAGTTGCACCTGCCCTGGGTGTGGGGTTTGTTATCAGGGTTTGTTATCAGGGTTTGTTATCAGGGTTTGTTCTCAGCCTCCAGGGGAATGCTGGATGGGTTTGGGTTCATGGCTCAGGGTTGGGATGTCCCCCCTCTCCTCTATCCCAAGCACAGCCATCCCAGAAAAAGCAGAGCCAGGGAATAAATGGGATTAAATGGACAAATCCAGGCTGGCCAGGCCAGGGGGTGACCCCAAAGGGGACACCTGAGCTCTGGTTGTCCCCAAATCCTGCTGGCCCTGGGGTGTCTGCTCCATTTTGGGGATGCTGAGCACGAGGGGAGGAGAAAGGAGCCACCCTGAGGGTTTGGGCTTTCAGGCCATCCTTAAAAAAACTGCTGAAATCCTCCCAAAAAACCCCAAATCTGCTGAAATCCTCCCAAAAAAACCCCAAATCTGCTGCAATCCTCCCAAAAAAAACCCCAAATCTGCCACCAGCCGAGCAGGACCCGTGTCATCCTCAGGGATCAATGTCCCCTGTCCCTCCCTGGGAAGGAATGGCCCCCCTGGCTCAGCCCAGCTTGGATTTTCCAACCAAACCCATCCCAAATCTGTCCCTGCCCTGCTCGGGCCAGGCTTTGTCACCTCGGAGCTCGCTGGGGACACAAATCCCTGCAGGTCCCTGCAAGGCCTCGGATTCCAGCTGGGAAAACTTGTGTCAAATGTCCCAACTTGTCCCAAATTCCCCCGGGGCTGCTGGAAAAGCAGAGCCAGGCAATAAATGGGATTGGGGATGGGCAGATCCAGGCTGGGCAGGTCAGGGGGTGACACCAAAGGGGACACCTGAGCTCTGGCTGTCCCCAAATCCTGCTGGCCCTGCTGTCCCTGCTCCATCCAGGGCCCAGTCCCAGCAGTCAGGTGGGGATTTGATCCCCCCTGGAATCTTTTCCTGGCTGGAAAAGCCCCTCTGATCCCATCCTGCAGCCCCAGAGCTGCACCCTCCACACTTCAGCCCAGCGCCCCGAGGGATTCATTAACTCTGAGCGTTAATTGGGGTCAGTGTCGCTCTGCTGGGCCATGTGGGAACTCTGATCCCAGACTTTTCTGCTCCTCAGCGTTTCCCCTACCCCACTCGGACTTTGCCCTGGCTGCTTTTTGGGCCAACAGAACAAGCCCAGCTCCTGGGTTTAGGGTGAGGAAGGAGCTCCAGGGAGAGCTCGGTGGGGCCACGAACAATTCCACAAAGCAGAAAATGCTCCTGGGGGTGGGATGGGATGGAAAAGGGCCCGGAATTGGGACAGGCAGTGCCTGCAACAGGAGAGACCTTTCTCATCCCACCCCAGCGGGATTCCTGGGACATTTCCTGGGACATTTCCTTCCTGGGACATTTCCTGGGATATTTCTGTCCCCACCCCGCCATGCTCAGCTCCCCTCTGCCCCCTTTTCCAGCAGAAGCATCCCTGGGATTTCCTCCTCACAAAAACCCCAAAAACAGCAAAACTTTTGCTTCTTTTGCTTCTTTTTCTTCTTTTGCTTCTTTTGCCCCGGCCTGGCCCTGCCATTCCTGCTCTGCTCTTGGGGTGGGCTCGGAAATTTTTGGGGCTCCCCAAAAATTTTGGACATGGGGCAGCTCCAAAGAGCTCGGGGGGACACTCAGGGAGGGGAAAGGCTGGAAATCCGCCTGGATTCGGAAAAAAAATGCTGGAAAGCAGAGCAGGAGGGGTGGGGAGGGGAAGGGTGAGTGCAGGGAACGCCGGCAATGCTGCGGGGCAGGTCGGGGCGCTGCGGGATGGATGCAGGGCAAAACCCCCCAAATCCCCCAAAATTCCCGCAGAAAGTCGTGCTGGGGATGGGCAGAGCGAGGCTGATCTCTTGTTTTTCTGGGTTTTTTTCCTCAGTTTTCATGAGCGCTGATAAAAACAAATAAAAGGAGGAGAAAGTTTCCAAACGGCCGCTGCCGGGGACATCCCGGCTTTGCGGGCTCGGCGTCGGCTGTTCCTTTTGGGAGCTGCAATTTGCATTTTTTTTTTTGTTTTTTTCAGCGAGCTGGTGGTGCTGCCATGGCCTTGGAGAGGAGGAGACCGGAGGAACCGTGCCGGGATCCGGGATGAGGAACTCAGGAGGTGCCGGGGTCTCCTCTGCCCTTCCCGGGGCCACGTCCAGCAGGAAAAGTGAAAATAGCGGAGTAGTAGTAGTAGTAGTAGTTGTTGTTGTTGTTGTTGTTGTTGTTGTTATTATTATTATTATTATTATTATTATTATTATTATTATTATTATTAT
>JAWMRF010000059.1:1459880-1470513 GCA_035221435.1 Sphenopsis melanotis | reverse complement strand
TTTCGTTTCCTTTCCTTTCGTTTCGTGTCCTTTCCTTTCCTTTCCTTTCCTTTCCTTTCCTTTCCTTTTCCCTCCCCATTCCCATTCCTCTTCCCCATTCCCTTCCTTTCCTCTCCCCATTCCCATTCCCTTTTCCTTTCCCATCTCCTTCCCCTCCCCATTCCCCTTCCCCTCCCCATTCCCATTCCCTTCCTTTCCCCATTCCCATTCCCACTCCCATTCCCTTTCCCCTTCCCCGGGCTGGGTTTTTCCCCTCAGCAGGAGCCCGCAGCCCCATTAGCCGAGGCCCGATTGCTCCTCCTCACCTCCCCCGTGACACAACCGAGCGCGCACACAGGGCAGAACAAAGCGGTGACAATTGGTGACAAATGGACTGCACAGCATCCCGTGGCCCCGTCGCCAGGGAGACCCTGGCCAAGCATGGGCGGCCGGAGATGCGGCATGGCAGAGGGGACCCAGGTGCTGGCAGGACCCACCTGCCGCCGGGGGGGACAGGACGGAGCTGTCCCAGCCCCGGGTGGGACCCAGGACTGCGGCACATCAGGCCCGGCCAGCTCTGCCTCGCCCCCCTCTAATAGGGGTAATTTCCCACAAGTATTTTCCCAGGTCGCAGCAGCGCTTTGACAACAAACAGAGAGGGGAGAGGAAGGGTTTAACTGTTGCGAGCCCCATCCCCGGCTCCGGAGCGCACGGAGCACAAGCCCGGCTCTGCCAGGGGAGGAAGGGAGGCCGGCAGAGGCAGAAGGACGCTGGCTGCCGAGCTCGGGGCTGGCAGGGCCAGGAGGCTCTTCCGGGAACATCTTGGAATGACTCAATGCCTTTTACTTTCAATGCGGGTGATGTCAGTGCCCCGCAGCCGCCCCTCACCCTCAGCGGGGCTGCGGCGCCCAGAGCACGGCAAAAACCTCATGGGCAGAGCCCAAAACCCGGTATCTCTCCTCCAAAATTCGGGATAAACCGAGCTGCAGAGCCCAAAACCCGGCATCCCTCCTCCAAAACTCGGGATAAACCGAGCTGCGGAGCTCAAAACCTGGCCTTACCTCCTCCAAAACTCGGGATAAACCGAGGTGCAGAGCTCAAAACCCGGCCTTACCTCCTCCAAAACCGGGGATAAACCGAGCTGCAGAGCACAAAACCAGGCATCCCTCCTCCAAAAATGGGGATAAACCGAGCTGCCTCCCAAAGGACATCTACAGCACCTCACTGCTTTACTGGGCATGCTGGAATCCAATTAAAAGTTGGACTTGATGAAGTTGGAGATTTTTTTCCAATTTCCTCCAAAACTCGGGACAACCCGAGCTGCTTCCCAAGGGACACCCACAGCACCTCACTGCTTTACTGGGCATGGTGGGATCCAATTAAAAGTTGTACTTAATGAACTTGGAGATTTTTTTCCCCCAACCTTAATGAGTCTAAAAACTCTGGGAAACTTTGCTGCGTACAGAGCTGTACCCAAGCTCGGTGTTCTCCATGCCCAGGGGTGAAGCCGAGCATCCCTCAGGGGCTCTGCCCTCCTGCTGTCCGGGCAGGTGGGCAAGAAGGGGTTAAGGCTGCAGCTGCCAGTGCGGAGTTATGCTCAAACTGTTCCCACTGCCGCATGAAGTCAGCTGTCATTAGGGAACAAAGGCGCCCCGGAGCAGCCCGAGTTGTGTCACACTCGGGAGGCGCAGAGGCTGCTCCCTGATTAGGATTTCTAAATCCGTCCCATCGAGGCCACCGCATAAAGCCGCGGAACAATGAGCGGGGGCACATTCACACAAGCGGCAGCCCCTGCGTCCCCCCCGCCGCCCTCCCCACCCCCTCGCACGCTTCTCCTCCCGCCCGAGCCTGCGGCACCTCAGCCCCGCATCCCGCGGGAGAGCGCGGCCCCTCCAGAGCCGGCTCCTCATCCCCTTCAGCCCCGCATCCCGCGGGAGAGCGCGGCCCTTCCAGAGCCGGCTCCTCATCCCCTTCAGCCCCGCATCCCGCAGGAGAGCGCGGCCCCTCCAGAGCCGGCTCCTCATCCCCTTCAGCCCCGCGTCCCGCAGGAGAGCGCGGCCGGTCGCGCAGGCCCTGCTGCTCCCGAGCCCGCTCCACATCCCCATCCCCATCCTCATCTCCTGCACATCCCACTGAGCACGGCTCCTGCTGCTCCAGAGCCGGCTCCTCATCCCCATCCCCATCCCTTCCACATCCCACTGAGCACGGCCCCTGCTGCTCCAGAGCCGGCTCCACATCCTCATCCCCTCATCCCCATTTGCATTTCCATCCTCATCCCCATCCCCATTCCCCACTCCCATTCCCAATCTCATCCTCATCCCAATCTCATCCCCATTCCCCATCCCCATTCCCCACTCCCCATTCCCATCCCTATCCCCATTCCCCATTCCCCATTCCCCCTCTCCAGCTGGGGACTCCAGCTGCACAAATCCCGAGCATCCCCCACAAGCACGGTGGCACTGGCACTGTCTCCCCAGAGCTGTGCCCCACTGGGGGACCTGGGGGGCTGCACTGAGGCTGGGCTGGGTCAGGGAGCATCCCAAACCCACACCCAAACCCACACCTGTGCCTCATCCCAAACCCACAGCGGTGCCCTCATCCCAAATCTATAGCTGTGCCCTCATCCCAATCCCAAACCCGCACCTGTGCCCTCATCCCAAATCTTCACCTGTGCCTCATCCCAACCCACACCTGGGCCTCATCCCAAACTCCATCCAAGCTCCGAGATCCCTCCAGTGCCAAAACCTCGGCGCCTTTCTCCCACCTCGCTTGGGATTTGGGAAAACACAGGGGAGAGGGGAGAAAAAAGTCGGGAACTGGGGAATTTACTGCTCTGCCCTTGCCCCAAGGTTGCATCTTGAAGGCGGCCAGCAGGTGCAATGAATAAATATCCCGGGAGAAATCCCTGCGGAGAGGGGAGGAAGGGCAGGAAGACAGGAATATAGATATCGGGATCCCCACACACACACACACACACACGCTAATCCCGGGGATTTGGCCGTCATATGACATCCCGGCCCGGCCGAGGGAGGGGATTTAAGGCACGCCTCTCCTTTCACGCCAGGAAAGGATTTTCATCTCTCAAGAGCACAATGAGAGGGGGAAGGAAGGAGGAAAAAAAAAATAGAGAGGGAGAGGGGAGAAGAAAAAAAAAAAAAAAAAGGAAAAAAAAAAGAAAAAAAAAAAGCCAATCAAGCCGGGATCAGCTGTGGGCTGGGCTGCTGCAGGTCTGCTTGTCGCAGAGGGGGGTGTGGGGACACATATTGGGCCGTGTGGGAAACCCACAGGCTCAGCTTCTCACACATTGTTCTCCACTGGGGCTCCCCCCAGCCCCCAGCCAAAGCCGTTAATGCCACAAAAGATACTTCGCCCATTGTGCCGGGGACAGCTGAGAGGATAGAGAGGAGAGAGTTGGCCTTCCCCAGCTCCCCTGCCTCCCTCTCCCGCTGGAGAGGGGAACGGGGGACGGGGCAATCCAAATGGAGAGTTTGATGCTGGCCATACAAAAGAATTAAATCCACTTAGGCCCCTTTCTCGCTAATCTCGGACTGTGGGGGGTTAAATATGGTTACATTTTCATTAGGTACTAATAGCAAAAGGGCAGCTAATGGTAGCGCAGCCCGCCGCATTGTCATGCAGATGCTGCCCGAAGGGCTCCCCGAAGGGCCGCGGGGCGATGGCATGCTCGGAGAGAGGGAGGGAGGGAGGGGGAAATTGTGTCACTCGCCATTGTCGCCGCTCAATTCCCTCAATGGGAAAAGTCATGTTTCCTCGCCGAGGAGGAAACAAGTTAAAACCTCCGCCGAGGGATGGACGTGGCGGGGAGGCACCTGGGCTCGGGGGGGATGAACCGAGCGGTGCCCGGGGCAGGGGATGTTGGCACGGGTGGGCACTGACCCGGGTGGGCACTCCTGGGCAGGGGATGCTGGCCCGGGTGGGCACGGACCCGGCTGTCCTGGGCAGGGGATGCTGGCACGGGTGGGCACTGGGTGGGCACTGACCCGGGTGGGCACTCCTGGACAGAGGATGCTGGCCTGGATAGGCACTGCTGGACATTGAATACTGACCCGGGTGGGCACTGACCCGGCTGCCCCAGGGCAGGGGATGTTGGCCTCGATGGGCACTCCTGGACAGGGAATGCTGGCCCGGGTGGGCACTGGGTGGGCACTGACCCGGCTGTCCTGGACAGGGGATGCTGGCCTGGATGGGCACTCCTGGGCAGGGGATGCTGGCCCGGGTGGGCACTGACCTGGCTGCCCTTGTCCCAGGGCCCGGGAGGATGCCAGGAATGTCCCTCCCTGTGGAGCCGGGATGTCCCTGTCCCGGGGACAGGAGGATGCCAGGAATGTCCCTCCCTCAGGGGGGTTTGGAGCTCCTGGCACAGGGGCTGAGGCTCCTCCAGCCCCTTCCCCAACAAACAAACTGAGAGATGGTGGTGAGAGCAGGGAGGGGACACCAAGGGACACCAAGGGACACGTTTGCTGTCACGCTGCCACTCCAGGGTAGAGCTGGGAGGAGGCTGTGGGTCTCTGAGGGGTTGTAGGTGCCTGAACTCTGGCTGTGGCAGCGATTTCCTCCTCCCTGCAGTTATTGGCTGCTCCATCTGAGCGCTGACCTTGCTCTTGTTTAACTTGGCCGTGCCTGGGGCTGCTGCCTGTTCCCGGCCATGGAGATTTTACCTTCGTGCCAGTTGCTTTGGGGGAAAGGACAGAACTTCCCTGACTTGTTTGGGTTGTGGGTCTCCAAACACCCCCGAGGAAAAATATCCCAGAGTGCTCTCACCTTATAAAACTCACCCTGGCAGAGACTTTGTGTCTGCTCTCTCTCCATGGCAGCGTTCAGCCCGGGCTCCCAGCTGAGTGATTTTCCTTTTTGCTGGTGGTACTTACAAGGCACCAAAATCCTGAGGGGTTTGGGATCCCTTTGGAGCTGCTGGTCCCTGAGGATGACATTCCTGGAGCTGTGAGGGATGCTGGGGGGTGGTTTGCCAGCAAGGAGAATTTGGTTTGGCAGGTTTGGCAGGCTGTGACCCCGGGGATGCCAATGTGGGGATGCCAAGGGGGTGGCACCGGTGCTTTACTGGGAATGCCAACTGCTCCAGGGCCATCCCAGCAGGGTGACCACCACAGCCTGGCCCTTTGATGCCACCCGTGCCAGGAGAGGGGGGATGAGGGGAAAGCAGTGGCTGGACCTGCTGGGATGCTGTGGAGAGGCTGAAAGGGCAGCAGGGCCATCGTGGGGGGGGAATGGGGATGTAAAATAGGTGGGGGTATAAAAAACAAGTGGGGATGTAAAAATAAATGGGGGTACAAAAAGAAGAGGGGATACAAAATAAGCGGGGTACAAAAACAAGAGGGGATACAAAAATAGGTGGGGGTATAAAAAGAAGAGGGGATACAAAATAAGAGGGGGTATAGAAAGAAGAGGGGATATAAAAATAGGTGGGGGTATAAAAAGAAGAGGGGATACAAAAATAAGAGAGGGTACAAGAACAATAGGGGATACAAAAATAGGTGGGGGTACAAAAAGAGGGGATATCCAATAAGTGGAGGTACAAAAACAACTGGGTGTACAAAAATAGGTGGGGGTACAAAAAGAAGAGGGAATACAAAAATTGGGGGTACAAAACCAATACGGGATACAAAAATAAGAGGGGGTATAAAACCAAGAGGGAATGTAAAAATAAGTGGGGATATAAAAAGAAGAGGGGATACAAAAACCAGCGGAGCTGTAAAAATGAGGGGCACGTCCTCTCAACCCCTCCCCCGTTTCTGCGGGAAGGCTTTCCAAGGACAGAGCCCCCCAGCCCTGCCTGGCTGCCCCAGCCCCGTCCCTGCAAGCCTGGCCGGGCTTTGCGAGCCTCGACTCCTCTGAGAGCGGCGTTCGCTGCTTCCCTCGGCAGCCTCCGGAGTCACAGCTGGGCTGGGGCTGAAAGCTGAGACTGCTGCAGCTCTGGAGCCAGGCAGGGAGCAGGAGAAGGGGAGCGCAGGGCTGGCTGAGTGTGGCGCAGGAGGAGAAACGGGGCTCAGCACCAGCTCAAGGAGGAGCTGCTCCTCTCCCTCCATCCCTCCACACACACACCTGGCATTGAATCTGACACCTCTGACACATTGTCCGGAGCCTCGGAGGTGTCCTGCTGGTGGCACAGCTGGAGGGATGGAGGGACAGCACGTCCCAAACCCCGCGAGCCCCCGTGGAATAACTCGGAATAACTCGGAATAACTGGTTGTGCAAGAGGCGCGATGATAACATCTCCGCACCGAGCCGCTCTCCCCGCTCCTGGGGGGAGCCGCGGTGTCGCAATCCGGGCTCAGGGTGAAGGAGTTTTGGAAAGCTCATCCATCCCCACGAGGAGAGAGAGCCCAGGAGGGGCAGGAGCAGCCCTGGAGCTGCTCCAGGGGCTGACGCAGCCGCCGCTGCCTCCTGGCCCCGAATGGGGATTGTTTCCCAGCAAAGCCGGCCTAAAAACACAACAAAATCAAACACAGCCCTCCAAGGTTACCACGTGTTATTTTTCACCCCTGCGCCTCAGGACTTTCCGGCGCTAACGAGAGCCAGGGCGGCTCCTTTGCTTCCTCCAACCTGAGACACCTGAAAACAAAACAAACAAAAAAAAACCCAAAAAGGGAGAGGGCAGAAATCAGAAATGCCAAATCTCCCCGGCAATGGGAAGCGCTTTCAAGGGGAAGCTGTTTTCGGCAAGCCAGCCACGTCCCGAAATTACAACCGGTCTCGGCAATTAGGAGAAGTAAAACATTAAAAAGCAGGAGGCAAAGTGCATTTGCATCTAAATTCGGTGGGGCTGGGAGGCTCAACCCGACAACAGAGCGGAAAAATCCCCTCTCCAAGAAAAGTTCCACCGCATCTCATGGACGTGAGGGTTTCACAGGCTTGGCTGGGGATTTCAGCGCAGTCTTGATGCCTAAATTAATAAGCGTTCTCAGTTAAAAAATTACTCGAGGATTTTTTTTTTTAAACTAAGACCTCCTTGAATAACGCTTTTTATCTACTTCTCTGAAATGGAATTTCAAATTCGAACAACTGTTGCGTGCCATCAGCAAGATTCTCACTGTTGTAATCACGTAACATCCCCCTCTCCCGCTTTGCACCCCAAAAAGCGGTGCTGGGGTGCGGAATTAGGGCTGGATCCCCAAAGCTGAGAGCGGGAAGGGTTAACCCATGCTCAGCCATGCCCATCCCAGCACAGCCCCGGGCGGGAGGGGGCACCGGGGCATTTCCACCAAGGATTTGCTGGAAAGAGGCTCCTGCAAACCCACAAACCCAGCCCAGTTCCGCACAAGTTTTTTTTTTCTTTTTTTTTTTTTTTTTCCCTGCTGCACAAACAGGTTTGGGTTTAACTCCGGGGCCGCAGGTGGGTGAGTTACCTGAAGGCCTCCAGGAGGAGGAAACTCCCACATCCGCTCCCAAAGCAGGGGGAGGCTCCCGGCGTTGGGTTTCACCTGCAAACACAGCTTTGTGCTCCAAAAAACAGGAGCTGCGGGAGGCTCCGAGCCAAACGCGGGGAGAGGCAAACGGAAAATCCCAGGTAGAGATTGCTGAGGCTCTCCCGAGGAGCAGGAGCAGAGCAGGGCACTGTGAGCTCCTCCTCCTCCTCTCCTTCCTCACCCCACGAGCAGCAGGGTCACCCCCAGCCCCAGCAGCGCTGCAAGGAGGAGGGGGCTGGCTGGAAAACCCACAGGGATGGAGCCCAGCACGGGAATTTGGGGGGGAAAGAGACCCTCAGAGACATCCCAGAGCACCCTGGGCTTGGGGAGAGTCTGAGAGCAAGAGGCGATGTAAAAATAGGGGGGGATATAAAAACAAGAGGGGATACAAAAATAAGTGGGGGTATAAAAAGAAGAGGGGATGTAAAAATAAATCGGGGTATAAAAAGAAGAGGGGATACAGAAATAAGTGGGGGTGGAATCACCAGAGAAGTGATGGGGTCACAAAACCTCATCCACTCTAGGTAACCCTGATGGACCAGTTCATTTCCAGCCATTCCCCATCTCCAGTGACCCCATCCAGCCATTCCCAGCTCCAGTGACCCCATCCAGCCATTCCCAGCTCTACTGACCCCATTGAACCATTCCCATCTCCAGTGACCCCATCCAGCCATTCCCAGCTCCAGTGACTCCATCCAGTTCTCCCCAGTGACCCCATCCAGCCCTCCCCAGCAATCAGAGGCCATCACTGACGAGCTCATTAACACCTCATCCTCACAAAGAGCTCATCACATCCAGTCCCAGCCAGGGAATGCTTCATTTGGATCCCAGCCAGGCTGGGGATCTCCAGGGAAAGCTGGGAAATGCGCGGGGACTCATCCTGCCCTGCTCTGCTCCAAGCTCTGGGTGCTCCTGGTGTGTTCTGCTGCCCTGAGTGCAGGGCCCAGCGGAGAAGGGCAATCCCTGCCCGCAGAGCTCTCCCGAAGGCAGCAGACAAGATGTAACATGAGGAGGAAACGGGCTGCAGGCCAGAGGGGATGCCATAAAATCGGGATGTTTTGGAACCTCTGCCGTGGGCATAAATCACCTCGCCCAAACCAGAGCCGCCTCCCACAGCCCAGCCAGGGCCAAACTGCACCAAAAATTTTACCCAAATGGGACCAAAAATTGACCAAATTGAGTCTCTGAGTGCTGCAGGCAAAGGGGTTTGGCTGTGCCAGGCCAGAGGGATCCGTGGCAGAGCCAGGAATGGGCTCCTGCCCTCCCAGGGGTGTAAAAAGTAGAGGGGATAGAAAAACAGGTGGGAGTACAAAAACAATAGAGGATACAAAAATAAGAGAAGGTATAAAAACAGTAGGGGATACCAGAGCCTCGGTGGTGTCAAAACCAAAACTTTGTTTTTGGCGGTGTCAGAACCAAAACTTTGGTGTCAAAATCAAAAATTTTCCTCTGCTCTGCCCTCCTGCCAAGGAAGAGCAGATCCTTAAGGCTTCAATCAACCCAGCTGCATCCCAAAGCACTTCTGCCACCTCTCCAGCCCGCCCTCCTCACTCCACTCACAAACCAGCCATGCCAAAGAAGGGATTTTTCTCCTTTTTTTGTCTCCTCAAGAAAGAAGCAGAACTGGAGAGGGGAGCGGCACCTTATTTGCAACAAACACCCCGAATTTCCTGCCGGCCGCATCCCCCAGGCCGTGCCAGGCTGGCAAACCCCGCAGGGTGTGAGGAGCTCTTGGCCGGAGCTGCAGCCCCCGGGCTGACCCGGCAGTGCCCGGGCCAGGGGCAGATCCTGGCATTAGTATGCGCAGCACATCCCAGCGCTGTCTGCGCCTCGTTCCCAGCCCACTCGGCTCTATAAATCCCACAAAAGGCATCCCCCGGGGCTGGGGCAGCGGGGCCAGGGGGGTGGGAACGGGAATCCTGGGGCAGCGCAGGAATTTCGCTCTCCCCGTGGAGGGGAAGGATGGGCGATGCTGCAGAACGGGATGAAAGCAGGGCTGGGGGTGTCAGTAGAGATTCCCTCTCATTTCTAAGTTTATAACCTTGATTTCAGCTCTAAAATAGTTTTTTGATGGAGAAGGGGTGGACAGGGCAGCTCTCAGCAGGGACCTCCTCGGTCTCCAGGGCAGGAACCTCCCCAGGTGCTCCAGGCTCAGCTGGGAGGGACACGAACAGCTTGGAGAAGGAATTCCATCCCGTTTCCCTTTTTCATGCACTGCTGTGAATCACTGCTCACCTTCCAGGCCCTCTCAGGGGCAGGGAACCCCATTCCCCAAATTCCTCTGGCCCTGCTCACCTCGGGCTGTGGCTTCACCCAGGCTTGGCTGACTCAGGGGAACGAGAGTGGGGAAAATTCCTGCCTGGAGCAGCACCTCCCTGTCCTTCAGCATCCTAATCCAAAGGGGGAGAGATCTCCCTCCCACCCCGCAGCAGCAGGAATGCTTTGGGTTGGATGGGACCTTAAACCTCATCCCATTCCAACCCCAGCTCTCCCCAGGTGAGTTATTGCAGGTTTGGGAAAAGGCAGAACCAAACCCATTCCCTTTTCTGCATTAAATACATCCCAAAAAATACCCTGACCTTCAGAAATCACCTTTTCATGGGGTGCCCCAAGAAAGACAGAACCATGTGCTCTTTTAGGTCCCAAATACTTTGATTTATTTTCTCTTTATTTCTTCAATAATTAAGTTTGCATTCAGTTCCCATGTCTTGGAATTCTCTCAGCACTTGAACCCGCCCGAGATGTGGCTCCTCAGCCTCCAAAATAAGGAAGAAATAAGACCCAGCTTGAAGAGGAGATTTAAGGGCAGGGACTAAACCGAAGAATATTTGAACGGCAGCTCAGAGCTGACTTGCAAATTCCAGCCCAGGTGTTGTAACCCTGTTCCCTGGATGCCTGAAAATTCCCTTTTGAGCAGCTGAATCAGCGAATCCCAGAGTTCCCAGAGCCTTCCTGGCAGCGAGGAGCCGGAATCCAGCACCACCTTGGCATTTGCTGGGAGCTGGGTGAAGCCGGGGAACATTTCTGGTGCCAGAAACAACCAGGAGGTGCTGGAAGGTTCCACAGAGACCCAAATCGTGATGAAACCACCAGAGATTTCACCTCTCATCTGTGATGGTGTTCACAGGGGTGTTAGGATGAGGGAAGAGACGAGGATCTGACTCCATGTTTCAGAAGGCTTGATTTATTATTTTATGATATATATTATA